>CM032644.1:4751029-5351029 GCA_019097785.1 Fraxinus excelsior
TGCAATATTTTTGCAGATTCGTCACTTGAGACCTGCCGAGTACAAGAGGTCTAGATTATCAAGAAATCGGAGAACTGTGAACCGTGCTTATGGTGGAGTGTTGTCTGGAGGTGCTGTAAGAGAGAGGTAGTTTTTTCCTCCATGTATCTGACATTTACTACGGTTTCCTTGTTCTTTGTTTCTATCTTTAAGTTTTTGACTTTCGTTCTCATTGGAATTTGTAGGATCATCAGAGCTTTCTTGGTGGAGGAGCAAAAGATTGTGAAGAAGGTTTTGAAGATTCAGAAGGCCAAGGAAAAGCTATCTTTTAAGAGCTGAAGTGTGAGTCATATGCCAATATAGTTTTTGGATACTAGTTAGTCAAGGATGATTGGAATTGTATTCTAAGGTCTCCATGCTTATATTACGTATGCTTGTTAGATTTTGTCAAATGACTGTTCAGTTTGTTGAAAATTCTCATATTTAGTTTTTGGTTTCCCTGCCTTAATAATATCTTAAAACTCCATTTGGGATTTGCTCTGGTACAATTCTTGATTTTTTCCCCTCATCGAGTCAGAGTTTATTGCTAAGTTTGTTCTGGTCATCTGGTGAGTTTCAATGATAGATTGATGTTCAAATTGATTGTTTCCTTTTCGTTGTTCGCCATATTAGAATTTTTGGTGCCAAGATTATTTATTTGCCCCTCTAAATAATAGACTCAATGTGAATGGAAATTCACCTTTAAGTGTCAGCTTTAGTCGACATGTTAGCATTTGGATTGCTTTCTTCTCTCTTTTCTTTTCTAAGCTATATTTTTCTAGGATTCCTTCTCTACTAATGCTGCTGATCAATAGAACTTGCAGCTCATATAGCCAGTAAAATAAAAATCATAATCTGCTTTCTTTTCCCCATCACTTTTTCTAGTTTTGACCTGAAACTATGTTCGTTCATGCAAAAAAACATAAGGCTTAACTTTATAGAATTGCATGTATGCTATTTTGTGTTAACGTCAACTAGATTCTTTTGAAGGTATTTTAACTTGAGAATAAATATAGCTTTGTTTCACCCATGTTCTTAACTTTTCTTGTTTCATGATACTTTATCACATTGTGTATTCTTTGCCTCCCTAACCATGGAAAGTCTACTGCATCAAGAGTCCAAAAATCACCACTAAAATACTTGCAAAAAGGTATCCAATTAGAAAAGAGGTTGTTGCTTACATGTGGATGAGTCTTGCTGCGTTGTTTTTATATGTATTACATGTGGATTTTGCATTTTTCTCATCTGTATTTTTTTTCTATGTATGACTTGAAACTTCTCATGGGACAAGTTTTGTTCTCTGGTGGAGGAAATTCTCCTTATTGAAATTATGATTAGTTAGAGACTTGAGCATAGAAGTACGAAATTATGATTATGATTTGTTTAGTTTCCTGCTAAAATTCTTTGTAAAGCATAACAAGCACCTGGGATAGTACAAAATAACCATTGCTTTATATCAAACAAACATGATTTTTCCCATTGAGATAGCCCGGTGATTTCTTTCTTGGTTCTTCACATGTCTTCTCATTTGTACAAAGAAGTATTTGGTATTTATTTGTTTACTCTCAGAAGATATTAGTCTCATTTGTGTTGAATTAAGATCAAATTTTGTAGTTCCTCCGTATTTTTTCCCATCAACAGATTTTGTAGTTACTTGTCTTTCATTTTTTTCAACATGCAAACTAAAAATCTCTTATCTATATTTGTTGTATTTTCAGTCTAACCAAGTTACATTGAAACTGATTCGAGAGATTCTTCATCAGGTATGATTTCGTTCTTTCAAGTTTGTGAACTAGAAAAATAATTTCAATTGAATTACGTTAGCCTCTTACCGTAGATAAAATATATGTTTAGCTATTTTCAGTGCTCACTTTATATGGGATAGCCTTTTTATTGATATGCTGATTATTACATCGGAAGTGGCTGAAATGACATAAGACTTGGTGAAAAACATGATTTTCCAATTATCTTTTCCCATTTTCTTATTGAAATGACATAGGCGTTGTCATTCCTTGTGTGCTAGATTGATTGGGAGAATAATGTTTTAACATTAAAACTATTTTCATTCAATGATGGGGTACTTTTTCATATTCTGGACAAACCGATACAAATCTAAAGTATTCTTAATTTTAAATTTTGAACTTCATAATATTCTTCATAAGTTTAATACTATACTTCTTCAAGTTAACCTATGTTATTTTGAAATTTTTCATATATGTAGTTGTAATTATTTATTCCTTCTACTTTACATTGTCTTTAGTTATTTTTCTTCTCTCACTATTCCTTTGTACGTTCTTATATTTTTCGTCTTGTTTGTTTCACTTATTTGTAGATGTCTCCCTCACACCGCTATAAAATACCGGAGGAAGAGCGCATTCCTGGCCAAATTTCCCAAGTAAACAACACAAAGTACATAACGATTGTCCTCAACAAGCTTGACGACCAGCAAAAGAATATGTTTGAAGAAAGTTGTATAGGCCATGTTGTGAAGCTGCCCAATTAATTCATGAAATGGTAAATAGATCTATTATTTGTCCAAAACTTCACGAGGCTTGGTTCAAGGTGAACCAACGGTTTGCAAGATTCGGTTTGTCGGAGTTCGCATTACTTACTGGCTTGAAGTGTGGTGAGTTACCCAAAGGGCCGGCTGCCGAAAAAAATCATCGGGAAAAATTGACTATGGGACAAACTGTTTACCAATAGAGACCGAATTACTTGTGGCGACCTAGAGAAGGTTTTCTTGAAATGTGCCAACCGTAACGATTGTTACAAGCTTGGGTTGGCACTAATTATAGAAGGAGTTTTCCATTGTAGAGACCGAAATGTTGGGATACATCCCGATACTCTTTCCATTGTCGATGATTTGGATTTCTTCAATGTCTATCCATGGGGGAGAGTATGTTTTACGCCTCTGATCAAATCACTAATCCGTGGATGGGGGAGAAAGGCAGACTTGGCAAAGGTAAACGATTGCGACAGAATGTCGTACACGTTGTACGGATTTCCTCTTGCCGTGTAGGTATACATGTGTCCGCATTTTATTTAAGTTATATGCATTACACATTTTTACGCTTCTCCGTATATGGTAACCACTTTTATAAATGTGTTGCAGTTGTGGGTGTACGAGGCAATCCCAGAGTTGGGAGCTCGATTCTCGAGTAAGATTGGTAACGACATCCCAAGGATGTTACGATGGTCGGGCACAAGACAGCCTCAATTAAGAACATATTCTGATTTCTTCGACAAGACACATGTGAGAAATTTACCTTAATAAGTGAACTAGTACTGTCTGCCTACATTATCTTTGATTTTGCCGTCTTTTCCTCCCATTCGCAGTTACATTTGTGGGCTACGTTGCGCGCTTCTGCTGAAGAAGAATTGCAGCCACACTTCTCCGAGTTAGTTCCATTCGAAGATGTTGCAGACTCGGTTCTGGATAGTTTGGTTCTTCAAAGTATTGAAATACAAAATTGTCCACCAGAAGTTCATGTCCTACCAACTAATGAGAACAACCGAGGCAAGAAATCGAAGACATCTACCAAAAGTGGAGTTCGACCTGTGATTTTAGTGATGATGAGGGTGGAGAAAAAGGGCATCGTGCTCCAGTCAACGACTTGCCATCATCTTCTACAATGAGAAATCGACCAGTAGTGAGTCATGTTTCTTTGGATGACATCCGAGCTCTGTTCGCTGAACAAAGAGAGATGCTTGATCCCAAGTTGGGCGAGCTGAGAAGGGCAATGAATGTGAGGTTCAATGGTATCGAGAAAGAAATAGGAGATCATGTGTGTTCTGTGAAGGATCATGTTACAGATCAGGGAAATATGATGAAACGGAGGTTTGAGGATGTAGTGACTGAAATTGGAGGACAGAAGGTGAGTGATGAGTATGGTATATTTGGTTGTGAGCAGATGGGTGATGAAGCGATGCCTGTACGGGATTATTGTGATGATGTACGGGATGATTGTGATGATGTCTCGTTGCCGAACACTTTGTACGACGAACAGCTCGTCAGGCAAGCCACATGAATGCTTGTAACGTCGATGACTTGATCGGGAGGTCCTCAGATGTGAGTGCCCCACCCGTGGATCTTCCTAACGTGAATGTTCCACCGCCATCCCGACCTCGATCTATTAGAGTGAAGATACCCAGTGCTAACACGCGGACTCCATTTACACGATCTGGTCATCGAAAGAGTAAGAGGAACGAGTGGTATTATTTTTGGAAACATCATGAATATTTGTGGCTTTGTTTACCATCGTTAGGAACATATTTTGGTTGATGGTATAGGTTGTCATGTTTTTTGTCTAATTGCAATGGATAAATGTTGGACATTTTGTCATTCAGTTACATGTAGAACAGGTCGAAGTACATATGTTGCTATCTTTTGAACTATTACTGAAGAAATTTGACAAGAGGGTTAAATATTTCTTCTATTGCTGTTATTTTCATATTTTGCACGAATTGATGACGATGAGAAGTTGTTAATTTTAGAAAAATTGATTTTATTGGGTTTATGAAATTTAAATCTTGTCTTTGCAACAGTTCTTGATTGAGCAATATTTTTTAAAATTTAGGTTGTGTCTTTGTTAAGGTGGAAAATCTTTGAAGAATGTTGCAGGTACACCAATATTTACAATAATGAGGATTTGCAGGTACACCAATATTTCCCTTTTTGTGAGAATTAATTTTGATGTTAATGCTTTATTTGATTTTGCAAGCAAATGGATGAGATTAAGTAAATGTTGGATGTTGGCATATTGAGCAAAAGACTTTTCCCAATAGCTGTCTCCATCATTCTATCGCATCAGCTTGTATTTAGAACGTAAATCATTGAATTTTATTTTTAGAATAAGCTCTGTAGGCATTTTGTTCAATGAGTTGGTTCGACTTGCACATAATGGGTACAATCAATTACGTGTACATGGACGAACTGTCGTTCCTGACAGTTCAAATATCAAGTGTCGAGATTGGCAGATATCTAATGTTGAGAATGACAGATCAAATGTCTAGAAATCGTATGAAATGTAGAGAAATTTCCTGAGTCGGACGAAATGTCGGTCTAGACGCATGAAATGTCGAGAAAATGAATTGGCAAAAAACGTAAAGTTAAACCATACATCAATTCAATGGGTAGTAATCTAAAAGTACTAGCAATAACAACTTGTTCCATCTGTTGTGTATTCAACAACCCAAGAAAACTCATCATCTCACAAGTACATTGTGAAAGATGTATCAATTAAATGTAAATAGATGTATTGAACTAGACATGCTCATCAACTATAACACATTGGCATTGTCTTCAATATGAAATGACAAGCATTAACTAGCTCTTCATTCCATTGTTTATATCTTCATCCACCCAAGAAAGTCCTTATATCACAAGTACAAGGTGTAGACCCAATGATGTAAAAAAAGTGTCAATCAAATATAAATGATATTGGCGGGAGTTGGTGTGATTAATACTCATTCCCATTGCATTGCACAGGACGTCCAAGTCCTATATAAAACATTTGTTCCTTGCATTGCACATGAAATTACTAGAAGTAACAAGTCCTTCCATTTACTATGTCTTCATCCACCCAAGAATCTTCCACCCAAACAGCTCAGATTCATGTTGATGTTGCTACTAACTTCTCTCCACCAGGGTCGTCCGCGGACAATCCGATCTTCATTGACTCGAAAAATTATGAAGATGTCAACATTGTTGTTCCATATGTTCCTCAACCGGGGAACCGTCGTCGTAGGGTAAGCGTTCACCCCATTCCGTTTTCGGATCTAAACGAAGAAATTGATCCGGAAGAAGTTGGAGTGGGTGATCGTATCGTCGAGCGTGAGATCGTCCAAGTAGAAGTCTCACCAGAAGCACACCAAGTATTGTTTGATGACAATGTCGCAGGAGTTCCAGTAAGAAATGAAGAGGTGATCATCATAAGCTCAGACGACGAGGATGGCAGTGAAATGTCCACTTTGTCCTGTGTGGAACATCTGTAGACGATGCAATCGTCGTATTTCAAATGTTGAAGTAAATGTAGTGACATAAAAATCCATCAACCCGATTGGTATGTTTTGTGGTGATCACTATTTTGTATATGTAGTGATGTAGAACATGCAGAAGTGATGTCATGTTTTTTGTGTGATTACCATTTTGTATATGAAGTGATCTTTATCATGGAGGCAGTTATGGCATGTTTTGGTGTGATTTTCATTTTGTATGTAAAGTGACTTATGAAAACGAGTCATTTCATGGCTTCCTTCGTATGCAATACCAAAATGTATACACAATGACGGAGAAAGTTGTAGTCACATTGCTACAATAAAAGGAAACCCACCATATTAATACACTACGAAAAGTAAAATTGGATACAAAAACGATGGAAAGCATGTAATGCATGAAACAAAAATTGCAGAACCTTTATAATCCATGGTAGCTAATCATTTCACGATCAACACAATGTTATTCAAGTGCACGTGTTACTCAAAGGTGTCGGGTTCCGACATGTTTGCCTGTTGTGTCCGGACCCCCCACATCGGCCACATTTTCGTGTGGTGGTCGACCTTTCAGTTCTTGAACGTTTACGTAGTATAGGAGGGCGACCTGGTGCTCGACGTATATTTGGGGGCCATACTTCGATGGAACGAATGGCATTAGGAACAACCCAATTTGACTCCATTCCGACGGGGTAAAGCACTTCTGTGTACGCAGCTCGCCAATAATCTGTGTTGTAGTATGGGGAGCACAAGTCATACAGTGATTTACCAATAGAACAAGCTGCTCGGGATGCATGTGCACACGAAATTTGTCGCATTTGAAACTCTCGGCATGAACATGTGTTTCCTATAAGGTCAACAGTATACAGTTCTGCACCTACTCCAACCTCGAAAATGAATTCATCCAAATTGCGTAATTGCAAGGTCGCACCGGCATGAAACGATTTTTTTAACTCTGCATCCATTTTTGGTGTCAAGGTACTACGACAATTCGTAGATGCGTTTCTCCTCTTGAAGAACCATTGTTGCTGTAACGACGTAATGTTTTTGACCAACGAGGTTATAGGAAAACTTCGTTGTCGCCTGAGGACTGCGTTTATTGACTCCGCACTGTTATTTGTCATGATATTGTATTGATTACCAACGAAATTTGCCCGTGACCAAGTGGAGAAACCAGCATGTTCCAAATAAGAAGCCACGGCTGGTCGAATAGTTCTAATCTGTTTCATGAAATGTTCAAATTTCGAAATACAAGATGCTAGGGCTGCACGCTTGAACAAAAAAATGACATTGCTACTATTATACCTGGCAATAAGATTTTTCTCGATATGCCATATGCAAGCACCGTGGTGAGAAAGCGGGAATACCCTCGTAATGGCCCGCTGAATGCTCTTCTTCCTGTCCGACACAAACACTAGCTGATTTGAGTCGTCAATGATGTCTTTCAATTTAGTGAAGAACCAATACCACGATGCATTTGTTTCCCCATCGACAACCCCCCAAGCAATAGGATATATTTGCATATTGGCATCTTGCGCTGCGACTACTAGTACTGTTCCGTTATACTTGCCCTTCAAATGACTCCCATCAACACAAATTACCAGCCTCATGTACTCTCGAAAACCACGTATACTAGGCCCGAACGCTAAGAAGAAGTACAAAAACCTGTTGTTGATGTCGAGATCAATGTGTGCGACGGTTCCTGGGTTTCTATTAGTTAACATGTGATAATATGATGGCAATTTCTGAAAACTTTCTTCAGGTGAACCACGAAGAAATTGAAGACCCTTCTCCTTACCCCTCCATGCTTTATTATAGCTAATCCGTACACCAAACTCACGTTCCATATCGCCAATAATACCGGCAGGAACGTATGGTTGGTTTGCATCATTCAATCGTTGCATTATGTGATGCCCAATTAGTGCACTCGTTGCATGAATTTGTGCATTCCTCCGAACATCTAAAGAACATGTGTGCTCAGGTATGTACTGTCGAATCTTAAATATGTCTGAAGTTTTTATCTTCAAGCTCGTACTAGCCAATGACACGTGCTATCGACGCAACACACAGTAAAAGATCTAGGATTCGACTTTTTAACCTTGAAATAAAACTTCTCTGTCAAAGCCTTCAGTCGAAGCCTTGTGTGTAGTTGTTTCTTGCTAAAGAAGATCTGATTCTCTTCAACGTCCTCTTCATCCATCGACTGAATTTCATTTCCAATATACGAATTCCCTTCATCGAAACCTACTTCCGTATTATGAATCAGTTGTGGCTGTTGTAGTTCGATCATACCCACTTCGTCACTTCCACATAATGCATCGTCTATTGGTGAGAAATGGTCAATTCCAACATGCACGTCCTGCTCTCGAGCATCATATTCATCTATAATTACACACAAGGCCGCTTCTGTGCAAACAGAAATGTACCATTGCAAATCCTCATCATCGGCTACATCAGCAGGGGGTATATTGATGTTCGGAACTTTAAATTTCAATTGAATTCGGAACTTCATTCTGTCAACATTCAATTTCTCAAATAACTTGTGTACAAGCTCTTCATATCTAATATCATGTCGAATAACAATTGATGTTGTTTGGTCCCCTAACCACTTCCATGTGTTGTCCACGTTGACGAATGTACCACCGTACGAGACAATGAATCTCATAACATCTCCCATATCTGCATGTCGTAAATGAAAATATTATCAGCTAATAATGAATATCGAAAACGAAGATGATAGTTGCATGCAAGACGCGAAACGTTGTATACAAAATGTTCCCTAATTTTGTTTAGTATTTAATGTTGTTCTCGATATTTGAACCTTCGACACTTCGAGAATTACATTTAAACTATCATTCTCGACGTTTATAAACTGTCGAGACGGAAATCACTTCAACATATGCATTTTATCATCTTCTTCAACTTCAACCACCATTTTTGAAAAGAATTAATTCCACCATTAATGACATTCTCAACACACAGGAACCTGAAATTATTATCTACTTAAATTATTGAAGAGTGAATCTAGTTGCATGCAAGACGTGAAACGTTGTATACAAAATGTTCCCTAATTTTGTTTACTATTTAATGTTGTTCTCGACATTTGAACCTTGGACACTTCGAGAATTACATTTAAACTATCATTCTCGACGTTTATAAATTGTCGAGACAGGAATCACTTCAACATATGCATTTAATCATCTTCTTCAACTTCAACCACCATTTTTGAAAAGAATTAATTCCACCATTAATGACATTCTCAACACACAGGTACCTGAAATTATTATCTACTTAAATTATTGAAGAGTGAATCTACTACTTATTTGGATAATCCAATCCAATTCAATGAAACTACTCAACCCTAAACTTATCAATACACAATAAGATTTCAAAGAAAAATACCTTCTACCAAGAAATAATGAGAGCCGAATCAACTTCAAAGTTGGACGAGATTACATTTGTTGACTTGAAATCAAATTAAGCCTTCAAAGTTGGAATCATATACTTCTTTGTTTCTTCAATTTCCTATAATAATTGGTTCATATTTACTTAAAAATTTAAGTAAATGAACTTGCATTGATAATAGCTACAAGTATGGTGGCTTCTCATGGAAGCCACTTACTTTTCTTGAAATATGTGTTAAATTGAAAAAAAAAAAACAAAAAAACAAACAGAAGAGAGAGGAATCTTTTCATTAAGGGTAAATTAGACAATTTGGTATCAAATTTGGACATTTTTGCAAGAATTATTAAAAAAGAACATTTTTCAATTCACACTCATAAAAGTAGACATTTTTTAAAATATCCCTTAAATTTATTAAGGTATTTTCATTCAAATTATAACCTATAAAAACTGCATTGAGAATTTTAAATTATTGTTTTATTAGTTATTTTGTTTCTTTTAGACTTCTCTGTTGGTAATATTTATTTTTGTTATTTTTTTTAACTGTATTCAAAATGCGTTTTTGTAATTATTATCAGTCGAAAAATTTAAGTTGAATATTTCAGTGGTAAAACTATTTAGAATGGTGAAAACTTGATTAGTGTCGGGTGATATATAACATCTGTTTTTTTTTTTTTAATAGAAATTGACTTGGAAGTGATATGTGGTAACAATAGTTGGACATTTTGTCTTAGTATTCATGTAATTCTAACCACTAATCTATAAAATTTTCCCTATTCTTGTCTACCCCTTTATCTACAATTTGATTGAATTCAATTGATTAAAACTAAATTAAACATTTTGTGGATAATATATGAAAATGTTAAATTTGTTGATATCAAATTTTAGTTTGATCAAGACGTCAAAAAATAATTGCACCTCATTATCCACCTTATAATTCCTGCACACTTGAGAGCAGTGTTAGCTTTCAATGGCAAACGTTTCAGAGGGTGGTCTCGGTGGTCGTGTGCACTCTAAGATCAAGTAAGTTGCTGAAAATAATAAGTATACAAGAGAAATAAAATTGACGGAGATTTTGCTTGGAGTATTTAGGAAAACTAAGATCAAGGTATTTTGAGCCTCTTGCCATGTGATAGAAAGAATTTGGGACAAAAATATGACGTCACATGCTTATACTTTTCTTTAGCATTGTATAAGATTTAGGTTCATCATTCAACTTGCCTATAGGGAGGGCAATCACTTTTTGTGCTTATACTTTAGTTTATAACTTAACCAATATAAAATTTATTTTCTAATTTTAGTTTTATGATTTGTTACAAATCGGAAATTTTGTTATTACCAGTTATTGCGTGACACGAATGAAGGCTATGATTTGCTCAAGAAAATGAAGGTACTTTCTTGGTTTCTTCCTTTTGCTTTTATTTCCACTCGTCTTTCATTTACTAATAATTTAGGTTGATTTCTTGTCCTAATCTTGTGGGATTTATTTAAAAGTGAAACTCAAAAGGTTTTGGCACATTTCTTGCCTCCATTTCACGTCAATGAGAATCTTTTTCAAAACTTTAATTTGTATCAACATTTTGGCCCAAAATAAGATTTTTTTTTTACGCAAGCTCGTGTATTTCATGTTGAACTTCCTTGTATAGAAATTACAGAGATTAAGAATTGACCCTGGTAGCCCCTTATCTACAAACCAACTTGTTAGCCATTTTCCATCAATGAATCTAGTTCGCATCTTTGCCTCACTTTCTCCATCAATATGCTGAGTTCACAGCTTCACCTCACAGAGTGACTCCAACATAGTACATAAAGTTCAACAAAAGTGAATAACACTTCATGACAAATTAACTCTTCAGTAGGTGGGTTGAAAATGACAAACGTCCTCTCTTTATTATTAAGTGATGATGACTTTTCAAAAGCCGAGTTTATCAACTAAAGTTCACAAAAAGTGGCAGACAAGTAGATTGGCTAATACACCATTATGGAATCATATATAATAATTTAGGTGAGTGATGACTTTACACAACATGTCACATAGTAGTTAGTATATATTACATAATCCTGCAAGATTTCACTATTCAAGATAATGTTCCATGTCGCCCCTCCTTATCTTAAAACTAGTGAGACGCACGTGTTATCTAAAAATATCATTTGTTATGATGCGAAACATGTTCATTGTAATTTTACCCCATGGTCTTATATAACATAATTTGTAACATTACATTAGAAATCATTGATTGTAATTTATGATAAATAGTTAAATTTTATTGTACTTTTGTTGATGGGTAAATATTTTACAGTTTTATTTTAGCAATTAGAAAAAATTTTAAACACAATGGTAAATTTTTTTTTTTTCATTTTTATTGACAATTTTCATACAAAACAAAGTCAAACGAATGATATTCGGTATGTTTATTTTTTCATTTATTTTTAATTTTTTTTTTGAAATAAATTCTAGATCCAATGATAAAAAATATTATCACTTTAATGAATAATTTTTTTGTAAAATATTTTATTCCAACCTATTTTCTACCCTTGCAATCAAACAACCCTGATTATAAATAGGAAATAAAAGATTTACACCACAACTTTCCCATCCCTTTTACCCTTTTCAAAGTCTTCAAGCCTAAATCGTCCAATCAAATGGAGGGGGAGCTGGAGATCGTGGACTGCATGTCCACGGCGTTGCGACCTACATGCCATCCAATCTCGATCGCCCTTGGTCTCGGCGGACCAAGTACAACTCTCCGTGTTAGACTAAACACTGGGCCGAGATCTGGCCCCGGTGCTCCCACTGCCACAGGCTCCCGTATCCTCCGATGAATGCCGCAGTGGTAGTCGCTTCCGACGGGCCCGAATCTTCCTGCACTAGTGGTAAGAACCTCGGGCCACCACCTGCTGTATGAAGGTCTTGTAGATTCTTCTCTAATAGTGGAGATATTCAAGCCTCGCGTTGAACCATGGGGCACCTCTCCATGGTTATGAATACAGTCTCTTCATTGTCTTTCCCCTATGTAGGACGCTGATATTCTAAAAGGGGCATAATTGGGATGTTGTGTTGAGCATGGGATTAGAAGCAGCCTTTATTTGTTCTCATGAAGTCAGTGCTACTTCGTCCATCAGATGTTCGATAAAATGTCTAAACCAAAATTCAACTTCCAACTATGACTTTTGAGGCATCTGGGTGCACCGAAACCTCCAGCCTCCAGCAACTGTTGTTGAGGCAGCTCCAGCGCACCCTCACCTCCAGCTTCGGCTGTTGAGGCACTCTTGGTGCGGGACAGGAGCAGCATTGTGCCACAACGGAAGGACTGGTCAGAAGAAGCGAGCAATTCCTAAGCCAAAAACTATCTCTTTACCTAGCATTCCGAATCTTGTAAACATTTCAGTTTTCTTTCTGTTAAAGCTTGTAATAAGGTAATCTTTATGGAGTTCTAATCTCTTTAGAGAGAGTACCAAGAGTGTAGCCGAAATATGTATGTATACTCTTCTGTAAGAAATATTAGTGTGATGCGTTTATGAAATCAAAGTTGTTTGAAAACACTGTCTTCTATCCTCATTATATTCTCCAAAGCTCTTATCTTACTTATACTCCAACGGTGAAAACCTTGAGGGTTGGTGTAAGTATCTTGTTGTCGTGTGTAGGCGTAGTTAGAGAAAGCCATGAGAACCCTGTTATCATTCAAGGTGATGTTTTAACTAGGAGTTGAGAGGAAAGCTGGGATTCTGTGTGATCCATAGTGAGATATGCAAAGCGAAAGTCGTGTTGGATTATAACCCACTTTCTTTTATTCAAATAATACTGATCACTTATATCTGAGTATACTAACATATGGAAGCAAGCTCAAGGAAAATCTCGTTGATATTAATCTGCATTTACCTCCTGCTTCAATATTGTAAGATCTTTCTTATTTATGTCAGTTACTTGCATTAATATTTGCACTCCTGTTATTTATGAAGTTTTAGTTACTTTTATTAGAAAATTAGAAATTGATTGCATTAATATTTGCACTTTTGTTATTTATGAAGTTTTAGTTTTATTAGAAAATTAGAAATTGATTGCAAAAGAAAAAGAGAAAAAATTAAATCATTTTATACTATGATTGATTATTTTTTGAAAAATAATAGAGATATATTTGTACCTATAAAAGAAAACATAGTCATAATTAATAGATAAATTAATAAATTAGAAAATAAAATTAGAACATTAAATTATTATTTTGATAAAAGATATATAGATAAATACGAGCATAATTGCCTTTTTCATTTATTAGGAGAAATAAATCAAAATTATCCTATATTAGGTATGAAAAAAATCTTGATTTAAATAAAAATAATGGAGGAAGGATATTTAAGTATTTTTTATCATTAAAAAGCACTTTCAATGTGTACCTGTTTTTAAGTTAGGACATACTAGCCTGGATGAGTAACACGCACTACTCTTAAAAAATTTAGTTTGTCAAACATTAATGATCACTTGTGGTATTTGGCAGAATTCGAGATGAAATATCATCTCAATGGAAAAAGCCCGAAGTACAAGGAATTCTTGATAGAATTCCTACAAATGCTGTCGTGACAACATTTGAATTGTCTGTTTTTTTCCATCCTCCATTGAATCCACGCCCTGTGTTGTCTGTAAAAAATTTCTGTACTTCTAGCATGATTGATTTCTATTGTCGGTGATTCCTAATGCACCAAACCACTTTGGTAAGCAGTTCTGGATCATAATGTTAGTGATCGACATTACTTTGGTCGTTTATTGTGGGCAAAAAAATATTTATTATTTATTTATTTATTTTATTTTTTCATCGATTGCTCAATAAATATTTTTATACTTTAAATTATTTACAACTTAACCAATATAAAAATTAATTTCTAATTTTAGTTTTATGATTTGTTACAAATCGGAAATCTTGTTATTACAAGTTATTTCGTGACAGGATTGAAGGCTATGATTTGCTGAAGAAAATGAAGGTACTTTCTTGGTTGCTTCCTTTTGCTTGTATTTCCACTCGTCTTTCATTTACTAATATAGGTTGATTTCCTATTTAGAATGGCTGTTCCTAAAATATTGAATATAACATATTCTTAAAATACACTTTTACTAATACATTCTAATTTTTCAGATAAAATAATTCTTGGTGCACATAATTTGTGTACCAAATTATTTACACGTAGTATTTGCTTTTCAGATAATCCATGGGGCCAAAGTAGTTAAAAATTATTATCAACGGCCAACAAGTGAAAACTTCAGATTTTTGCTCTCAAGAGTTGCGCATTATATTTGGAGGGAATGTTTCTAGGAAATTTCCCAATTTGGATTTTAGTCCACGAAATGCCAAAAGCACGCGTCATCTGCATATTATAAATTCTCACCTCTCCTCTCACCCAATCAGTCAATTCTTGCAGAAGAATAATGTCATACTTCGATCTAAGTTTTGGCTTCTCACAAGCTTTTTCTTTCTCTTCTCATTCATCTCCATTGAAATCCCATTGACACCTCAAGTTGATATAGGATACATAGGCATTTAAGTTTTCCGTGACGAGATCCGTTGATTATCGAAAAAGGCTCCGATGACATGTTCGAGGACAAAGCGGGTGAAAGAGGCAATGATAGATTGCTTGCTCAAACTATAGTGGACGAAGTTTCAAAATTAACAAGTCAAAGAATGAGTTTCATGTTGGGTTATGAAAAAGAAACCAAATGGATCAATTCGATTTAAGAAGCAAACGAGCAGTGTTGATGAAAATGAGCATAATTTTCAGCTCGGTTGTCAGATTTTCGCCCATTAGTACATTCCGGAAATGACACGAAATTATGCACAAGGTTGCGTAGGCGCATAGTGCTTTTGGGCTTGCGGTCGCACAGAAACATGCCGAGAACAAGTTGGCGAAAAATCTCTAATTTTTTAGAGTTTCCTAGTTTGACTAAAATACAATCTTTTGATAACTTTTCTAATTTTTTAGAGTTATTTTCGGTTTTAACTAGATTTTAAGGTTTTCCTATAAATACTTCATCATTATTCATTGTATGGACCTTTTGAAAAATTATTATTAAGATATATTCGAGAGGTTATTGTACTTTTCAATTTCGTTCTTCTTAGAACAATTTGAACTTATCAAGAAATTTCTTGTAGCGTTCAACACAGAGTGCAGATCAATGTATTGTGTAATCAAGAGGTCTTTCAAACACCGTTTTTGATTGGTTGCTTGATTCATTTAATTCTTGGTTCAAACTCAAAATCGGTATTATCTTTTGGACTTTCTTGGGATCTTCAATCTCGTTGTGGGTTGCATAGTGTTCGTTGTTACGTGATTCTCATCAGGAGTGGACGTAATTTCATATTGAGACGAACTTCTATAAATCTTGTGTTTTTGAATGTTTTATATATACACCATTGAATGGTAGCTGGAAAATTACATCACCTTTAAAGAAACAAAATGTAATTATTACAAATTCAAGCAGATAACATCTACTACTACTACATGATATTTACAGTAAAAGCTTATAGAAGTTTAAAAGCAACCAGTAACAAATCTAGTAGTGACGATAATGATGAACTTAGTGGAGCTTACAATATCACCAACGAGAATTACTTTATATGTTTGAGAAGAGAAGTTGATTAATATATGTTTCTAGGAAATTTCCAATTTGAATTTTAGGCCCACATGCAGAAGTAATTTGATCTATGACATTTGCAATTCTGCATATACTAACCTCTCCTCGTATATAATACTAACCTCTCCTCTCTCACCGGATCTGACAATTCTTGCAGAAGAATAATGTCAAACTTTGATCTAAGATACGCTGTCCTATTCGTTGTAAACATATTGAAATCATATACAGCCATGCCTTGGGAATGGGATCCATTTGGTATATTAATTGAAAAACTCACCTGGTTCAAGTTTTGTCTTCTCACTAGCTTTTTCTTTGTCTTCTCCTTCATATCCATTGAAATCCCATTGACACCTCAAGTTGATATGGGATACATGCGCATTCAAGTCAAGAAGTACACAGTTTCCTTATTGGTTTGTTCCTTTGCCTCACTATTCTTCCCACAACATATCTTTTGGAGTATCTATCCCACAGTTTTGCTGCTCTCCTTATGCACTCCTCGTATCTCTAGCATGTGGAGGAGTTTTAATTTGAGTGTTCAACTTTTACTGCCAACGATTCCTGTTCTTAACATATTTGTGACTACAACAACAAATATTGATGAGGAACCGGACTTAGAAATGCAGGAGATGGAACAAATTGATCAGCAAGTTTAGGACAAATGCAAATTTGGAGTTTTGAACCAATTAGCCCTTGTAATATTTTGAATTAGTACATTCCTATTATGACCATGCTATGTGTACATGGCATCTGCGCCCCGGGGGTGTCATTTGTCAATTATGGCACCCCCAATGGATAATGTTATTATGGATCATGTTATTTGCCTATTTTGTAATGCATTTCTGCTTGCGTGGACAAAAGCATCATGTTTCCGGTCCTTTTTTCTTCTCTATATCAAGTAGTACACTCCTAAAGCGTCCATTTTCCCCTTTTCAAAGTCTTCAAGCCTAAATCGTCCAATCAAATCGAGAGGGAGCTAGGGATCGTGGACTGCATCTCCATGCCATCCGATCTCGATCGCCCTTGGTCTCGGTGGACCAAGTACAACTCTCCGTGTTAGACTGAACACTGAACATGGATGCTACGCGTGAGGCACTTTTTGTGAACCTTGATGTACGTTGTCGGAGTCACTCTGTGAGGTGAAGCTGCAAACTAGGCTTGTTGATGGAGAAAGTGAGGCAAATCTGTGAACTAGATTAGTTGTTGACGAAAGGCTGACCAAGGTGGTTCGTAGAAAAGGGACTATTAGGGTCGGCCTGAGAATTCTGAAGCTAGCAAATAATTATGATGATATTTATACCTATTGATCCTTGAGGAAACATGTATTAGTAAATAGGAGGCCCTTAAACATAACTTTCTTCTCGTACACGAGGCAGCTATTGATCCTTGAGGAAATACACGAGTTTGAGTAAAGTGTAAAAAGAATTCTTACCCATTGTCTATTGATCCTTGAGAAAACACGTTCAGAGGACATAATAACAAGTAACAAAATTCCCAAAGATGAAGATTCCTGTTAAAACAGGAAAAGCCCACATGTTCAGTATGATATTTAGGAGCCATGCTTAGTGCTAGACAAAATTTTAATGTCTTTTTATTGTTTAATTAGTACTATAAATCGAGCCCACGGAAAATGTTGAGAGTTAAGAGCTTGTTCGGGAGTGATTAGAAGTTCCTTAAAATGGATTTCTTTGGCAGCATCTTCTAAATATGTTGTGGATTTATTTTTTAATATTTTCTTTTATAATCTCCAGCATTGTTGAACCAACCCATAATGAACGTCAATGCAACGATGACATTGGATGGAAAAGATAGGTTGGTCTAAAATGTGGTCTAACCTTTTGAGTTTCATATAAATCCCCCAAAACAAGGAAATTGACATTGGCATATTTTCTAGGAGAGGAAATCAACCTATATTGGCGAATGAACGACAAGTAAAAATAAAGCAAAAGGAAGAAACCAAGAAAAGTACCTTCATTTTCTTGAGCAAATCATAACCGCCATTCTTGTTGTGCAATAATCTGTAATAACATGATTTATTTATACTTCCTGCCAGAACTAGAGAACAAATGATTTATTTTTGATGTCCTGGGCCGTCATTTAGGTGACTTTGGTCGGGTATGATTGAAAAGTTGATAAAAATTGTGAATTTTAGTAGATGAAGAACAAACATATTCTTAATCATTTCAAATGGTGTATAGATAGTGGGGGGTCAATTCTTTAGCACATAAAGGCACCGACTCTTTGATAAGTTGAGGACACCGCAGCTTGGTCTAATAGGAGACTTTCATGAGATTTCACTTTAAAAGTACTTGTTCTCTTACGTTGCGAAGCGAAAACGATTATTTATTACTTAATTATGAATAATAGTCTCCTTTAAGAAGTGAAGATGTAAGAAATATGAAAAAATAATTATTTATATTTATATTTTATACATTTCATATTTACCATTTCTTAAAAAAATTAACCTTTTATAAATGGATTGTGATAAGATTTGAAATCTTTGTATTGAGCATGGGATTATTTAATTAACCTTTAATTCTTGGATCTTATCAAGCAATGACAATTATTGACAAAAAAAGCTAAGTAAGAAGTAAACCTACCACTTGTTCTCTTTGTGCATTGTTTGAGGGAACTGAAAAGAATGATAAAAAGTTGAGGTGAAGTCATCCATTAAAATCAAAGTCGTGGGACCCACTAATCTACATCAAAACCAAAGTTTTAGATATCACAAACAAACACTTGAACTGTGATGCAAGAAACGATTAATTATGGATTAGTCTTCTTATACATTGGGTGTCTATAAGGATGTCCATAATGGATACCTGCCACCCTCCTATTGGATGGAGTGCTGGTGGGTCCGGCACTCCATCCAATAGGGGGGGTGATGGTCACCCCAATGTACCCATAGCATCACTCATTAATTATTATTTAGCTCATGTTTGACCTACATTCTTCAAAAATACATTTTTTTATTTACTTATTTTTACTATACATTTATCAATAAAATAATATTACATGCGAAGTCAAAACTTTCTCTTATTTTTAACCATATATTTTCCAATTTCCATTACATCACTTGAAAAATGCATTCTTTTCTCCACAATGTGTATCAAACACGACCTTAATTATGAATCCTATTCTCCTTAGTTGTGTTCAATGTTATGGTTCAAACTTGCTTTTGTAACACTAGTAAGACGTCAAAATATCACGTTATCTAAATATTTAAATCAATGCCGAAAATATATGAATTTAATTATTTAATTATATTTATTTACAATATTTAGCAAATTTACTCAATCTTTAATGCGTGGAGATTTGAGTTAGTTTTACGAAATTATGGGAGTGTGATTACTAGTTCAATCATTATTTATCATCAATTTTGGTCTCTTGCGCGCTGCGCTCAGAGCTATCCTGTGCAGGAGATCAAAATTTTTTTATTTCCTCTTGGCACACACAGGCCAAATTTTTTTTTTTTTTTGAATTTGAGATATTTTGCATATAGAAAAAATCGTTAAAAACTTAATGTACGAATTAATTGCCAAATATGTAATAATTTTTTGATTGAAATGTAGGTGAAATAAACCATGCATAATTGGTACGAGATCTAACTTCCCATCAACGTTTAAAAGTGGTTCAGTGTCAATCATTTCATCTTTTGTACAATCACATCAAGCTGCAAGTTGAAAACATACAGTGGATTTAAAACTTCAATGTAGACCATAATAGGTATAGGTGTTATGTAAAAACGAGAATAGGTAATATAAAAAATAAGGTGGATTTAATTTTCATTTCATTTTTCTTTTTTGTTAAATTATTTGAGGAAATCTTTAACAAAATGCCTGCCTCGAGTTACTCCTCCCCAAAGGAGATTTGAGATTAAGGATGTAAATGGGTTGGAGCCATCATAACATTCTTGTTCCATTCCAAATTTTCAAAAGGTAGGGCGGGACGAGACTTAAAAAACCATCATTTTTCGCTTTATTTAATTAATTAGCTTTTTATTTTTTTTTTAACATGATTTAAATGAAGAGCATAACAATGAAATAAAATACAAAAATGAAAATAGATCCGGAGTGAGTCCGAAAAATAGGGAATATAGGTTATGCATCTCCCCCCGTTTACTATTCGAGGTAAGACAATATGGGATGGTACTCGGGGAGGGTTGAAGGTCGAAAAATTCTGCAATCCCCATTCAGGACGAGGTTAGAAAACATGATCTCTGTCACAAACCGGTCCACTTACTCATAATTTCTAATTTTTTTTTTTCGATATATATTAAATTTCAACACAAAAAAAAAAACATAAATAAATGGGATGAAAAAAGAAGATTAAAGTGTCCCATGTGCCTCCTGAAATTCCGCAACAAGAATGTCGGTTCTCCCCTATTGCCATCCATAAAAGCAAAATTGCTACTTGTACACACTTGGTACACACTCCTACACAGCACTTTCAAAATAATTTTTATGCTTCGTACGATTATTATACCTTTTCTCATTATATAATTACATGGCTCTTTCCTTGTTCACTTGATTATTATGCTGTGTTAGTATGTAATTTTTATACTTTGTACGATTATTATACCTTTTGTCATTATATACTTACGTGGTTCTTTCCTTGTTCACTTTATTATTTCACACTATTCATGTCTCGTAGCGTGTAAGAGACGTGAAACTCCTTGTAACGAAATTGTAAAGAAGAAAGGGTTTCAAATTGGCAGCTTCAAACCTTCGGTAAGTGCCCCTGGGTGGTCCCCAAGGATTGAATGCGGAAAATGGTCATTTCTCTTTCACAAAGATAATAATAATAATAATAATAATAATAATAATAATAATAATAAGTGGGTGGGTACAAAAGGAATTTTAAAAGAAAAAAAAAGGCACAAAGGAGAAAAAGGAATTTGCTCTGCTTTTACTTTTACTTCATCTAAAAAACATATCTCTGCTTGCACATCACCATTGAAATCATAGAAGTGTACTTGCATGTACCATTAGCACATCATTCACCGAATTCAAGTGACCATCCACCCTTAAGTTGTTGAGTTTAATTACCATCGATTACAATTATTGTTATTTCGTGGAGCTGGTCATGGACCGATCTTCATGGTGAGGTCACCATGGGGGTTGGAAGGGAGCAAGAGGCCCAGGGAGATGGGTGAGACGGAGGCATCCGGTCCAAAATTTAATCTAAGGAATGAATTTGTATTGTAAAATTTGTTAAGGAATTGGAGTATTTGTAAAATTCGATTTTGCCACAATTTATCTTATAAATAGGGAGCTGTGGTTAGACTTTATAATGATGATAAGAAAGAGAGGCTAGAGAAGATATGAGTGCGATGTCTTTTGTAAACATTTTTTTCATCATTGTGATTACTGCACCAACAGGAGTGGACGTAATTTCATATTGAGACGGACTTCTATAAATCTTGTGTGTTTTTGAATGTTTATTTTTATTTCTTCAATTATATATATTTCATCACCACCTCATTTTACCACACTACCACCACCACAAATACCAACCAACATATAAGCAACCACATTAAACAAGATATCAATTAAAACCAAATTTAGAAGAGAAATTCGAAAAATCAAAAACAAGATTTGAGTTTTCAAATCTTGATAATGGAAGTGTAGTGAAAGAGTCGAGGCGAGGCAGTGATGGAATTTGGGTCACAATGGTGTTGCAAGGAAGGGAACGTGGTGGTGGTCGGAGCATCGATGGTGATGGTATGCATATTGATAATGTCGCAATCTTTTATTTATTTATTTATTAAAATATCCCATTCTTTATTACTTTTCCAATAAACACTACATATTGAAAAACACAGTAGTATCCAAAATATTTTTAAAATAAGTAAATATCAATTTGAATAAAAATAATAAATATGGGACCGAACTTTCACATATGTTCTAAAATGCGACAAACTGGGAGTGAGGTATGCACTTTTGTCGTTTATTGTGGACAAAAAAGTATTTATCGATTGCTCAATAAATATTTGTATATTTTAAATTATTGCGTGACATAAATAAAGGCTATGATTTGCTCAAGAAAATGAAGGTACTTTATTGATTTCTTCCTTTTGCTTTCATTTACTAATAATATGGGTTGCTTGGACAATACTGGAGATTATAAAAGAAAATTTAAAGAATAAACAACCATCACAAATCAAGATGCGGCCAAAGAAATCGAACTTCTAATCACTCCCAAACAAGCTCTTAGCTCTCAACATTTTCATGGGCTCGATTTATAGTACTAATTAAACAATAAGAAGACATTTAAAAAATTTCCATAGTTTTTGTCCAGCACTAAGCATGGCTCCTAAATATCATAGTAAACATGGGGGCTTTTCCAGTTTTAATAGGAATCTTCATCTTTGAAAATATGTCAGTTGTTATCATGTTCATTGAGCATGTTTCCTCAGTAGGTGGGCGTGTTCGATCGTGCTTAAAACTCAATTAAAATTGAAAATATAGTCGTTATTGAGTCCAACTCGTCTAATAAATGTCAATAATAACGACTAGTTTTTCAATTTTAATCCGAGTTCATTGACTAAAGTTCACAAAAAGTGGCTCACAAGTAGATTGGTTAATACAACATTATGGAATCACATATAATAACTTAGGTGGGTGATGACTTTACACGTCATATAGTAGTTAGTATATATTATATAATCATGCAATATTTCACTATTTAAGATAATGTTCCATCTCCCCCTCCTATGTTTTCCTTAAATTATCATTTGTTAATTAACATTGCTTGTTATGATGTGAAACACGTACATTGTAATTTCCCCACGTGGTCTTATATAACATAATTTGTAACATCACATTAGAAATCATTAATTGTAACTTATGATAAATAGTTAAATTTCATCGTACTTTTATTGATGTTTGAGTATGAAATGCATCCAAAAACTAACAATCAATATATTGAAATAATAATAATTATTTTTATTAGATTGTTCAGTTGTTATTAACATGGATTATGCTATGCGTACCGAACTTTTTACATAATTTTTTACCGAATTGACAAGTAGCGGTCCCCTATTGGGGGCGCCCCCCAATAGGGGGCCACCACTTATCAATTCGATAAAAGATTATGTAAAAAATTATGTACAAATAGATTTTTCCTATCAACATTAAGTTATTATTTGTCTTGTTATTATCTACTACATTTTTTTTTTTTTTTTTGTAAAGACCAACTATTTGAGATACGTGAGATTTTCATGTAATCCAAGTATCAAACCACTGTAGAGATGCCACCTGTCCCATTGGCATGTTTCTAGGAAGTTTCATTTTTGTTTTCTTGTTACAATCTGATATACAGTATAAATACTTGGTAAGTATAAATTCTATTTTTCCATTTGTACGAAATGGGTTGACATTGACAATCTCTCACAATGGTGGGCCTCGCTGTGATTAAAAATAAATAAAAAACCACCTCACCCACCCCACTTCCATGTGTGAGATGTTGTCAACAAAAACCCTCCCACTCCCACTTCTACATGTAGAACGGCTTTAAATTCTATCACTTCTCCTTTCCCTCACCCAATCACTCAATTCCTGCAGAATAATTATGGTGTACTTTGATCTACGATACGTTGTCCCCTTAGGGCTAGACATGGTATAATTCGGTTCGGTTCGGGTCTCAAGATAATCGAATTGAAACGAACCAAAATTTTAGATTTTTCTAAGACTTAATATTTCAAATTTCAGATTTTTTAAAATTTAATATTTCAAATATCAGATTTTTAAAATTTTATTTATAAATTAATTAGTTAAAACATATATTTTATTAATTAAATATATTAAGGTCACAATTCCATATAATTTGGTCACAAATTCTGTATAATTGATCACAAATCATAAATTTTACATGTTACAAATTATTTTATTGTCACAATTCAAAAACATTATAGGTCACAATTTGTTCATCGATCACAAATAAAAAATTGAAACGTCTCAATTTGTTCATCGGTCACAAATCACAAATTAATTTACGATCACAAATTTGAAATTTTAAAGGCCACAATTCAAAAAATTTATAAGTCACAATTTGTTCTTCAGTCGTAAATAAAAAATCGAACAGTTACAAATTATTTTACTGTCACAATTCAAAACTTTTATATGTCATAATTTATTTATCGGTCACAAATCAAAATTTTTATAAATCATAAATTAATTTACGGTCACGAATTTGAAATTTTATAGACACAATTCAAAAATTTTATGTATCACAATTTGTTCATCAGTCACAATAAAAAAATTGAAATGTCATAACTTATTCATCGGTCACAAATCACAAACATTATGTCACAACTGAGTAGACAGTCTCAAATTATTAAATTATCGGTCATAAATTAATAATTTTTTAGGTTTAACAATTTTTTAGATCACATTATTTTTTATCACAATTTATCTACGATCACCACTAATACTTGTGACTACAACCTCACTACTACCCCCAATAGCATGGCAATCGAAATCCTGTCGTGAGAGCCATCGCCATCACCTCCGACAACAAATCATCATCTAAAAATATCGACATCACCACGATTACCATCTCCTCTATATATATCTCAGTCACACCGCAACCACCAACCCCACTAAAAAAATTCCCAAATCGCTACTGCCAAACTGCCACCGTTGCACAACGCACCACCACATCTACAGACAAACCACCACACAAACAATAACAAATAAAAATCATCCTAAAATATCGAATATGTTGAATAAGCAAGGAGGAAGAAGAAACTACCCCCAAAACCAGGGGCGGAGCTGGGGGGTCCTGGACCCCCCCCCCACCCCTCCCAATTTTTTGACTTTTTCTTTTCTTTTAAATTGTATTTACGGCATGAAGAATGGCACCTTCCATATAATTATCCTTGGAAATGAAGAGCTTTTGTTAGAAGCATAATCACGATTAGGGAAAATTAAAATTGACTGTCTTCCTTCAACATCTCGTATGGTAATTTTTTTTAACTTGTAGACTCACTTATTTTTCAGAATTGGATTGTTGTTCTTGTTTAACTAGAGAGATTTTAGATGTTTGAATTGGGTGATTACCTTTAAAACAATTTCTGTGTCCTTCAGCTTGTTGGCACAGAGCTTTAGTGCAACCAAATGCTGATCCAATAGAAATCACAACAAAAACAAAAATCAAAAGCATGTTGATGAAGAGAAACGTTATCAAAGTATGAAAACTTAAGGAAACGCTTGTAATAAGGTATGATTTTGCTAAATTAAATATTAATACTTTCAATTATTCATTTTTTTGAATTTTTCGTAGTTAACATATTTTCGAGGGCACCTCTAGGACCCCCCACTCTAATGGGCTAGCTCCGCCCCTATCCAAAACCACGATTAGCGTCGTTGCAACGACAATCTAAAAGCCGGCAGTGTGTCCTTGTAGGTTGGATTTGAAATTATAGAGATGATAGTGAAGAGAGAAAGGAGAGGAGATGAGAGAATAGCCGTTGCCGCCACCCGGGGCGGAGCCAGCCTCTTGAAATAGGGGGGGTCCCAGAGTTAAAGGAGTGGGGGCTCACGAGGGTTCGGGGGCAGCGCCTTCGAAAATTTTTCGGGTTTCTTTCTTGTTGCCTTACACTTCTAATGCATTTTCTATGTTTCATAGCATTTACTTAAGTAAATAATTGGTTTTATAAGTGCTCATTTTTTAAAGAGGTGTTTTTCATTGTATAACTGTAGCTGAGTGTGAAAGATCATGATGTGAAAACTTAGAGGAAATAAATTTCGTCCTTATACTTGGTTGGTTTACTGTTCTTTGGACTTTGGAGATCTATTACCCTAAATAGAAAGTGAAACTGAGAGAAAAATTAATGATCTTTAGAAGTGTCATTCATTTGTTGTAAATATTAACTCGTAGTGGAACTTTTAGACACGAGAACTAACTAATATTTTCGACTATTAGGATTCATAAATAAATATTTTTTCTCTATAATTTCTAAAATTAAAACATATTGGTTGGAGTTTTTAATTTCAAATGTCATCTTTCTCATCCAATGTTATCATCCATTTTCAGAACCATATTTGAGAATATATCCGATAATTACTTTTAACACTAATACCAATACAAAATGGTAATAAAAAAAAAAAAAAATTGTCAAAATTTTTTTTTTTTTTTTGTGGCGGGGGGGGGGGGGCCGGGTCCCCCCTAGGACCCCCCTGCCGCCGCCACCACCTTCCCCATCATCTACCGTCACGACCTCCACTTGCACCACCAACAAAAACCTCACCACCACCACAAAATAACATCAACACCACACCACACCCGCCGCTCAGATCTCTCAAAGATCAATAAAAAAAAATTGAAAAACTGAACCCTGTTTTTTCAGATGAAGAACTTTTTAACCACTTAAAGAACTGTGAAATGAAAATGGCAGAGTGACATTGAAGGAACGAAAAGGAAGAAGAGAGAAGGGAAGGTGCTTTTGATGGTGTTTGGACGGTGATTATATATAGAGAAAAAAGCGGTGGAGAAAAATATCAAAATATTAGAAAAGAAATAAATAAAATAAAATAAAAGGAGGATGAAACTTCTGAGAAAAAGTGGTTGTGGAGGTAAGCATGTGGGGTGGGATAGGGTGGGCCCGGCCCAACCTTCTAATCACAGCTGGAAGGAACGCGAGAAGTCCACACTTAAAAGTGTAAATTGCATTTGAGGTCGCTAAACGTCAACCCACTTTACTTTAATTTCTAAATAATCAGATCATTATGTTTTGAGTTTCCTCAATGAGTCTGCTGACTAATGATGTGCCAATGTTTTAATTTATTTTTCAAGTTAACTCGTTTATAATAGCAATGGAGGTTATTGAACTTTCACCATATTTGTAACTAGATCACTACAATTCAATTTTGGTGCAATTATGACACTGCACTTTAGTTCTTGAGCAATTATGTCGCTCCGTTTGATGAAATAACGAGTCTACCATTATTAGTCGTGAGCATAAAATTGAAAAACTTGTAATTTTCAATACATTCTCCACCAAGCGGAGTTAAAATAATTGCTTGTAACTTAAAGTGTAATGATGTGATTGCACTAAATTGAAGTTAAGTGACCTAATTGTAAGTATAGTGAAAGGTCAATGACCTCCAATGCACTTTAAGATGTGCTGGCATTGAAAACCCACATAATCAATCGAAAGGTTGGGCCTTATTAACCAAAACTTGTTAAGTATTCCAAGACGCAAGAAAAATCTCAGTCTCGTCGCTTTCTGTTGTAGATGAATTTTATGTTTCAAAATCTCGTTGGGAACAACTTCAAATTAAATGAATTTGACTTTAATTTATATATGAAGTTATTATATCGACTTTTAAATTTTAGCCCGTGCGCGAAAAATTCCTGGATTCACCCCTGGACGCTGCTACAGAGATTTTGGATTGTGGATACTCCGCCGGGGTTTCAAGCTGTTACTATGAATATATTGCCAAGATTAAGTCAACCCTCAATACCAGCTATAACTTGTAGGGAATAATTAATGTACATTGTTCTTTCATTATAATTAATAATTTAGTTTTAGTTTTTTTCTTTCTAATTATATTCATACATTATACTGTCTATAATTTATTCAATTCTCATTTCAATTTTCTCGATCAAGAACGTTTACTAATCTTCTATGCAATTCACATATCCAAACAACGTAGAAAATAATTAAAAAGTAAACCTAATGTATCGCACTATAAATAAATGACCTAGTAACAAACCCGTCATTGTTGTCAAGATTAAATTGTATACATGTGTATAGACCCGCTCAATGTTAATAACATTAAAAAAAAAAAAAACAAATTAAGAATAATTTGTTTAAGAATAATGATGCATAATCAAACGGATATTTTAACACTTTATGTTGCAATGCATAATAAAAGATAAATTTAATCAAATTTGGAAATATAATAAAGTAATTATATTATCACGACAAAATTTATTAAGAACACCATATTATATTCACACCACAGTTAAAACATAATTTTAATAAATACACCACAACAAATTTACAATTATATACCTAATTTAAAAATAATGATAAAAATGAAGAATTATGAGTTTTAAGTTTTAACAAATACATCACAACTAAACTTCATCTTTTTTCTTTTCTTCTAGGCATTTCTTAATTTTCACCGTGTACTTTTTATATTGCATGTATCTATAGTTATATGGAGTTGACAAGAAAGAAGTAGAAAACATTACCAATTTCTTCTCATCCACATTATCAAGAGATATGGATAAGGTTTTCTTCTCATCCACATTATTTTTTCTTAATTATTTTTTATAAAAGAGGAAGAAAAAGAAGAAGAAAAAAACTTGATCTCAAATAAAAGGTTCAGTGAGCTTAATTTCTAATTTCAGAGGGGTTAATAAAATGTGTTGAAACTTATTAAAAGAAGATATGCTCAATTACAATACACACGAAAAGATGCATATTTGCAGTCTTTATTTTGTAAATTTCTAGAGAGTAAACTTTCAAAGATGGAATTTAAAGTTGTGCTCACCTTTCTCGTTACGAATTATTATATATTTGGTTTTATATTTGTGTATTTATTCATTTTGAGGAGTGAAGATTTCAATAACATAAAAGAGCATTAACGAATGGAGGATTAGATTCTCAAAATTCAAGAATTTTGACTGAAGAAGAAAAGAATGGTTCTTTTAAAGAATTGCATTTTGGAATTATAAGATTTTACGAATTGAAATATATATATATATATATAAATATATATATAAATAATGATTAAACAAATTGATGAATTCTTACATGTGGTATCACGGAACAAGGCTTCGTAATTCTAGAAAAGAGAAGAAATTAGGTTTATATTTGTGGTGTGATTATAATGTGATGTGATTAATTAAAAGTGTATTAACTCTAATTATGTAATTTTACTTAAGGGCGTTTAAGTAAACACGAAAAAAAATCAAAAATTATGGTATACTTAATAAATTTTGTGGTGGTAATGTTGAAAAATTCTAACATATATGGGGTCACACGTAATATATTAAAATGTGTGGTGCTATTATTTAAAGAATATTAGTCAATTAAAGTTATCCAATAAAGGTGAATGATGACTAATGAGTATTAGGTTTCATGAAATTAAAGTGTAGAGACCAAAAAATTGTTTTAGATTGTTGAAGGGGCCGATTTGAAACAAATGAAAGTTAATGGCTATTCATTATCTTATTATTATATTGGGGTCATGGTCCCCAATTGTTGGTGTTCTTGAGTTTCTCTACATCCTCATCAATAGAGAGCAAAAGTGAAAAGGAGATTACCAATCAATTGGAAGATCTAACCCTTTCGGGTAAAGAATCATACATCTATGGATCAATGTACGCTTCCTCTTTAATTTTGTTGTTCTCATCAATTTCAACATGGATGATTTTTATATATATGAAAAGGATTTGTGAATTTTAGGATTTGATAATGTTTTAGATCGATAATCCTTTTCAATTTTCTATCAAGTGATATCAGAGCTATTCCATAGTTGAAATTCTTGAGAAATTGAAGTTTTAAATTTTGAATTTTATGGGTTATATGATTTTCTTGTTATTTTATGCAATTTGGATTTATTATTATATGAATCTAGCATGAAATTATATGGATCTTGGAATAATTTAAGGTTTTCTTGAAAATTCGGATTTCGAAATTGAGGTTGAATTACTATATTTTCAGATCTGTTATAAAGATTTCAAGTTAAAAAAAAATTAAGGGGCAGCAATCGCTATCGGCACTGGTGTCGCCAGTTTCGGCGACAGCGTGCGCTGTTGGAACAGCAGCGACTGTTCCCACAGCCCAGCGTGTTCCGTTGTTGTTTCCATCAGAGAAAGCTGTTGGCGAAGGGGGGTCGCCACCTGTCCCCCCGGACATGAGCTTCTTTGGCGATGCCGATCGACGTCGCCAGCAAGGGAAGATGAAAGTGCTTTATTTTTTAAGGTTTTCAGTTTTGAGATTTGAGGGGACGGGGGCTTGGCTGCAATTTGAGGATTAGAGTTAAATTTTGAGTTTCAATCCCTAAGGTTTTAAGTTTATTCAAGTTGAGCTTTAAGGTTATGAGTTTTAATAACTCAATACCTGAAGTTTAAAGTTTTGATTATTAAGCCCCCCCTAAAGTTAAAATTCATCCTATTGGCCTTTTAAAGTTCTAGGTTTAATAATTCAATACCTAAAGTTTAAAAATTAATTAATTTGGGCCATATAAGTTCTGTATTTTGCAATTAAAGCCCTGAAAGTTTCTGATTTTGCTCAATTGGGCCCCTAAAGTTTTGAAAAATTAATTTTTGGATCCCTAAAGTTTTCAATAATTAATTATTTGATCCATAAATTATTGAATTATTAATCATTATGCCCTTAAAGTTTCAAGATAAATAAAATTAAGTATTCCGATTTTCAAATTTTGGTATAAAAGACTCATTTAAGAATATAATATTCGAAAGTGAATTGATCGAAATAATATGTTGCCAAAGCAACCTCTCTTGTGGAAATTAATTAACTTAGAATATTAGAAGGAATTCGTGTGTATGCTTATTCATGCGGATATTAGTTGGCCCAAAGGAAGGTTAATATTTGACCGAATTGCATGCACACTTGTGATGATAAACGTGTGACAATTATAAGGTTTCCATGTGAATAATAAATCAACCCAAAGATAAGTTTATGATTTGACAGAAGTTATTGTCAATATTTGATCACTACACCAAGAGTACCACTTACAATTAATATTACTATCCAAAAAATTGATATTAATGATGTGCTAGGTATCTTGAGATGGGATTTACCATTATTTGAGTTAATTAATTGTTTAATATGAATTCCATTATGAACATGTTAATTGAAAATAAGTTCTCTATTCAGTTAATCCATCCACTTCTGCAATATCTGTCAATATCAACTCTATTCTCGTGCTAAATAAAGCAAACTTTAAGTATTGGAAATAGAGCATATTGATGTTCTTAGCTGCGAAGATCTAGATCTTGCTCTCCGAATTGAGCAACTCACTCCTCTTGCGGAAAAAAGTTCATTTGATGGAAAGGGAAATTTCGAGAAGTGGGATCGCTCAAATTGCATGAGTCTAAAGATCATTAAGTACGGCATTTTGGAAGCCTTTAGAGGCGCAATATCTGAAGAAATAACTAATACCAATGATTTCCTTGTCGAAATTGAAAAATGTTTTGTGAAAAACGATAAGACTGAAACAAGTACGCCTTTTCAAAGCTTGATTTCAATGAAGTATAAAGGCAAAGGAAACATAAAGGAGTACATCATGGAGATGTCTCACATTACTTCTAAACTAGGCACTAAAGTTCGAGCTGTCTGGTGACTTGCTCTTACATTTGGTATTGATCTCGCTTCTTTCACAATTCGGTTAATTAAGGCAGTTATAACTGTCAAAAAGGGAAGGGGACTCTTAATGAGTTCATTTTCATATTGTGTGCAAGAAAAAGAAATGTTAAAGTAAGATAAAACTGACATTACTCACTTGACAAGTACTTCTAAGGATAAGTAATAAAGAATAACAAAACTATATCCGATTTGATTTAAAATAAACAGCAAAAGCCTAAAAATGATAAATTTAGCTATAACTTTCGTGAAAATATGAGATATATAAAGAGAGACTGTATTAAATACCATGCTTGGTGCGTAAAGAATAGTACACTTCTCACTTTGATTTGTTTTGAGGTAAATTTAATGTCAATATCTAGACACACTTGGTGGATAAACTTCGGTACCACTATTTACATAAGTGTGTCTATGCGGGGTTGTCTGAGCTGCCAAACCAATTGATGCTGAAAGATTCATCTATGTGGAGATGATGGCAAATCAGTTAATGTTGAGGCTATAGGGTTTTTGGGTTATCATTAAAGACTGGTTATTATTTGGATTTGAAAGAGGCATTTGTGGTATCGTTCTTTTGGACGTAATTTTGTTTCTATTTCTAAATTGGATAAATTTGGTTACTTTTGTTCAATTTGAAATAGTCGGTTTGATCTTTTTCTTACATCAAATATTGTGGGCACCAGTTCTTTATGCGGTAATAATAACATATATCTGTTTAATACGATTGCATCTTATAAAGAAATCTTGTATGTGAATTCGCGTGGTATTAAATATAAATTAACCAATGAGAATTCTACTTTGCTATGACATAATCGATTATGTCACTTCTCTCAAAGGAGAATGAAAAATCTTGTGTCAGAAGGAATTCTTAATTCCCTTAAGTTTTCTAGATTTGAGTGTTTATGTTAATTGCATTAAGGGAAAACAAACAAACATAAGGATATCTATGGACCATTCCATTCGGTTTCTTGGAATTGTCAACAGTTATTTATTACGTTCATAGACGAATTTTTTTTACTATGACTACCTATATCTCGTCTATGAGAAATTTCAAACACTGGACATGTTCAAGGCATGCAAGACTGAGATTGAAAATCAACTCAGTAAAAGAATTCAACAAGTTATATCTTACCATATTGGTGAATATTATGATAGATATGGCGGATCACGAGAACAATGTCCAGGGCCTTTTGCTAAATTCCTAGAGGAATGTGGAATCATTTCACAGTGTATCAGGATCTTTCTAGGTATAAGCACTAAAGACTGCATCTTAAATTCTCAACACAATTCCAAATAAATCGATTTTTAAAGGGCTACAAATTTTTTAAAGATCTCACTATTAAGTCAATTTTCAAACGGGAAATGTTCGATTCATGGAGGATGTAGAGTTTGTCGGGAGAGATAAGGTTATAAGATTAACGATTTTGTCTTGAATGAAGAATATGTATATATTTCTTCTGTTGCAATTGACAATGATCATGTTCAGTGACAAATTCTTGCTTCAGATCTTGTTTAAAAAGCAATTTCGAATCAAGACTATATCACAAAATGCCATATACACAATCTCTTGATTGTTTCAAAAATTCAAACTCAACAACCTCAAGAATAAATATCATTAACGAAATTCACTATAAAAAGGGAGAAAGATAATTTTGGATATTTTTATAGTCTCTCACTAAAAAAATAAGGCATGGATTGGTAAAAAAGATTTAATCAACCAACTTTCATCAAATCATGCAAAGGAATAACTCTCAAAAGTGGATTGATGCCATGAATAAGAAGTATAAGTCTATGCGAGACAATAAAGTTTGGGACCTTGTCCCATTACTAGAAGGTACAAAATCCATTGGTTGCAAATGAATATTTAAAATCAAAAGGGATTCAAATGATAATGTGGAAAGATATATAGCTCGTCTTGTAGCTAAAGGTTTTACCCAAAAGGAAAACATTGACTACAAAGAGACTTTCTCTCCAAGTTCAACGAAAGACTCTTTCAGGACAATTATGACACTTGTTGGGCATTTTGATCTTGAACTATATCAGATGAATGTTAAGACAACGTTTCTCAATAGTGACATTGATAAAACGATCTATATGTTGTAACTAGAAAACTTTGTATTAGGAGACCAAAGAATATTGTTTGAAAATTAAAGAAATCCATCTGTGAGCTTAGGTTGGTTTCCCTCATGGTACCACAAATTTCATCAAGTAATTATCTCATTTGGTTTCGAGATGAATGTTGTTGATGATTATGTGTATCACAAGTTTAGTGGGAGTAAGCATATTTTCTTGATTTTTTATGTTGATGACATACTGTTTGCCACTAATTATATAGGCATCTTACACGAAATCAATAGATTTCTATCAAGGAATTTTGAGATGAAAGATCTTGGCGACACCTCTTTTGTATTAAGGATTTAGATATATCGGCATCGCTCTCGAGGTATTCTTTGATTGTCACAAAAGAGCTATATCGATAAGGTTCTTAAAAGGTTTGACATGCAGGACTATAAATCAAGTGACACCCCTATTGATAAGGGAGACAAGTTTAGTCTCAATTAATACCTTAGAGATAAATTTAAAGAAAACGAAATACGTGAAATTCTCTATGCTTCATCTATTGAGAATTTAATGTATACTCAGGTTTATATACATCCGGATATAGCATTCATTGTTGGAATGCTAAACAGATATTTAACTAAACTTTGGATGAAAATTTGGAGATCGGCCATGAGGTTATTCAGTATCTATAGAGAACTAAGGATTACATGATCACATTCAGGAAAATCAGATCAATTGGAGATCGTTGGATATTCTGATTATGATCATGAACTTTGACTGCAAAATATTGTCACTAGGCAGCATATTTTGGATAAAATTGAAAGACCACTTAAGTTATTCTGTGACAATAACAATCTTGTATTCCAACAGCAACATGACGATTTCAAAGTTTAAAAACATTAAGTTCCTAGTTGTCAAAGAAAAAATTCAGAATTGTTAGATTTCTATAAAGCATATAAGGGCAAACTTCATAATCATGGATCAATTTACTAAATGGCTACCACTCAAGGTCTTTGATGAGCATAATGCTCACGTGGGTGTTGCATTTAGTGAGAGTTTGTATTTGAATATTGTCTATTTTAGACACATATTTTGTCCATGGATATTTGGTTAATTTCAGAAATAAAGTATTGAGTTCAGCTATACTCTGATTAAAGTTTATGGTTGATCTCACTTAAGAAATAAGATTGGACCAGTTGAAAATAGACATGTTTAGATCAGATAACATGTAATTTTCATGCTACATTCCCATGATTGATTTATGTCATTTGGTTGTATGGGTATACGTGATCATTGACGAATTTAGTCACGTTAAATGTGACGAAAATCGCTTTGATCCTATATCTATATGACTGATGGACGAGATTGTTTGAAATACCCATAATAATAATAATAATAATAATAATAATAATAATAATAATAATAATAATAATAATAATAATAATAATAATAATAATATCAAAATTTTGAGCCCATAAAGTTATGCACATTTGAAAGATTACACGTATGGTCCAATGGGAGATTGTTGAAAAATTCTAACATATATGAGGCCACACGTAATATATTAAAATGTGTGGTGCTATTATTTAAAGAATATTAGTCCATTAAAGTGATCCAATAAAGATGAATTTTGACTAATGAGTATTAAATTTCATGAAATTAAAATGTAGAGACCGAAAGTTTGTTTTTAAATTGTTGAAGTGCCCGATTTGAAACAAATGAAAGATAATGACTATTCATTATCTTATTATTATATTGGGATCATAGTCCCAAATTATTGGTGTTCTTGAGTTTCTCTACATCCCCATCAATAGAGAGTAAAAGTGAAGTGGAGATCACCAATCAATTGGAAGATCTAACACATTCAGGAAAAATCATACATCTATAGATCGAGGTACGCTTCCACATTAATTTTGTTGTTCTCATCAATTTCAATATCGATGATTTTTATATGTATGAAAAGGATTTGTGAATCTTGGGATTTGATAATGTTTTGAATCGATAATCCTTTTCAATTTTCTATCAGGTAATATGATTACCCAATTTAATATTATATTTAATCGAGCTTTTGAAGTTAGACAAAATACGCTACATAACGTTACTTTTTGTTTAATATTTGTTAAAAATATCTTTATTTAAAACTATTTCTTATTAAAGCTATGAATTTTTCCAGTGGATTGGAATCATTGGATAAATTTCGAACTGGATTCTTGGATTGTAACTTTATTTGCAGGCAAATCTATGAATATCTCATTTATGTGTTTATGAATGATTTTTTTGAATTTGTGGTTTAAATTTGTCAAACTAAACTAAACTAAACGATACAACACAACACCACATTATGACTGGGATTCGACAGAGCCTTTTGGCATGCATTCATGATTCCTTAGCCATAAATTGAAAGCGATCTAATATTTTTATTTTACACTACTATAAAATAAAGTAAAAATTGATCTTGGTAGAGACGTGATATTTTAGTTGGCAAATTAACAGGGGCGGAGCCAAAAATTGATCGTATGGGGGGCTAAACTTTACCAGTGTAGATGCAGCGAGTAGTAGGTAACGAAACCTCATCCTCTCCAAGTGGGAAATCATGATGATGTCTACTTATACAACGTTATAAAATTTAGATTGGACAAACTAAGTCACTGAAAAAGTACCGAAAATTATCTAACCATATCAATTGATTGAAAAATTGAAAACCAAACTAACACGAATAATGTTATATACGACCAACAATGTTCGACAACATTTTAGGTAGTTGTAGAGCCCACACTCCATGTTTTACAATCACCGATTATGGAGTGTGGGCTCTACTATTCTCAAACTCTTGATATGTAACATTACTCAATTAACATGCTGCCTATCAATAGAATTTTTCTATTCCTCTTTTCAAAAAGGAGGGGGAAAAAAAAGAAATCATTAAGAAGTATTGATTATAGCTCGACTTATATCATACTATGTTATGAATATTCTTGACAACTTCTTGCACCTTTTAACACCATAATCATATTTTATACATTACTACATTAGTGTCTTAAACTAGGAAATCAAATAATAGACCATAATAAAACAATGTGAAGTAAAAAATAACAGATCATAATAAAACGTTGAAAAGTAAGAAACCAAGAAGCGAACCGTGAAGCTTCGCACGGTCTTTCTGTCCTCATGCACGTAGTTTATGCCTATTCCACCGAGCGACTCTCCAACCATTTTTATCAAACATTAACATGGCAGTCCATCACCAGTTGATACTTAATAGCTGATCCAACAGCAATGCCACTGTTTTTTTTTTACAGGATTTGGGCTGAGATAAGGGTGGGCTACAGCCCACCCCAGCCCACCCCTGTCTCCGCCCATACAAATTAATATCATACTCAATCTCAAAGATACATATAAGATTTTGCGAAAAGTCGTATTCGAATGAAATTCAATGGGATCTAGAAAGACCATGTCTTTTTCCATAAGATGCCAAAATTATCAACAACCTTTTCAAGCATGTTGAAAATTCGTCCCTGGTTCGTTAGAAATTACCCATTAGACCATATTTATCAAAATAGCTATGTGTGAAAAGGGTTCAAAAACCCGTTTTCTTTTTATAAGGGCTAAAATCCAAGAATCGGGATTTTGATATATATATATAGAAAGAATGTCCAAGAACATTTGCATTTGGGTCCCTAACCTTTTTTCAAAAAGTGCAATTAGGTCATAATCTTTTATATATGATACTTGGTAGTACAATCCAACATTGGAAAAAACACGAGTGAAGGACCTTTGAATGATTTTCGTCAGGAACTCTACTACTTTAAAGTTTGACATAATTTTGACCATTTTTAATAAAGGTAAAATTGGCATTCTCCCTTTTCCTATTTAAAATAAAATAATTAAAAAATGTTAATTGGCACAAAACATCCATACCTTTGACATGTATTGTGGAAACCGTTCATATCTTTCATTTATTGGCATTTATGCTCTTACCTTCAACGTTTCGTGCGACGAAGGTCCTTTTAACCATGTTTTGACGATTTTACCTTCTTAATCAAATATAACAAAAGCAAAAGAAAAGAAAAATAAAGAACACATTGAAATTATGGATCCATACTTTTTAAAAGGTGCAAACGAGTCAAAATTTGAAAAAACCATCATCCCTAAGCCGCCACCTTTGAAGCCAAAAACCTCGATTAACCACCGCCTAAACCACTGGAGCTCCATAGCATCAGAAAGCCCTCACTCCCCTTTACACATACCACCCAACATCCAACCTTCATGCCAACAGATTTGGTAGAAATTGCAAGCCAAAATACCCTACTCGCGAACGCAAAAACTGTCGGCACCACTTATTCTGGTGATACCCAAGCCATTCCCAACCTTCCAATCAATTCTACACACCAATACGTCCCTGTCAATGGTCCTCAAACATCCTTTAATGCACATAATCAAACCCAACAGGCCGTAGCTTCGAACATAGCCGTTACGTAGCTTTCAGGAGATTTTTTCGGCACCGGTGGTGGGGCCCATGATCGCGGACCACCACCTCAGGTTCCTACTCTTCATGGCGCATCCAATGAGCATATGAGTCTTCCCTAATTTTGCCTGGACATAGCAGTTCATTCATAAACGGAGAAGACAATCCAACCGTTTCAACCCCCTTTCAATTGATGTTACTCCACATCTCCAATCAACAAATTGCTCCAACCAGCATAAAATTCAAGGTGTAACGACTCTAGGTAGGGAATCAATTGCTGCAATTCACCACTCAAACGAAGCAGTTTTGGATTTGACCTAAAAAACTTCCCACTCGGCCGAGGAGAATTTCTATTGATTTTGCCCATATAATTTGTTGTTTGATTGATTTGTTTATGGGTATGTGTAGAGGGGAGTGAAGGCTTTCTGATGGTATGGAGGTCCAGGTTGGTTGGGAATTTTTGGCTTCAAAGGTGGCGGCTTAGGGGTGATGATTTTTTTTCAAATTTGGACTCGTTTGTACGTTTTAAAAAGTCGGACACATAATTGCAATGTGTTCTTTATTTTTCTTTTCTTTTGCTTTTGTTATATTTGATTAGGAGGGTAAAATTGTCAAAACATGGTGAAAATGACCTTCGACACATGAAATGTTGAATGTCATAAATGCCAAGAAATGAAAAGTAGGAACGATTTCCACAATACATATCAAAGGTAGGAACGTTTTATGTCAGTTAGCCTTAAAAAAAATAATAACATGAACATATTAAAAAGGCAAACCATTTATCTTCCCCAACCCACCCATATAAGATAAAATCATCACCACGCAATGCCATTATCACATTACCCCATTCCTCCTTACCCATTGATTGAAATGGTGCCCAAAAGATAGATCTATTTTTTAGCGTAACAATATACTCTTGTTAAATAAAATGTAAATCTTTTGGTACATTTAAAAACTTAAATGATCCACAAAAGTCAAAAAAGGAAAAATTAATAGCGCATTACATATATGTAACACCTGCTGTAGGTGGGGTTGAGAATGACATATTTGTCAAGATTATAGCAACTTCAGTGCCCAAAAAGTGTAGACTGGTCTTGTACAACATTTACGGAATCGTATAGAATAATTTAGGTGGGTGATGACTTTACACAACATCAACATGTCAAATAGTAGTTGGTATATATTTATGTAATCGTGCAATATTTCAATATTTAAGATAATGTTCCATGTCTCCCTCCTATGTTTTTCTTAAATTATCATTTGTTACTTAACATGATGTGATGACATGGACCACGTTCATTGTAATTTTCCCCGCGGTCTTATATACCAGAATTTGTAAAATTACATTAGAAATCATTAATTGTAATTTATTATAAATAATTAAATTTCAATGTACTTTTATTGATGTTTTTGAGTATGAAACGTGATGATGCCAAAATTCGTACCTTGACCAACCCGAACCAGATGGAAAATCTCCGTCAGATCCGATTCCAATACCTAAAATAAATACGTCAAGGTGTGTCATCGTCGCCCCTCCGATGCTTAAGTCAGATAGAGAATTATGTGAAAAACTGTATATTTGGATATTATATAAAAACATACCTTAATAATGAAGGTAGATTATGTTGGACTGTAAGCAAAAACTGTCAAAGCGGAAAATCGAATTGAAACCGCATTTTAGAAACCGTCGATTTGACGCCACGTGGACCCGTCAACGAAATGATTTTGAACCAAACCAAACAGGTCAGAAACGGTTTAGATTTGAGAATTTTAATTGCGGTTTAAAACCAAACCGGACCGGCGAAAAAAATAAAAAAATAAAAAAAATGATTTTTTTTAAAAAAATTCATCCAAATATATAAAATTCAATAGTTTTGTCATTTGTTTGTATTTTTTGTCAATTTATAATTTTCTATTACATATATATTATTATTACCAAATAATCTTAATTTATATCTAATAATCTCAAGACTAACCTAATCTATCAAAAATCATTTTCCTCTTCAGAATTCAAATTTTTACAATTGTTTCTGAGTCTGCATTCTCAACTGGAGGCCAGATACTTGATTCATTTAAGAGTTTATTATGTGCAATGATGGTTGATGTTTATATATGCAGAAAGAATTGGTTGCAAATTAAGAATAAACCTATAGTGCTACGACAATATTTAGATGAAGTGGAAGCATTTGATGATTCAATAAAAGTTGTAGCAGATGGTTTATATTTTCTATTACCATATTTTTAAAGATTCTTTTATATATCTAGTATCCAATACTGTGATGATGTAACGAATGCATTTGTTTGACAATGGAGACTATGAATCATGTGTGACAACAATTGATGTTTGAGTATATGTGATAAACTGAATTCGTAACAATATACAACGGTAAGCTTGTGTAATTGTTATGTTCAAATATTATAAACAATTAATTGATTATTATGGTTGGTTATTCTCTCTGTCTAATCAGTATATTTTTCAGACATGATGATCACGAGGTCTTGTTGAACATCATTATGCTTTTTGGGCTTTATATTTAGTTTAGAAGACTTGTATTGTAACGTTATCGTTTACGTCTTAGCCTAAAATGACAAACAAAAAACTAGATTTTAGTTTATTGTGATTTCACTTTGATTTAGTTGGTATTTAAATTTGTAGTGGATATATTTAATTTGTTTTCGATTTATTGCTAGTAAGATATAAATATATATTGAATTCAATGAATTAATGTCATAAAAGTAGACAGACAAAAAAATATACGGTGAAACCGGAGTTTAAAATCGGATCAAACCGTTAGGTTTAGATTTGAGTTTTTTTCAAACCGTTCAAAATGATTTGGTTTAGGTTTAAGTTTTTCTCAAACTGGTTTAAACGGTTTGGTTTGAAAATTTGTCAAAAATCGGTAAAACAGGACTGCTTACACCCCTAGATTATGTATTTATAGATGTTGGATGGGGAGTCCTTGAAGGACTTAACTTCATATAGGTTTAGTTATTTTAGGTGTTTGTGTTGTGTAGAGATTACACAATTGGAGTTAGAGCAAAGTTCGTAAGAAGTAGAAGTTTGTACCTAAAAAGAACTAACATTCCTAGGAAACGTATGCTAAGGTCGAGGGGGTACATTAATTAGGGCTGATGACACGACTTTATGTTGGGCCTCGAACTCGAACTCGACTCTACGTTATAAAATGGCCCAATATGGAGGCCCAAGGTCGGGCTTGGGCCCATTGATATTTTTTCGCATCACATGCCCCCGTGCATCCAGGTCGCAGCTAAAAGTTACATGCTTAAGTTGCGAAGTAAGATGTAGAGAGGTGCAACAAACTTAAGTCTTTGTGCGATTTGGAAGTTGTATGTAGCTTGAGCTCGTTACTTGGTCAATTTTTAGCTAATGAGTTCGAGTTTTGTATTAAGCAGTTCGAGCTTGTTACTTGGCCAATTTTTTGTCAATAAGCACGATAATGAGTTCGAGCGTGTTACTTGGTCGTTTTTGGCTAAGTAGTTGAAGATACGTTCAGTAGTCATCTCAAGCATTTTACTTGGCCAGTTTTTGGCCTAGTAGCTCGAGTGATGTTTTGAGCTCGAGTGTATTACTTGGCTATTTTTATGCCAAGTAGCTTGAGTGTTGTATTGTAAACAACTCGAGTCCTGTTGGGGGAGCTCGAGATGTGTTATGAGGCCGATGGTAGCCAAGTAGCTCGAGTCTTGTTGGAGGAGCTCGAGACGTTACGAGGTCGATGGTAGCTAAATAGCTCGAGTTCTGTTGGAGGAGCTCGAGACGTGATACGAGGCCGATGGTAGGCCAAGTAGCTCCAGTCCTGTTTGTTTAATCACTCTGAGACGTGTTACTTGGTCAGGTAGCTCGAGTGATGATTTGTAATGAGCTCGGGACGTGTTATTAGACCAATGGTAGGCCAAGGAGCTCGAGGCGTGTTACGAGGCCGATGGTAGATCAAGTAGCCAGAGTCATGTTAAAGGAGCTCGAGGCGTGTTACGAGGCCGATGGTAGGCCAAGTAGCTCGAGTCCTGTTTATTTAATCACTCCGAGACGTGTTACCAGGTTAGGTAGCTTGAGTGATGATTTGTAATGAGCTCGGGACGTGTTACAAGACCGATGGTAGGCCAAGTAGCTCGAGTCATGTTGAAGGAGCTTGAGGCATGTTACGAAGCCGATGGCAGGCCAAGTAGCTCGAGTCATGTTGAAGGAGCTCGAGTCATGTTACGAGGTCGATGGTAGGTCAAGTAGCTTGAGTCATGTTGAAGGGGCTCGAGGCGTGTTACGAGGTCGATGATAGGCCAAGTAGCTCGAGTCCTGTTGAAGGAGGCTGCCCAACAGGGCTTTCTGCGGTCCAACATGGCTTGTGGCGGCCCAACATGGCTTTTTGTGGCCCAACAGGGCTTGTGGTGGCCCAACATGGCTTTTTGTAGCCTAACATGGCTTGTGGCCTTAGAGGGCTTTTGTAGCCCAACTGGGCTAAAACTAGGAGTTCGTTTGGTTACTCTCGTGGGACACCCTTGAATGTACCAGGTGGACTTAAGGAATAAATGAGAGTAATCATCCTCGTGTGCCAAGTGAATCAAAATATGATAATAACCCATCAATCCTATCATATAATCACCATGAAATCCAAAGCGTGAAAAAATATCGCGTACATTAATCATAGACGGCTTACGAAAAGAGAATTTGCTAACAAGTGTGAACTTGTAGGGCGCAAAAAGATACTCATCCTCCTCATCTGTAAATAAGACCGCAAGCTCACTATTATGAATATACGAGTTTTTAGAGACCAACCAGAATCAGTGGTGTCCTGTGGAGCTTGAAAAACTGGTGCAAATGGCTTTTTCTGGTTTTGCTCGGCCTGAGATATAACAGTTTTGCTTGAAAGGGAAGCAACATATGATTTTCGAGTTCGATTTGGAAACTTAGAGATTTCGGTCGGTGAATCCGGCGATTGAATTATGCGTAGATTAACTGGAGCTAAATTCTATTAAAAAATTGCTTCAGCACCAATGGTAGGCTGCCGGACACCCTCTGAATTTAGAATTTGATGATTTTTATAGGGTGGTGTGAAATTTCATGCTGAACACGGCGGTTAGGCGCGTTGCCGGAGAGGAGGTCAGGATTGGCCGGAATTTGCATTTTTCCGACTTGCTGGGCATTCACGTTTGGGACGATTCCGGGAGCGTCCGACACCGAAATGGGTTGACTTTTTATGCATAGGTGCACCTCCTCATGGGCAATCGAATGTCCAGCGCGTGTAGAGAGTGAGAACCCGTAGAAGGATTAATTGCAAAATCAGATTTCGACTGTGTGGAACTCAATTTCTCTATTCCGGTCGATTTGGTCGCCGCCTTCACCACCCCAAAGGTTATGGGCCCTTCTAGAATCATTGGTGATGGTCCCAGACCCTGAGTTGGAGCATATCATGGAGTTTTGATGACATTGGAAAACGTGCCCTCATAAATTTTTTGAAGCAACTTCAATTGCTTCAAAACTGTTGGATCTTGCTGTATTTGATTATTTTGGAGTAGTATGGGTTGTAAATCATCAAGTGGTAGTGGTATTTCAGGTGGAGATTGAAGATGAGATAAGGGGCTTTCCATCGGTATCAATGTTCGGTGGTTCGGGTGGCCGGAGGTTACCGGAAAAATCATCAATTTTTTGGTTGAAAGGGGCAAAAATTGCCCCTTAGGTATGGAGGATTATGGTTTAAGGTTTTGAAGAAGATGTGCTGAATGTGCGTTAACTGAGGCCTTTTGTAGCGTCTCCCACAAACGAAGCCAATGATGATGCCAAAATTTGTACCTGGGCCAACCCGAGCCAGATGAAAAAGCTCCGCCAAATATGATATCCAATATCTGAAATAAAGGCGTCGAAGTGTGTCATTGTCGCCCTTTCGACGCTTAAGTCAGAGAGAGAATTATGTGAAAAACTGTATATTTGGATATTATGTAAAAACATACCTTAATAATAAAGTTAGGTTATGTATTTATAGATGTTGGATGGCGAGTCCTGGAAGGATTTAACTTTCTGTATGTCTAATTATTGTAGGTGTTTGTGTTGTGTAGGGATTACACAATTGGAATTAGAGCAAAGTTCGTATGAAGTATGAGTTTGTACCTAAAAAAGACTAAAATTCCTAGGAAGCGTATGCTAAGGTCGATGGGGTACGTTAATTAGGGGATGACACGACTTTATGCACGACTTTATGTTGGGCTTTGAACTCGAGCTCGACTCTACATTACAAAATGGCCCAATATGGAGGCCTAAGGTCGGGCTTGGGCCTATTGGAATATTTTAACAATTTGAGGCCACATGTAACATATTGGAATGTGTGTGCTATTATCTAAAGTAAATTAGTCAATTAAAGTGATCCACTAAGGATGAATTTTGACTAATGAGTATTGAATTTCATGGAATTAAAGTGTAGATACCGGAAGTTTGTTTTAAATTGTTGATGGGCCAATTTAAAACAAATGAAAGATAATGAATGGTCACTATCTTATGCATATATGGTTATAGTCCCCATTTTGTGTGTGTTCTTCAATGTTTCTACATCTCAATCCATGGAAATCAAGATTTAAGTGAAGTTCACAAATCAAATTGGAAGATCATGATCCTTTCAGGCTAACAATCTAATTATCATGTATTCATGTATGTTTTATGTTTATGTTCATTTTCAGATTTCAATACGGAGATGAATCTAGAGTTTTTATGTGAAAATGATTTAAATAAAGTATATAGATTGATTATTCCTTTTCAATTTTCTTTCAGGGCCTATCGATATTTTTCCGCATCAAAACGCATAAAAAAACTAACAATCAATATATTAAAATAATTATTATTATTTTCCTTAGACCGTTCACTCGTTATTAACACAAATTATTTACTACATCATTTTTTTATTGTTTTTTGGTAAAGACCAACTATTTGAGATAGTCAGACTTTCGTGTAATCGAAGTATCAAACTACTGGAGAGATGCCACTTGTCCCATTTGTATGTTTCTAGGAAGTTTCATTTTGTCTTCTTGTTACAATTTGATATACAATATAAATACATGGCCAAGTATAAATTCTATTTTTTCCATTTGTACAGAAGACAAACTCTCACAGTGGGGCAATGGTGGGCCCCACTGCGATTAAAAAAATAGAGATTACCCCCACTCCCCATGTGTAAGAGGTTGTCAACAAATCAAATGGGGTTTGGTCATTATTTCATAAACCTTTAATTCTTGGATCTTGTCAAGTAATGACAATTATTGACAAAAAAAAAAAAAGGTTCGATTAAGGTCGACAGCCAGTGCTAGTTGAAGACTTTTATGATATTACATTTTTATAACTCACCAGCTAACTAAGAAGTAACACTACCACTTGTTCACTTAGTGCTTGTTTGGGATAACTGAAAAGAATGTTAAAAAATTGAGGCAAAAGTAATCAATTAATCTTAATTACATGTTAAGTATGATCCAATAATTATTATTCACTTTTTCACCACTTATTTCGCGGGACCTAGGGGCGGAAGTCAGGGAAGCCTGAGCGGTAGCCCAAACATGTCTCCCAGCCCATATACAAAATTAATTAAGAGCAAAATGTAATGGGGAAAAATAGCATCTACCCAAGAAAAACAATACAATTCATGAAATACTACACACTAATTTATATAAAATACTAGGTATTATGACAAATTAAATCAAAATTACTACATCTTAAATATCTCTAATGTTTTCTAACTGAAATGTGGCAATAACCACGAATTTGCATATAATGAAATGAATTCCCTGATTAATTGCTTGGTTGGGATAATTGTGAAAATCTAAACTTACGATATTAGAAATGGAAACTTGCAAGTGTTTAATCATCTACAAGGTCATGAACTTCACAAGAATTTTTTTGACATTATATTCGTAATTCCCGAGATAAAACACATCATATAATTTTTTATAAACTATAAAAATTTACTCATTCTATACATTCATATTGCTGTGTGATTTTGTGGACAATGTAATTTCTTATTACATTAATCACGATGAAAATTTCAACATATTTGGACAATGTAATTTCTTTTTGCATTAATCATAATGAAAATTTCAACATATTTCGTTGTTTGTATGTTGTTGCGAATGTGAAGCATCTAAATATCCAATTAAAATTGAAAATATGACCGTTATTGGGTCCCACCCGTCTAATAAAAGTCAACAATAACGATTATATTTTCAATTTTAATCTGATTTTAATCTCTACCACACACCCTCATAATATTGAATTGAATCTCATATTGAAATTGATTATTTAGTTGTGGTTTTAGGGGTTTTGAAATGCATTATACTTCGAAAATCAATATGCGAGATTTTCTCTTTTTCTCTCACGTGACGTGAGACATCTTCCATTTTTATAAAAAAATCATTGTGTTATATTAGATTCATTATAAAGTATCATCCAATGTTAACAAAATATTGGGAACTGCAATATTAACATCTATCCTGCTGCAATACTTTGAAATTTTTTTCATACCTATGCCCATTCGGAATTTACAAAACGCAAAATGCTCATTTCGAACCCGAAAAACAATCTCATTAACAATAAGTTTTCATCAAAATCAATATTTTTGAATGGAATACAACATGTTGTATGAAATTAACTCCTTAGAAATCAAAACAAAAAAGCAACTATCTTGAGTCTCGTGTCTGTGACCAAGTCTTATCACCATGTTGGATACTTTACGAGCTTCTTTCCTCTTTCGTATTTGATTCAGCGGTAGTGATGGCTTACATGGGTGTACCCCTTGCACCTTACACATCTTGTTTCTTGGTTGCACTCTTGATTTGATCTTAGTCTTTGCCTTTTCAAATATCCTCGATTGTCATTTGGATGTTGTAGGAAATATCACGACCAATGGTAAACCTCATAATTTCGATGAATATTTAAAAGACACGAGGACAACAAGTGATTAATAATAATATATAGAAACATAGAATAACAATGAAGTGAAGTGTCACACATGTTATCTAGTAAGTGTAACATCCCATGACACGCTTTATGTCGTTACGAAAAAACATATAGTATAACTATTCATGTAATCAGGTGTTACACAGAAAGGAGATTTAACAGATCATATATGATAACAAATTGTAATGCTTAGAAAAATACATACAAAACAAATTTGTTACAACATAATTACAAATAATGATATCTAAATAGAGTTTGATTTGTCCTTTGGTTAACGGACAATGAAAGTCAACGCAATATCTACGACAATACAATATAATGATAGTTGCCTTAACCAGTTAAAATTCAGTCCAATTTCATGTAACTGTGATATTGCAGCAGAGGCTTAAACAACAGAAATTACTAGTCCAGTGTAATATCGTGCGGGAAATAGATATCCTTAAATCAAACATACACGATTTAGCAAATCCTTGCAACATATATTCCAACCAAATACCACCTTTTAATTTATTATCAAAAGTAGTTAGTCCCAAGTTCTGGTGTACAACTAATTAAACATTCTTATGTATATAACCTAGTATCAAGTAAATGTTGCCCTCACCAGCTCCCACAGCAGCAACAACAACAGCAACAGCAACAGTAATATTGTTCATCCCAAGCAGAGTATCAAACTTCTGCGAGCCACCCGTGAATGATTGAAGTTGAGCATTAGATTTATCAAGATCAGAAGTTAAAGGTTTAACTTTAATCTCCAAGTTGTCATTGACGAGCTTCAACTCACTCACTTTCTTGGTCGAGTCCTGAAGGTTACTCTTCCATTTTTCACGTTCAAGTTCAAGCTCATTCACTTTTTTCAGGATGCTTTTGTTGACCTGCTTGATTTTAAGACTCTCTTTAAACAGTTCACGACACGACTCGTGAATGTCCATCTCATCATTAGATTGCCCGCTCTCGTTCTCCATTTCTACCTTCTCAATTTCACGGTTATATTCGATTGTAGCAATCGAGGTGAATGCCATGAATTTTTGTTCATCCTCACCACCAGACATCTCATTCTAAGAGATGGAATCCGACTCCTCATCACTCATGGTCAAAGCTAAAGCCTTACGTCTTTCCTTATTCGAGCTCTTATTCAGATTAGGACATTCGTTCCTAAGGTGACCGTAACCCTTGCACTCATGGCATTGGACAGATTGAGTTTTACTACTGGGAGTCATAGAAGGCATTCTTCTCACGTCTTCCTCTCGAGAGTTTATTAGGGACTTCACTATTAAGCACTTAAGGCTTTCTTCTATTTCTCATTGCCTTTTGAAATTTTTTAACGAAATACGCAATTTCGTCGTCCCTAAGTGTCTCAATGTCAATGGACTCGCTCTCAACTTCTCTAACAGTGTTCATGACGATGAATTTTTGTTTCTTAGGCTGTGCTAAGTTCAATTCATAAGTTTGGATGGATCCTATGAGTTCTTCTACTTTAACGTTGTCTAGGTCCTTACTTTCTTCAATTGCAGTTACCTTAGGTTTAAACCTTTCAGGTAGGGATCTAAGAACCTTATGAACGAGATTTTCAACTCAGGAATCCTAACGCATAGATTAAAACTATAATTTACAATATCGTTCAGTTTAGCATAGAACTCATCAAATCTCTCATCATCATTCATATTAAGTTATTCAAATTTAGATGTCAACATTTGCAATTTGAAATTTTTCACAATTTTAGTACCCTTATGGGTTGTCTCCAAAATGTCCCAAATTTCCTTAGCTGTCTCACACATAGACAATCTTTTAAATTTCTCAGGAGACACAACCATAAACAAAGCATGCAGACCTTTACTATCCCAATTACATTCATTTAAGCTTGTTTTGGTCCACAAAGAAATATCAATGGGTGTAACTATACCATCAACAGTTGTTGTATGCGGAGTCCATCCATTTTTCACATAGATCCAAATATGTTCATCCATGCCTTAAGAAAAGCTCTCATTCGAACTTTTCAGTAGACATAATTACTGTCATCAAAATATGACGGTACAGACAAAGAACTACTTATCTAGATTAAATCAAATAAGGGTCAGGAATCGAAATTAAGCTCCGATACCAGTTGAAAAACGCAAGTTCGACCCTAACAATACCTAGATGGGGGTGAATAGGTATTTAATGCGGAATTAAAAACAATTATGAATTAAAAAGCAACAAGTCACTTTTAATTCATATCTAGATAGTTAATTATGCAAGTCAAATTATCCTATATTGAATTACCGCAATTTGTAAATCATAACCAATAAAAATAAATTAATAATAAACACAAGAATTGTTTACGGAGAAATCCAACAGGGAAAAACTCCTGACATTTTGTCAGTCAATCCACTATAAACGATTCTGTACTTATAGTCTACCAGACTAGACGACGACACGAACTATATGATCTCATGACTGCAATTCTGATAGCTCTCTTGAATTCTATGCTTTCCTGCACCAATTCCAACTGCAACAACTAACGCTCTCCTGGAATTTCTCTATCTTGTAGCAGCTTCTAGCTTGGTAGAATCGCATATCTCCAGTGGATCATGAAGAACAACCCATTCTTCACAGACTTGAACTCCGGTCACCTTCCTCGATTTTCAGCACATCTGACAGATATGTATGTAGTTTGGTATTTGGATATTGAATTTGATGTTTTTTCTGACCAAAACACTCACACAAGATGAAGGTTGAATAATGGAATGAATAGATCTCTCACAGATGAAACTTTCTCAATTAACAACCTTAAGAAAATCGTTATGTACAAGTTCTGATATATATAGATTGATCAAAAAATCAATGAGCCAAAAAAAGCCCTTAAAAGGCGAAATAAAAATTTTCCGTACAAAGCTGTCGCTCAAGCGAAGGGCAAGCGATAGTCGAGCGAAAATCCGCACCGTTTTCCCTCCTTGTTCCAAACTCGAAACCCTAGACCTATTCAATTAACTGTTAAGCAAATTACACATTACTCCTTAAATTATTACACTCTATCAAATTAAGTCATTTTGTTCACAGAATTTGCTAATTACAAAATCAACTAAAACCTAACAATACCATTCTTGTTCCATTCCGAATTTTCAGAAGGTAGGGCAGGACAAGACTTAAAAAACTATCATTTTTCGTTTCATTTAATTAATTAACCTTTTTATTTTTTGAATACCATTTAAACGAGGAACATAACAGTGAAATAAAATACAAAAATGAAAATAGATTTGGAGTGAATTCGAAAAATAGGGAATATAGGTTATGCATCTCCCCCGTTTAGGTAGGACAGTGTGGGATGGGACTCAGGGCGGGTTGAAGGTCAAAATTCTGCAATCCCTAAATATTTGTCCACCTTATAACTAAATATTTGTCCTCATCTTACTCAAAAGGAAAAGGATGCAATAATACAAAAGGACATTGAAAAAGTGGAAAAAACGAAAATAGGAGTTTGCTTTCAAAATAATAATTTGTCACTATTGTTTGATTTTTTACTACAAGCATGTGCAAAGCAATTATATCTTTTTCCTTTTTTGGAACAAAAGCAATTATGTATTGGTGTTTGGTAGAGATTAAAATCGGATTAAAATTGAAAAATTAGTCGTTATGATTGACTTTTATTAGACGAGTGAGACCCCATAACGATCATATTTTCAATTTTAATTGGATTTTAAGTCGTACCAAACAGGCCATTAGTCCATACATACATATTAAGTGCTTGTTTGGAATCGCTTAAAATGTCAAGGTGAAAGTTAATAATTAATTTTAGTCATACATCTTATGATACCTATAACTTTTATTAAATTTTTATATTTCGTCAATTTTTATCAATTTTTTTTTTTTTTTGCAAACAATCCCTAAGTCAAAAGTTGGAGTGCTGAAGACTGATAAATATTAATATGTTGCCTCTAAAGTCCAAACGAACCTTCCAAATTAAGAAATTTTGCCCGTGTTTGCCTAATGTTTATAAACTATTTATAAACGGTCGGACCACTTTTATTCACAAATATTGTAGAATTTACAATTAGTACAATTGGTAAACTATTTATTTTTATCTATTTATCATTAATTTGTTTATTAACACTTCCCAAACAAGCTTTTAATCATATTATTTCTTCGTTTAATCCCTAAAGCAAAGATTCGAGTACATTTGCTCTGCTTTGTTGGTCTATAAATATGTACTATAATTAATAAGACAATGCAATGCAAAGATTCGAGTATTCGATCTCTTTCTTTTACTTCATCTAAAATACAAACATTGCTTGCACATCACCATTGAAATCATAGAAGTGTACTTGCACGTACCATTAGCACATCATTCACCGAAGAGTCATGCTACACTGCCAAATCACTTGGGCACCCCCAGTTTTGTCATGCAACTTAGGCAAAGTAGCATAACTCTTCACGGAATTCAAGTGACCATTCACTCTTAAGTTGTGGGATTTAATTATCATCGATTACAATTATTGAGTACAATTATTGTTACTCAGTGGAGCTAGGGAGCCGTGGTTAGGATCTATAATGATGATAAAAAAGAGAGCGAAAGAGAGGCTAGAGAATAAATGAGTGCAATATCTTTTGTAAACATTTTTTCATCACAGTAAATTATTGCACCGGTAGAATAGAATTATGATTTCTATAAATCTTGTGTGTTATTGAATGTTTATTTTTATTTCTTCAATTAATTGCTCTCGGTATTTAATGTAATATACCATTGAATGGTAGCTGGGAAATTACATCACCTTTAAAGAAACAAAATGTGATTATTACAAATTCAAGCGGATAACATCTACTACATGATATTTACAGTAAAAGCTAATAGAAGTTTAAAAGCACCCAATAACAAATCTACTAATTTGATAATTCGAATTAATGTAACGATAATAATAAAATTAATGTAGCATACAATCACCAACGAGAATTTCGTCCATAATGTGGATGGAACTTTTGACAATGATACCATCGATGATCGTCAACACACCTCTATCAACAATAACCAGTGAAAGTATCGTTGGTGATGTCAAGCTATCGTGGAATGACTTTTACATAAACCCGGTGAACAAGTTCTGTTAAACTTGGACCAGAGGTTCAACCAAAAACCCGATGAACTAGTACAATTTGATTTGTATGATTGGAGTGTTTAACAATCGACTTGTGATTGAAGAGGACAAACCAATCGGTGTTTACAAAACATGGGGAACCTATTCTTTTAAACTTGCTATTTTATAGATTTTCAAAAACTCTTATTGGCAAAATTATTATCGACAAATTAAATTTATTACAAATTATTTATCAATTACGATACTGGGCATGAATCAAGGAATTTGTGATCACCAACTCACCTCCGTCCACATTTATCGATGATAATTATGTAAGTGGCAATCATTGACGGTGCTTTGGTCGTACATCTTTCATTATTTTGTTAGTAACTTAAGAAATCTTCTGTTATTTAGTTTTAAGTTATTTTAATATTTTAATTGGATTAACAACTTAATATTTATTTGTTAATATTAAATTTTAACTACTTTATTTATTGATGAAACTATCATTAAAAAATTTAGTTTGTCAAACATTAATGATCATTGAGGTATTTGGCAGAATTCGAGATGAAATATCATCAATGGAAAAGGCTCGTAGTACAGGGAATTCTCGATATAATTCCTACAAATGTTGTCGTGACAACATCTGATTCGTCTTTTTTTTTTCCTTCCATCCTCCAATGAATCCACACCTTGTGTTGTTTGTAAAAAATTATGTACTTCTAATATGATTGAATATCTATTGTCAGTGATTCCTAATTCACCAACTCACTTTGGTAAGCAGTTATTGATCATAATGTTAGTGGCAGTATCGACATTACTTTGATCGTTTATTGTGGACAAAAAAATATTTATTATTTATTTATTTCTTTTATATTTCATTGATTGCTCAATAAATATTTTTATATTTTAAATTATTTAGAACTTAACCAATATAAAAATTATTTTCTAATTTTAGTTTTATGATTTGTTACAAATCGGAAGTCTTGTTATTACAAGTTATTGCGTGACAGGAACGAAGGCTATGATTTGCTCAAGAAAATGAAGGTACTTTCTTGGTTTCTTCCTTTTGCTTTTATTTCCACTCGTCTTTCATTTACTAATATAGGTAGATTTCCTATTTAGAATGGTTGTTCCTAAAATATTGAATATAGCATATTCTTAAAAGAGTAATTAGTCCTCACCTTTTATTGTTATTGTGGAAAACAATCATACCTTTCATCAGGGGCGGACGCAGACTATAAAAACTAGGGGGCACAATCTAACATTCACAAAGTGACGAAAAAATGCCCGTAAAAGATATCTTATTACAATTGTTCTCTACGTGTTCTCATATTTTGATAACGTTCTATAATTACATCATTTTCTATCTTGTCAAATACATCTTTCTCAATATATGCAATCAAACTATCATTCAACCATTGATTTTCGATTCGATTGCGCAGACGATTTTTGACATAAGTCATCGCAGAAAATGATCTCTCGATTGTAGTAGTAGCCATAGGAAGAACTAAAGCCAATGTTAGAAGCTTGTAGACTAATGGATACACCTCATGTTTATTCTTTGCAACCAACTTTTATGCAAAAACACTAATGCCTTGTAATCCTCAAAATCTTCGGAAGTGCGCATGTCAAGAACATATGTATCTAATTGATCATCAAGTTCTAAGATATCTGCTGCATCAAAATCTAGCGGATAATACTGACATAGTCGAATCATTTTGTTCTTGTCAAAAGCATCAAACGAGTTATTTGGAGACAAACACGCAATACAAATGAGCAAGTCACTATTTATCTCAGCAAAACGATCATTCAGCTCCTGAAGTTGCATATCAATGATAGCATAAAACATTTCAACACGATAATGTTGCAAATTTGTCACCGTCTCACGCTGTGAACGACCTAGATTTATGAACATATCATCCATATTGGGAACATTGATCTCGTGAGCTTCACAAAACGAATAAACAATTTTGAAAAAAGAATCTCATCCATCATCTCTCATCGTTTGGAGCTGTACTTTACATAATTGCACCAATCTCATGGCATTGACAATATCTTGATCTTTTCGTTGTAATGCTTTCGACAATTCATTTGAAATTCCCAAAATCTTTTTCATGAGATGTAGATGAAATGCAAATTCAAATTTTAACATCAACTCAAGTGAAATATAAGCATCACCTCTTGTTCCGGTACTTGTAGTGTCTGTTGCAATCATCTCAATAACATCGACTATGGTTGAAAACATGGCAATCAAATTAATTAAACAACTATAGTAAGGGCCCCAACGTGTATCACAAGGACGCTGAAGAGTAGTTCTTGATTGAGACCTCGTCCACTTGATATTTCACCAACACTGAGTGATTAAAGGGCTTTCAACCTTTGGTTCTCTCGAATAAGGTCACTCCGTTTAACCGATCCACCAACAATATTCACCAATTGATGTATTGTAGTAAAGAAAGTTTCAATCTTCGGATATTTCTGTACCACGGCTATAAGAGCTAATTGAAGTTGATGAGCAAAGCAATGAATATAGTATGCACTTGGGTTTTCTTTCAAAATAAGTGCTTTGAGACCATCATACCCACCTTGCATGTTACTAGCTCTATCATATCTTTGACCTCTCAAATTGGATATACTTAGGCTATGAGTTGAGAATAATTGATCAATTGTAGCCTTAAGCGAGATAGCTGTGGTACTCGAAACATGATGGACACCAACAAAATGTTCCAACACAAGACCATTCTTCACATAACGAATGACAATTGACATTTGCTCCTTAATTGAAATGTCTCTAGATTCATCAACTAAAATTGAAAAGAAACTATCACGAATATCTTTCATAATCACATCTAGACATTCAGAAGCAATAGCACTCACAATATCTTTTTGCACTCATGGTGATGTTAATTTGAGATTCTCAGGTGCATTCGTCACTTAATATAAAATAGAGAGTTTTGGAGATGCTCATAACTTATAACAACTAAAAATAGTTTTCGAATTTCAGTTTTCAAAAAATATAAATTATTATCTCAACCTGCATTTTCACAACATGTAAGCTATAATTTATGAATCTGAACATAACACGTAATTAAATAGATTTAATACTGTAACAAATACATAACATATGTCCATAATCATTATCTCAACCTACATTTTCAGAAGGCGAATAAGTAAATATGCTATATAAAAAAAATTAACTAAAAAATAAGGTCTACCAACCAAAATAGAAGACATCATTTATAAATGACATAAAATAATATCAATGTTTCTTTGAAAGTGTCCTCATAAAACAGAGTCTTATATAAGATTCAACAAAACTACTCAAAGTGTCGTTTGGGCACTTCCACTTTCGGGAGAACATCATTAAATTTTTTATTTTGAATCGGTTAACTATGTCAAACTGACTTGAGTCGATTCGATTCGATCGGTTTAGTCAGTTTTTCGATTTTTTTCCCCATGCATAATCGACAATGCTTTGGTCATTGATTATGCGGTAGAGAGACATTTTTTACAACTTTCATTATTTTGTCAGTAACTTAAGAAATTTTTATTATTGAAGTTACTTTCATGTTTTAATTGTATTAGCAACGTAAATTTTTTCTGTTAATATTTGGTTTTAAATACTTTATTTACTGACAAAATTATCATCAATAAATTTAGTGTATTAAAAATTAATGATCACTAGTAATATTTGATGGAATTCGAGATGAACTATCAACACCATCAGTGATCCCTAATTTACCAACTCATTTCACTCCCCAATCACTTCATCGATATTACTTTGGTCGTTTATTGTCGACAAAAAAACATTTATTCTTTCTTTGCTAAATAAATCTTTCCATATTTTAAGTTTATAATATAACCTATATAAAAATTATTTTTCAATTTTAGTTTTATTACAAACATATTTTTCTTTTGTTAATAGTTAGTTTTCGTTACAAATAGGAAATCTATTTGTAATATTTAATTGTTTATAATATCTAAAAATATTTTATAAAATATTTATCTTTATTAATGATGAAAATTCTATTTGTAATTTTAAATTATTATTATGTAATATGTAATTACAGCATAATTTTTAAAATGTTATAAAACTAAAGGAAAAAGAGATACAAAAGAAGAATAGATAGAGTCAAAACTCAAGTTTGTAAGTTTGTTGCAATAATGGACTCATATTTATAAGGTTTAAAATGAGAGTTACAATCTAAATAAAAAAAACTCTTACAGAGTAAATAAGATTTATCTAAATATCCTGCTAAAACTAAATAGACATAAATAATTATCTCATAGTTTTACGACATTCCTCTCATTAAAAACCCAATTTGACAAAAATTCAGTGGGACAAACTACCAAACAAACGAAAAAAGAGTACGAATAATTATAACAAATAGTAGTAAAATATTGCCTCATTAATACTTGTCATGAAAATTCAATGGGACAAGACTTAATCGAAGAAAAAAAGAGTACAACTATTCCATTGATTTCACTAAATAAGAATTCTTGTATCGAGTGATCTATATCTAGTACGTCACTATTTTAAGTATCCCAATTCTGCTAAAATGTGTTTCATTTTGTCTTGTTATAGCATTCAAGGAATATTGTTTTCATAGAAGATTTTTATCAATCTTTGTTTGATTTTAGAAAACATGACGATTCATTGAAAAAAAAGATTTTGTTATTGCTTTCTATGAGAGTCATACACAATTTGTAGCATATAAGAGGACTATTTTTAAGAGTAAATGTCTTGTAAGTTTTAGATATTCATTGCACAAAGAATTTCCAATTTAAAATCATATGGAAAAAATTCTAATGAAGAAAAAAGAGTATATTATTCTTTTTAATAAAGTTGTTTTATTAGAAACCTTATCACGAAAATCAGTGGGATGAAATCTTGATCCAGGAAAAAAAGAGAGTACAACGCTTACTTATTCCCTCTCACATAATATCACTTGAATTATAGCATCAAACAAGTTCAAATAAAAAATCCATTCTTGAGTTTAAAAATAATCATAGCTCGATCAATTAAATATCACTATAAAATATCACTATGTAGGGATGAACGCAGAATTTTAAAGTTATGGGAGCACAATCGAACTTATAAGGAAGTTGGAAAAAAATTTTACAATCGAAAATTTGCGTTCAAAAAAATCACACTCCGTGTAATTTTGCATCCGAAAATTTAAATGAAATAAAACTTTTTCGGATGTAAAATTTCGAAAACTTTTGATGTCATATTCCATTTAAATTTTTTTAATAAAATAATGAAAATTACATTGAGGAATTTTTATCGCAAAAATAATAAATGTTAATGAAATAATTGATTTTTTTAAAAAAAATGCAAGTTAGACATCTTTATTTAAAATTCACTTTTAACGTATTTTTAACTATTTTCGATTTCGATTTCGATATGCCCATAATATAGTTCTCGAAATAAGTTTCGAGATTACATAAGCAATTTGTAGATTCGATTAGCGTATGATCATTAAAAAATTGTTAAAATTAGCATATTATCGAAATTCAAATTTATTTTAATTTTGCTCATGTTTGGTGGGGATTAAAATCATTTTTTTAAGTAAATTTTGATAAAAATTAAACAATTATGGATTCCATGAAATATCTTATTAAAATTAATTGTTAACTTTGATTTAGATTAAAATTTAGATTTCAATCGATACCAACCATGATTTTATAAAAAAAAAAAAAAAATTCTCAAAAGTTGGGGGTGGGGGGAGGGGCACGTACCCCCGGGTCCGCCAGTGTCACTATGTAAATGTATCCCTCTACCACGAAACTATATGATCCTGCATATTGTCTAGAAGTAATAATTCTTAGAGGGACTTTCTACTTTGACAATAAAGTTTCTCGAGCAAAATCGAATGCAAAGCTACAAGAGAGAGAACTTCAATAGAGGCCACGGGCCAATAAGCCCTAACACACGAAAGTTCACCTTTGAGCTAGAATAAATGGCTAGATCAGAATTGCTAGATTCTTGATTTTAAATTGGAGAACAAAATTAATTTTGACTGAATCCGAACCGAACTATATAATCTAACCCACTCTCATCCAGTTTGAGTGATGCCAAATGAAATTGCCCACTCCCACCCACAAGGATGAATCCAGGACCAGATTACAGGCCGAGCTAATACGTATAAAATAAAATTACACAACTAAAAAAATTAATGGGCAGCCCAGTCAACCTAAAAGCCAAAAGGCTTCCTTTTCCAAAAGAGAGAGAGAGAGATAGAGAGAGAGAGATTTGTACGGGGAAGATTGATGTTTTATCATACAAAACAAACTCGCAGGAGATACCGTGGCCACACACCCTATTTGTATGTTTCTAGGGGGTCAGTGGGCCCCCACTGACCCCCTAAAGTAGAGGGGGCTGTAAATTTACAGCCCCCTAAAAGCTGTACAAACAGTATTTTTCTTTATATATAGTATCTGTTTTCTTTTAATAGAAATTGGCTTGGAAGTGATATGTGGTGACATTACTAATGCCTCATCAAAAGTGTACTTTTTCAGATTATCCAACAATAGCATCCACACATTTTCCCTATTCTTGTCTACCCCTTTATCTACAATTTGATTGAATTCAATTGATTAAAACTAAATTAAACATTGTGTGGCTAATATATGAAAATTGAACAAATGATATCAAATTTTAGTTTGATCAAGACGTCAAAAAATACTTGCACCTCGTTATCCAACTTATAATTCGTGCACACTTGAGCAATGTTAGCTTTCAATGGCAAACGTTTCAGAGAGTGGTCTCAACGGTCGTTTGCACTCTAAAATCAAGTAAGTTGCTGAAAATAAGAAGTATGCAAGAGAAATAAAATTGACGGAGATTTTGCTAGGAGTATTTATGAAACTAAGATCAAGATATTTGAGCCTCTTGCCATGTGATAGAAAGAATTTGGGACAAAAATATGATGTCACATGCTTATACTTTTCTTTAGCTTTGTATAAGATTTAGGTTCATCATTCAACTTGCCTATAGGGAGGGCAATTACCTTTTATACTTATACTTTAGTTTATAACTTAACCAATATAAAAATTATTTTCTAATTTTAGTTTTATGATTTGTTACAAATTCGAAATGTTGTTATTACGCGTCATTGCATGACAGGAATGAAGGCAATGATTTACTCAAGAAAATGAAGGTACTTCTCTAGATTTCTTCCTTTTTGATTTCCTTTCCTAGAAAATATGCCCATGCCACTTTCCAGTGTCCTGATTTTGTGGGGGTAACCTCACATTTTCTTGCCTCTATTACATGTGAATGAGAATCTTGGTCAAAACTTTAATTTGTGTCAACATTTAATTTAGCAACCTATCTATTCCATCCAATGTTATCTCTGCTTTGAAATTCATTGTGAGTTGGTTGGACAATACTGGAGTTTATAAATATTAAATAATAAATAACCATCACAAATCCACAACATATTTAGAACAAATCGAACTTATAATCACTCCCAAACCAGCTCTTAGCTCTCAACATTTTTCATGGGCTCGATTTATAGTACTAATTAAACAATAAAAAGACATTAAAATATTTTTCATAGTTTTTGTCCAACGCTAAGCATGGCTCCTAAATATCATAGTAAACATGTGGGCTTTACAGGAATTTTCGTCTTCGAGAAATATGCCAGGTGACTGAGCATGTTTCCTCAAGGATCAATAGACAATATGTAAGATTTTTTTTTTTTACATTTTACTCAAGCTCGTGTATTTCATTTATAGAAATTACAGAGATTAAGAATCGAGTCTAATAGCCCCTTATCTACGAACCAACTTGTTAGCCATTTTCCATCAACGAAACTAGTTCACAGCTTCGCCTCACCGAGTGACTCCGACGTGGTACATTAAAGCTCAACAAAAGGAGTAGCTTTTATTTTGGACGAGGTTCAATCACTAAATATATGTAACACTTGAATCTTGATGACAAATTAACTATTCGGTTGAAAATGGCACATGTCCCCTCTTTATTATTAATAAAATTGAAAATGGCACATATCCCCTTCTTTTACTCATGTTTGTCAAGATTACAACGTTTCATTAACGGAAAGTGGATAAAAACAAACTATTTGAGATACGTCTGGACCACTCATATACTATTTGAGCATTCTAACCACTAATCAAATTTTCCCTATTTTTGTGTACCCCATTATTCTATTTCAATCGTGTGCTACGTGTACATAATCATTTACCAAATCTTTTACCAAATTGACAAGTGAATAGGGGGCCGCCACTTGATAAATAATTATGTACGAATAAAATTATTCTATCTACAATGAGCAATGATCGTGTAAGATTTTTTTTTTTACATTTTACTCAAGCTCGTGTATTTCATGTATAGAAATTACAGAGTTTAAGAATCGAGCCTAATAGCCCCTTATCTACGAACCAACTTGTTATCCATTTTCCATCAACGAAACTAGTTCACAGCTTCGCCTCACCGAGTGACTCCTAGGGGTGTCCGTGGGTCGGTTCGGTTCGGTTCGGTTCTGCTCGGTTCCATAATTTTCGGGTATTTAATAAATGGACCCGTCGAGTCCAAATATAATTATGGAACCGTTCGGGTTCGGTTCGGGTCGGTTCGGTTCCGTTCGGTTCCGTACCATAATTAAATTTTTTAACATTTACATCAACACTACATAAATATAACTAATGACATTTCATTTGTAACTTTTATAAATTAACATAACCAAATTCAAAAATATAAAAATAACTAGCTGTCGAATAACATCAATTCAATGCATACAAATACCAAAAAGTAGATATTAATATTTACCAACTATTTGATTTAATCATCAACTGCTACTGCTTGACTTGCCATGGCAAAAAACTCTACAAGAATTGAAAAAGTACAATTAAAAAACAAATAAACTAAAAAATATTCAGCTAATAAGATTTAATAAAAAAAATATAATATATATCTATTACCTGTCTCAATGCCCTTATAGAACTTTGTTTCTTCAATGCAAATTTCATCTTGGGAAACTTTCAAGAGTCTAGAATATTTTCTTAGTCAGTTTTGTGTATAAATTAAGGTTTCAACTGTTTTAGGAGTTAAAGAACTCCTAAATGGATCAAGAATGTATCCTCCAGTACTAAATGCTGACTCAGAAGCAACTGTAGATACATGAATGGCAGGAACATCCCTTGCAACCTCAGATAAAAATTCAAATCTTGATTTATTAATCTTCCACCAATGTAAAATCTTAGAAAAAATAAAATAATTTAATTAATTCAATAAAAAAATAAAAAAAAAATTATTTAGTTTCGGGTCTCATTCGGTTCTTCGGTTCTTGGTCGAAACCCAAGACCCGACCCAAACCTTTCGGTTCTCGATTCGGGTACTCTTTCGGGTCTTTAACTTATGAAGAACCGCTCGGTTCGATTCGGTTCGGTTCGGATATTTTGGACACCCCTAGTGACTCCGACATGGTACATTAAAGCTCAACAAAAGGAGTAGCTTTTTATTTTGGACGTGGTTCAATCACTAAATATATGTAACACTCGACGACAAATTAACCATTCGGTAAAGTGGGTTGAAAATGACACATGTCCTCTCTCGTGTACTCATGTTTGTCAAGATTACAACTTTTCAAGAAGCCGAGTTCATTAAAAGTAGCTGAAAATTAGATTGGTTAATACAACATTATGGAATCATATATAATAATTTAGGTGACTTCACATAGTAGTTAGTCGTGCAATATTTCACTATTTAAGATAATGTCTCCCTCCTCCTATGTTTTTCTTAAATTATCATTTGTTACTTAAAATAACATGATGTGGTATTGTAATTTTTCTTATATAAGGGTTCGTTTGATTGGCGGAATTTTTCATGGAAGTAGGAAAATATTTTCCTACTTTCACTTTTTTTACTGTTTGATATGCGAGATTTTCCACGGAAAATGTTTTCCTCCCTTTTTCTAGGTACAACCCTTTGATGCACAAATGACGGAAAATGTTTTTTTCACCTAATAGGTGGGAAAACATTTTCCACTTTTTTTTTTTTTTTTTGCAATGGGAAAAAATTCTAAACACAATGGTAAAAAAAATCACTTTTATCGACAACTTTCATGCAAAATAAAATCAAACGAATGATATTCAGTATGGTAAATTTTTTTTTTGTTTCAAAATTTTTTTTCAAATTTTTTTTTTTTGACAATGAGAACAAATTTTAGACTCAATACTAGAAAAAGTTATCACTTTAATGAACAAATTCTATAAAAAAAGAAATCAAATGGACACCAAATTTTCAACATTTTTCATAGAAAACTATATCAATCAAACACAATTAATTACAATTCACAGTAAAACATTTTCTAAGAAAATCAATTCCCTGTAAAACATTTTTTTTCCACCTACTTTCCACCCTTGCAATCAAACGGATCCTAACAAAATTACATTAGAAATCATTAATTGTAATTTATGATAAATAGTTAACTTTTATTGATGTTTGTGTATGAATAACAATCAATATATTAAAATAATAAGTTATTATTTTTCTTGTTATTATTTACGTCAGACTTTTGTGTAATAAAAATAACGAACTATTTGAGATAGAGTTATGCTACATGTACAAAGTTGGGTTACAAAGTTCTACACCAATCATTTTAAAAATGGATTTTTAAATTATTTGAAATCAACTGTCTGAATTTTGACAACAAACTTTGTACAAATAACTTTCTTGTGATACGTCAAATTCGACTCGTGTCATTCAGTTCAACATGAAACCAGTCCCATTCGTACGTTTGTCTTGTAGCATCAATTTGATATACAGTATAAATGCGTAGTCAAGTATCATCTTCATATACAATTCATCAATTCTTAGTTGCTGAAGAATAATGTCGTATTTTGATCTAAGATACGCTGCCCTATTCGTTGTAAACATATTGAAATCATATACTGCCATGCCATGGGAATGGGATCCCTTTTTTATAGTAATTGGAAACTTCACTTGGATCAAGTTTTGGCTTCTCACTAGCTTTTTCTTTGTCTTCTCATTCATCTCCATTCAAATCCCATTGACACCTCAAGTTGATATGGGATACATACGCATTCAAGTCAAGAAGTACACAGTTTCCTTATTGGTTTGTTCCTTTGCCTCACTATTCTTCCCACAATATATCTTTTGGTGTATCTATCCCACAGTTTTGCTGCTCTCCTCATGCTCTCCTCGTATCTCTAGCATATGGAGGAGTTTTAATTTGAGTGTTCAACTTCTACTGCCAACAATTCCGGTTCTTAACATATCTGTGACTACAACAACAAATATTGATGAGGAACCCGACTTAGAAATGCAGGAGATGGAACAAATTGATCAGCAAGTTTAGGACAAATGCAAATTTGGAGCTTTGAATCAGTTGGCCTTTATAATGTTTTGTAATAAATTCCTATTGTGGATCATGTTATTTGCCTATTTTGTTATACATTTCTGCTTGCGTATAGCCAATGCAATGAGAGCAATTTTTTTTAATTTTTTTTTTTCTCTCAAGGTATGACAGTATAATATATCTTAACCGTTATTGGATAATACAAAATCAAACCATGGCCCTGTTCGGTAGGGATTAAAATCCAATTAAAATTGAAAATATGACCGTTATTGGATCACACTCTCCTACTAAAAGTCTACAATAACGATTAGTTTTTCAATTTAATTTGATTTTAATCCCTCCCAAATCAGCCCTACAACATTAATTATAAATTTAGGTGAACAACGGTAGGTTGACACCACAACTTTCCCTTCCATTTTCACCTTTTCAAAGTCTTCAAGCCTAAATCGTCCAATCAAATGGAGAGAGAGAGAGAGCTAGAGATCATGGACTGCATCTCAATGGTGTTGCGACCTACATGCCATCCGATCTCGATCGCCCTTGGTCTCGGCGGACCAAGTACAACTCTCCGTGTTAGATTGAACACTGGGCCGAGATCTGGCCCCGATGCTCCCACCGCAACCGAGGCTTCCGTAGCCTCCGATGAATGCCGTAGTGGTAGTCGATTCCGACGGGTCCGGATCTTTCTGCTGTATGAAGGTTTTGTAGATTCTTCTCTAATAGTGGAGATATTCAAGCCTCGCGTTGCACCATGGGGCACCTCTCCATGGTTATGAATACAGTCTCTTCCTTGTCTTTCCCCTATGTAGGACGCTGATATTCTAAAACGGGCATAATTGGGATGTTGTGTTGAGCATGGGATTAGAGGCAGCCTTTATTTGTTCTCATAAAGTCAGTGCTACTCGTCCATCAGATGTTGGATAAAATGTCTAACCAAAATTCAACCTCCAACTATGACTTTTGAGGCTTCTGGGTGCACCGCAACCTCCAGCAACTGTTGTGGAGGCAGCTTCGGCTGTTGAGGCACTCTTGGTGCGGGACAGGAGCAGGGACTGGTCATGGGAGTCGGAAGGAAAAGCAAAATATTTATTAAACTTGCCGAGATTTAGTATTGGTTTCAAGACGGTCTCTAGAAATTCAGAACGTGTCGCACTCTGCGTACCGGATAAAATGCAAAAACAGACTGCTCCTTGCAGACAGTTTAGAGCACACCACCTATGTTGCTGAATGAAATTCCTCCTCCACCTTGAAAGGGATTTCCTGTTGCTTAGTAAGTTGTTCAGTGTGAAATTGGGCTGCTTGAATCCTGTCATCCTCAAAGTGCTAAGCTGCTGAGAAAATGGCAGAATCTAGCGATCCACACATGCATCTACATAATAACAACCTTCCAGGCTCGTTAAAAGTGGCTCACAATGATTGAACCTCATCCAACGTGGATGCTATGTGTGAGCCACTTTTTTTTAACATTAATGTACATTGTCGGAGTCACTCGGAGAGGCGAAGCTGCAAGCTAGGCTTGTTGATGTAGAAAGTGAGGCAAATCTGTGAACTAGATTCGTTGATGAAGAAAGGCTCACCAAGGTTGTTCGTGGAAAAGGGACTATTAGAATTTTGAAGCTAGCAAATAATTATGATGAGGCACTCAGGTATGATATTTTTACCTATTGATCCTTGAGGAAACATGCATTAGTAAATCCCCCAAAACAAGGAAATTGACGTTGGCATATTTTCTAGGAGAGGAAATCAACCTATATTGGTGAATGAATAACGAGTGAAAATAAAGTAAAATGAAGAAACCAAGAAAAGTACCTTCATTTTCTTGAGCAAATCATAACTGTAATTCCTGTCGTGCAATAATCTGTAATAACAGGATTTATTTTCACTTCCTGCCAGAACCCGAGAACAAAGGGTTTATTTTTGAGGCCCTAGGCCGTTGCTTAGGTGGCTTTGGTTAGGTCTGATTGAAAAGTTGAGAATTTTATAAAATGTATGATTGAAAATGAATTTTAAAAAAAAAGTTTTTGTAGATGATGAACAAACATATTCTGAGTTTCAGTAAATGAAGAACAAACGTATTCTCAATCATTAAGGGAAAGTTTCAAATGGTGTATAGATAGTGGGGTCAATTATCCTGCTTTTCTTTAGCACATACCTTAAAGGTACTGACCTTTTGATAAGTTGAGGGCACAGCAGTAGAGATAGCAAAAAAATCTGTCTGTCCCGCCCTGCCCCGCCTCGAATGGGGCGAAAAGAAGCCTCCTCGAATGGGGCGAAAAGAACTCAGATTTTTCGTAACCTTCTCTGCTTCCTCTGCATCAACATGCTTGTCACCCCTCTTCAATAGATCATGCATTGACTCTGGAGGGTTTTTGGAGAGTGACATTTTGAATGCTCGGTTCCGCGCCCCATTCATTAATGCTGTCACTACTGCAAACATTTGAAGATCCCTTATACCGAAGGTTACTCGGCTGAACCTAGCTAAGTACTCCTGCAAAGATTCATCCTTTTCCTGCACCACATGCATCAATCCAATGGCCGTCTTTCGTTTTCTCTTGCTGTTCATGAAGTATGCTACGAAATTCCTGGAGAGCTCATCAAAAGTCTTTATAGACCTGGGTGCCAGTGTGGCAACCCAGTCTTTTGCTTCCCTCCTGAGTGTCGGGGGAACGACCTACACATCATTGAGTCTGGGGCTGCATAGAGCCTCATTAAATTGACGAAAGTTCGCAAGTGGTCTAGTGGGTCCGTGACTCCATCATATGCTTCTATCATTGGCTGTTTAAAGCTCTTCAGCAAAGGAACGACCATTATTTCTGGGGCGAACGGATCCTCTTCCAATACCATTTGCCTGTGTCTATCTTTCCTCCTTGTCAATGCATCGTATATCCTCTTGGTCATCATCTCTCTATCTTCTTTTCCAAGTCTGTCACGGGTTGGGAAACATGTGGAAACACAAACCCGGAAGTCCACATGTCTCCTATTGTTAGCTGAGCAGCTGGCTGGGTAACCGTTTGCACCACATGGGGTGGTTGCTCGCGTACGACTTCCGACGAACTCTACGGTGGGGCTACAATTTTCTGTGTCTGGCTTTGTAAAAGGGTTATCGTAGCCGTCAATTGTGCCTCCAAGGTATTGAATTGGCTCTGTGTTACAAACTGCGGTGGCGGCGGAGGGTCACGACCCCGAGCGACAAACTCTGACTCCGTCTCTGCTGTATTTCCGACCATGCATGGTTCACTCCTAGTCCGTCTCCTTGACATAGCTTTATTGTTCAGTGGTATTCCCACAGACGGCGCCAATGAAATGTTTATGAAATGATTTTTCGTGTCTACCTTACCGGGTGCGGTGGTCCGGCTACTCCGATCAGTGGTTGTGTCTACCTTATCGGGTGAAGTGGTCCGGCTATTCCGATCAGTGATCGTTATCTGCAAAAAGAGGTCGGGGCTTTCTCCCCTGTTGTACCTCCGGCGTGAGAATTAGCTAATAGTTTAGAGAATGAAGGAAGATAGTATAGTGTAAGTTCAATAGTTCAGGGTTTCAAAAGTCCATACCTTTCTCATCTTGTAGGTATTTATAGGCATATGTTGCTATGCACGTGTTCGGCAGTTAAAGGTGCCATGTGTTCCACGTAGTCCTTTCCAGACGTTCTGGCGTGGTGACCCCCACTCGTCAAGCGGTTGTGTCCATGTTCGCTGTTAGGTTGTTTCCGTCCTACTCATTGCCATTTATATGGTTAAGTATAGTATTGACCTCAACGTGGTAGGCAGTTTACGTGAATGTAGAGGGTCTTGTGGTAGTCGATGGTCTCATAGTGGTAGAGGACCTCATGTGGGTAGACGACCTCATGGGGGTGGTAGACAACCTCATGATGGTAGACGACCTCATGGGGGAGTGATAGATAACCTCATGGAGGTAGACGACCTCACGGTAGTAGACAACCTCATGGGGGTAGATGACTTCATGAGGGAGTGGTAGACAACCTCATGTAGATAGACGGTCTCCTGGTGGTAGAAGACCTCATGGGGGGTGGTAGACAACCTCATGTAGGTAGACGGCCTCATGGTGGTAGACGACCTCATGGGGGGTGGTAGACAACCTCATGTAGGTAGACGGTCTCCTAGTTATAGACGCCCTCATGGGGGATGGTAGACAACTTCGTGTAGGTAGACGATCTCCTGATGGTAGACGACCTCATGGGGGGGTGGTAGACAATCTCATGTAGGTAGACGGCCTCATGGGGGGTGGTAGACAACCTGAGGTTGGTAGATGGTCTCCTGGTGGTAGACGACCTCATGGGGGGTGGTAGACAATCTCATGTAGGTAGACGACTTCATGTGGTGCTCTACGTGGATTGCATATCAGGTGACTTAGCCATTTTGCATAACTATGAATGACATCCTGTATCAGTACGTAATTTTTATGCTTTGTACGATTATCATACATTTTGATATTATATACTTACGTGGCTCTTTTCTTGTTCACTTGATTATTTTACACTATTCATATTCTTGTAGCAGGTAAGAGATGTGAAACTCCTTGTAACGTAATGGTAAAGAAGAAAGGGTTTCAAATTGGCAGCTTCAAACCTTCGGTAAGTGCCCCTGGGTGGTCCAAGGATTGAATGCAGAAAATGGTCATTTCTCTTTCACAAATATATTTTAATGGAATGGAACACGCTAGTGGCTAGTTAGAGTAAAAAAGATTGTATGGTTCAAGATTTTTTGATGACACCATTTTGATACTTGAAAGCAAAGGTGTCTGATGCTAATATAATTCCTTTGAATTGGTGTTTTACTCGAACTCGTTCTAAAAAATAGAGATAAAATACTGTAACACACATGGATTTATTGAGAATCAGATGCAACAAATATATTTTTTAGTTGAGAAACGAGAAATCAATGGATGAAGCATGTGGTAAAGTTAAAACTAACAACATCTTTGTCACAAGTCATTCAAGAAATCTGAAAAATATACCCTCTAACAACATTGAAAATAGATTGATATGCTTTGATTGGGACTTGGACCAATGGCTCTTTTTCAACTTTATCTAGAAGATGAATCTATAAGCCCTTTTTTTTTTCATAGTGCAAATAATTGAGTGAAATTTATTTAAACATTGTTTGATTTGAAAATAGGATTGAAGATATGCTCTTTCAAAATTAGTTTGAATCAAGAGAAAAAAAAAGTGTTTCAAGTTTAAATTTGTCTTGATAAGAGAAATTGTACACTTAACATAAAACAATAATCAACATATAAGAGTTATTCAGAAAGATAATGTTTTAAAATGAAACTCCAATAGAAAGAATTTCAATAGAAAAAATAATTAGTAAAAGAGTGATATTCCCCTCTAACTAACCCATTTGTCATGTTAAACTATATCTATTTTAACTTATTAAAGCGTTTTCAATGCATCAAGTTTATTGTTAACCCACGATTTGCGAAATCGATTAAAGGGAAAATTTGTTCCCACAAAGTCTATTAGAGTTCGTTTGATTGGTTTAAATTTCATGGAAAATGTCACATCCGAAAAATTCAATTTTTACTTTGGTAGTTTGATACGAAAGTGGAAATGAATTTCAAATTTCAAGGTACAACCACTTTAACCTTGTTTTTTTTTGTCAATTTTCATGGAAAATGCATTCATATGGGGTACTTGAATTTTTATTTTCTAACTTAAATGGAATTGAAAAAACTTTCTATCTTTGCCAATCAATCAGACCATTAGTTGATTAGGATTCTTTGTGCTTGTTTGGAAGAATTGCACTAGTCTTCAATTATTACATGGTGGGGGTATTTATAGTGTTACAAATAGAATGGTGACCCTTGGAGCAAATTACACGCGTCCTCATCTCCTTGGCTGAAACATCAGGTCCTAGCCATCAAGTTGACCTTCTTAACTTTTCGAAGCATTTAATGTTCTTAAAGTATCTCCAAAAGACTCTTTAAATATAAGATGCTCTCTATTTTAAAAAGTTAACATTTAAAATCATGCTCAAAGAGACTCTTTAAATTAACATTTTAAATTAGAGAGTGAGTTTGGATGCATTCAAAGTGTTTCAGTTTTCAATGTAGGAAAACAATAAAATAATCTAAAGAAAAGCTAATTAAAATAAAAGATAAAGAAAAATAATAATTAGTTTTTGGGAATAGTAAAATTAAATGTTAAATATAAAGAGTTTGGTGGAATACTTCAAAAATTTATCTCTTTAAATTTATAGACGTTCTCCAAATAATAGAATATACTATTTAAAAATAGAGAGTCTGTTGGAGATACTCTTACATCCTATTGACAAGACATGACACAAATACACGTTTTACAAATATCACATCAATTATTTGAATAAGATTTTCATCACGAGTTCAATCTTTAGACATGAACCGTTATTAGCTGAGAAAGTCTCGGAGTTACTTGAGCCTCGGATCCAGAGATGTGCATCAGATAATATTAGAGCCTCAGAATAAGGGCCTCGGATAATGTAGCAAGAGGCCCACCACCAGTTAAGATGACCATGTGACAGTACCTAGTAACAAATCATAACAATATTCCTCGAAATCCATGTGTGATTATTTATGCCATGCGTGAACTTCATTAGTGAAGTTAAAAAAGTTTTAAATTTGTAGTCCAATAGATTTGTTAAATTGCGACTCTATATAAGAAAAATATCCACTTTAAAACTTTCGAAAAACGTACACCTTATAAATAAATCAAAAATGTCATTTGTACAGCACTTAAGAGGGCTGTAAATTTACCGCCCTCTCTAATTAGTGTGGGGCCCATTAATTTAATTAATGGGCCCCACACTAATTAGAGAGGGCGGTAAATTTACAGCCCTCTTAAGTGCTGTAAGTCCAGCACTTTTGTAAATAAATATTTGTCCTCGTCCGAGATGTGAAAACGAATAACAACTTTGTCAAAGGAAAAGGACACACTAATGCAAAAGGACATTGAAAAGTGAAAAGATGAATTAAATTTGAGAATAATAGTTTGTCCCTATTGTTTGGTTTTTACCTACGTTTGGAACAAAAGCAATTATGTATTTAATATTTAGTCCATACATATTAAGTGTTTGTTTGGGATCGCTTAAAATGTTAAGGTCAAAGTCAATAATTAATTTAGTCATGTATTTTATGATACCCACAATTTTTATCAACTTTTCATATTTCGTCAATTTTTATCAATTTTGTTTTTCAAACAATGCTTAAGTCAAAAGTTGGAGGGCCAAAGACCGATAAATATTAATATGTTGCCTCTAAAGTCCAAATGAACCTTCCAAATTAAGAATTGTGTTTGCCTAATGTTTATAAACTATTTATAAATGGTCGGACCACTTTTATTCACAAATTTTGTAGAATTTACAATTAGTACCATTGGTAAACTATTTATTTTTATATATTTATCAACACTTTCCAAACAAACTTTTAATCATATTATTTCTTCGTTTAATCCCTAAAGTATGTCCCCTTCATTGCATAACATACGAAACATTAAAGTTAATTGAAAATTGGTTCGCATTCTGAAAATGATTAATTAATTCACTAATTAGAGCCATTCCACAGTGCCAAAATTCATTTTATTTTGGATTTCAAAACTAAGCAGAGTTGCCGAACACTGCATATGATACAGGAATCATATAAGCAAAGGTTTCTACTAATCTTCTATGGTACATATTATTCTATTTTTAACTAGAACAACCATTTTAATAATAATAATAATAATAATAATAATAATAATAATAATAATAATTTGGTGTGTACAAAAGGAATTTTAAAAGAAAAAATTGCACAAAGGAGAAAAAGCATACATATTATGTTGACTTTGATCAAAATTGAATCATTCAAACTAAATCTAAATGAGACCCCCAACCCTAGACAGGTAAGTAATTTGACCCAGTTAGGACGGTTCGACCGGTAAAATCGAGAACCTGACCCAATACCGAGTACGGATGGCAAAAAAGCTCGTCGGCTTGGACGGCTCGGGCTCGGCTCGGCTCGGAAAAAGCTCGAGCTTGGCCCGGCTCAGGCTCGGTTACAACGAGCCAAGGCTCGGGCCAAGCCTCATTTTTTTTGCCAGGCTTTGCTCGGCTCGGCTCGGGCCAAAAAAAACTCGGTACAAAAAAGCTCGAGTTGAGCCCGAGCTTTTTTCTTTAATTTATAATACGTATAAACCATACAAATTTTAAATTTTTTAAGTAAAAAATGTAGATTTGACATTAAAAAAAATAAAAAAACTGAGCCGGCCCAGGCTGACTCGGCTCGGCCCGCTAAGGCTCGGACCAAAAGCTCGGACCGAGCCTTATTTTTTTTTACCAGGCTCGGCTCGGCTCGGCTCGGGCCAAAAAAAGCTCGGAACAAAAAAGCTCGAGCCGAGCCCGGGCTTTTTTTTTTTGGGCTCGGGCTCGGCTCGTTGACATCCCTAATACCGAGTAAGGCAAAAAACCCATTTATAAAAAATCATTGACCTATTTTCGATTTCACTCATATAAGTTTATAAAGACCATCCAAAGATCAACCCAAAATTCATCTTCTGATTTTTAAAATTTATTTATTTAATTTTAAAAAAAAAAATCACTGCGTGAATCCCTATTCGAATTTGGTTCAATCCTTTAACCTTTGACCTTTTCTTTCTTGAGTCGATGTCAAAGTCGAGTTTTAAAGCATTTCTAAAAAGATTAAAATTACTTATTATTTTTCCATCTAAAACTTTCAAAGAGAAGAACTTTTATAGATGTACAAAATTACTTTGAAAGAAAAGAATTTATGACTATTACACAAACAAAGCAAGCATCCTTGTAGGAGTATTAGAGGAAAATATATCTCCTCACAGGGGTGAAGCCAGGATTTAATGGTACGGGGGACAAAAAATTTCAACAATGGGCTACTGAGTTTGAACGGTGGAAAAACAATGGGTATAATAATTTTTTTTTTTTAAAGAAGGTAGGCATGGACAAGGGTGGGCTACTACCTCCGCCACTTATCTCCTCCAAGAAAATAATTACACAAACTCGAAAAAAAGTATTACGGTGACCATGAATTTTTTTTTTTTTTTTTTGATATCCACAATATATAATTCCATTTTTAATTGGAATATCACATCATTAAATAACGACCGTTTGTAGGAAATAATTGAAAGGCTGCTAGAAATGTGAAGAACACGTAAAGTTAGTTGACTTTTGATCTTAATATATAGATAGCTCCAGGGGTATTTTTCTGCATAATACATTTAATCAATCCCCAAAAAATGAAAATGAATTCAGGAGGGGAAGGCATCAATAATAAAGTCGCGGCCGATGGGAACTTCCTTGAGTACGGTGGCTACCACCACCATCGCCGCCACTTCTCCACCATAGTTCTTAGAATCATGGTGTTGTTTGTGGTGGTGGGTGGTTCCTGCCTTGCTCTTTATCATTCTGCCTATCCTACCCAATTTTTTCAGAGCTTTTATAACCCTATTTCCATTTCTGAAGAAAATTCTACACCACGTGATTCCATGCAAGGCAATTTTCCTTCCTTATCTAATGGCACAACACGGGCAAACTTCTCTTTTCCAATTCAAGACTCTCCTTCAGGAAATCTATCTTCTTTGGTAAGTTACTCATCTTCCTTAAATTTTCTTTTATTATCACTTATCGGAGATGTGGAAGGTAAATTATAAATAACTAAAATTTCTATAGTATAAATGTTACGAGTGATTTTTAACATAGAATTACTACATGACTCTTGTGGTTGCGTCTTAAAATTAAGGTTAGACGAGTGACAAAATCGTTACATATTGAGATGTGAAGTTTTTACTTTTAACATGCACTCATAAAAAGATGGTTCATTCAAGAATACCTATTGAATCAGACTACTCATTTCAGTGTCGAACCTTAGACGATTTAAATTGCTTATTTGAACTTTTTGGAGTATGACTGATGCATGTAGATTGAGTCATTTTAAAATGTCAATATTATTAAGACGAATAGATTCAATCATTCTATATTGATTATGTTTTATTATAGACGATCAAGGTTAAAACAGAAAAAAAGTAATTTTGTTCCTTAGATCAAAATAAAAATACATTATTAGATAAATTTTACAGTCTCTCATCAGTCGTGACAATTGCTAATACTAATTGGGATTGGAAAAGAACTGATGATGACGATGATGATACAGACACATTTGAAAATTTATCTTCCCAATTCTATTATACATTTTTTTTTTAATTCTTCTAGTGGCATGTGTTTGAAAATTCAACTTATTGATTAGGTAGGACTAGTGGTAGAATTATTGTTATATTGAATTTTCAAAAAAAAAAAAAAAAAAAAAAAAAGTCAATTATCTGGAGTTTCTTTAAGAAGTTTAATGAAAATAAAAATTTATTGTCTGTCCACATCACCTTATATGGAAAATGAAGAAACGTATTACAATAAATTTCCTTTCCACATCCCAATTTATTAGCTAAACGATTTATAAAGACATATTGAGTATGATATACCAAGTCCTTGTTTGATGGCCATTATTTTGAAAAAAAAAAATGGATTTTCAAATAATGATTTTTCAGAGAACGTGTGGTTAAAAATTATGGAAAAATATTGGGTTTACGTGTAAAATATTTTATTGTGTAAATGTATGGTTGAAAATGAGTACGAAAATCACATAATTTTGTTTTAAACGAAGACAAACACGGAAGACTAGACAATATAATAGATAAGATTTTGAATTTCTTTTGAATTTACTTTATGTCAATCATATATCTCATGTGAACTCTCTCCAAAGGGAAGACATCGGTAACATTTTGTTAGTCAACTCTCTCTATTTGTCATATAAATTAATTCCTTGCAATTAATGTTTGATTTTATTATTCCTTAATTATCACTTCCTTTGACTAAGTTATTATATTAATAATTTTACCTGCCTCCAAACTGGACTATATTAATGATCTAAAACCTTAAATAACCTTTATTTCGCAATCATTTCTCCTATCTGTTCTTAAATAACCTTTAGTATGACTTTTCTTTGGTTGGCACGAACCACTTCCTTTCTTTTCTATTTTTTTTTTTTTAGTAAAATGCATAAAAAATTTCTATATTGATTTGCAAGGTTAAAAGACATAGAGAAGATTTCAATCAGGTCAATTTGTTGATCTAGCTGTAGGTTCCTTTAAAATATGGCAAATTGGTCTTTAATATTTTATAAAAATTATAAAATCAATCTACGATGACCGAGAATGTCGGTAAATTATCATGTGATCCTAGTATATGTAGGAGTTTCACTTCACAACTTGGGTTGGCACCTAAAATATTGAAGTAATGCAAATTCTCATGAGGGTCATGACGTCAAGATTTAGCCCCCTGTTTGAACCAAATTAAAATTTTCATTCTCATTCTTTTACTCATTTTCAACTACACATTTCAATAAAATAATATTTTTCATCACATTAATAATTTTTCCTTCTTTTTCAATCACACATTCTCCATCAATTTATTATTCCAAAATACATTCTTCCAAAATAATGATTGTTCAAATTTAAAGAAAGGTAAGAGACCTACTCGCTACCGATGCTATAAGATTATCTATGGTGTATTTTTCCAGTATATAAAGTACGATAGCGGCGTATTTTTATTTTTTCTCATTGCTGCTGATACCCTTTTTCTCTAGTGCATTTCCAAATTTTGCCCAAGTCATGTAATTAAGTGAAAATAAATGAAATAAATTCCTAATTCTCATTATGTTATGCTGCTTTCAACTTTCAAGAAATAAGCTCATGGCTACGTAATGACACAGTCGAGACTTAAATTATAATACTACATATTTGAGTCTATTGAGTAGGTTTTGTTATCTTCCTGTAGTCGGTGGCGGAGCCACGTTCAGTCCAGTGTGGGCACAGGCCCACACTGAACTTTGGGCTATTTTTTTTTTTTTTTTAAGTTAAAGGAGAAGAAAGGCTTTCCATTTATAATATTGAAGAAGAAGAGATGGTCTTCAATTGTCCTTAATCAACTCCAATTTGATTTATTTTTAGTTATATCACCACTCGAAATGGACATAAAACTATGTAGTAATTTGTTTATCTCCTTTACCTAAAGTGGATTTTGCTAAAATGCATTGATAATAAAACATTTCCGTAGAGAATGTCGTAAATACGTTCTTAGGTTGAAAATGACGTATACAAAGAATGAATTAATAACGTATTAAAAAAAAAAATTTCGGGGGCCGTGGCCTCCCACCCCTTCACCTCTAGGCCCCCCCTAGTCCGACGGGCTGGCTCCGCCCTTGTCTGTAGTATGTTATTTTCATGCAAAACGCTGTATAGTATGTAAAACTTTCTACTCGATGTATGCAACCAATCTACTATATCCATGAAACATAGTTAAAAAATTTACTTTTTTCCATAGCCATGCAGTTGCTTGATTTTTGATGTTTCACTTATTTCTAAATTTTACCAATTTTTTTACTTTTTAGGACAATGGTGAAAATAATTTGGAGAGGGTATTGAACAAGGCTGCCATGAAGGACAAAACTGTAATTATCACCACCTTAAATGCAGCCTGGACAGAACCTAATTCGATATTTGATCTTTTTCTTGAGAGCTTTAGAATTGGAAATCAAACACAAGATCTATTGAATCATGTGGTTTTTGTAGCTTTGGATGAAAAGGCATATTCTCGTTGCTTAGGTTTACGCCTACACTGCTATGCCCTCAGCACCGTCGGCATCGACTTCTCTGGCGAAGCATTTTTTATGAGTGAAGATTATTTGAAGATGATGTGGAGGAGGATTGAAGTTCTACGCGTTGTTCTTGAGATGGGATACAACTTTATTTTCTCGGTAATATCTGTACCTTATCACAAGTTACAATCTATTAGTATCACGTTAACATATCTCAACACACGGGACGTTTTGTGTTTTTCAGATATCAATAAAAAAAGTCAAGAAAATTTAAGAAAAGGTTTTTGGCCTGGTGGCTCGATTGGCTTGGCACAAGCTACGCCAGGCATTCCCAAAAGAGGCAACTAATCCACTTTACACCTCTAAAACTGCTTTTAACTTTCTGAAATTAATTTGGAACATGCTCCATTTCAGCTTCTATATTTGCATCCCTTCAATTTCAATCTCTTTTATTTTCCAGGATGCCGATGTAATGTGGCTACGAAATCCATTTCATCAATTCCATTCTGACGGGGATTTCCAAATAGCATGCGATCATTACTGGTACAACTACAAAGATTTGAACAATTCACCAAACGGAGGATTCAACTACGTTAAAGCAAACAACAAAACAATACAGTTTTACAAATATTGGTATGAATCGAAAGACAAATTCCCAGGAAAGCATGATCAAGATGTTCTTAACTTCATCAAATATGATCCCTTCATTGAAAAGATTGGATTGCAAATTAGGTTTTTGGATACAGCTTATTTTGGTGGATTTTGTGAACCCAGCAAAGATCTTAATCTGGTGTGCACAATGCATGCAAATTGTTGCATTGGTTTAGATAACAAGATTCATGATCTCAAAATGTTGATTGATGATTGGAAAAAATATATGGCATTGTCTGATAGTGATAAGATTTCGGTGAGACCATCTTGGACAGTTCCACGGATTTGCGGGTAATTAAATTTAGTAATTTGGAAAAAACAATAATGTTCTGAAGTTGTTTGTGTAAATTAACAGCTGATAACTGAGTGTAAATTTAAATTACCAGCTGATAAATGAGTGTAAATCTCTATTATGGATCCTGTTATCTGCCTCTTTTATAATGCATTTCTGTTAGCATAAAACCAATGTAATTAGAGCAAAAAACATGTTTCATCTTTTCAGATAGGGCGACCGTAGTCTAACAGCACCCCCTGTTCCTTGGTTTTCTTGTCTCTACTAAGGAACGTCAAGTTTTAAATTTTTTTTGTTTTCAGTTACGGATAAATTACCAGATTCAGTCATCATGAATCCGAATGAAATAGCAAGTTTGTGCGATAAATTGCAGTAGGATGATGACGATGGACTGGTGGTTTTTTATAAATTGACGCAAGATAATAACAATAATGAAATAAACAAGAACAAATAACAATACTAAAATTTATGTGGAAACCCAATATGTCAAAAAACTACAATATGAGAATTTCATTGTAATCAATAATGAATGTGTTTACAATATCAAGATCTCAATACTCCATCACGATGGCGCCCTAACGCCGGGTGGCGTTTTTCTTAGCAAGGGTGTTGGCGCTGCGATGCCACGATGCTAGGCTTGCTGCCTCCTTTTCCTCAATAGATGTTGCGGTGCCCACTTTTAGTAATTATGCCTCTAAGGTATTTCTTTCATCACAAAGTCATTTTTTAAGTCGAACTCTCATTTTTTTATGAAATTTGATCTCCATTAATTAGGACCCTCAAAATCAAAACTCCTTAGGCTTCTTCTATTCAACTAAACACCCAATTACATGGAATTTGGGTCACACCACAACAATTCTTCACCTTGAACCAAATTCCAATGCAAAGAATTCAAAAAACACATATCCAAGTAACACCACTCCTCCTCTTCCAAATAAACCACAATGGGCTAAATCAATGACAAATACATACAAAGTTCAAGCGATGCTCAAACATAGCAATGAAAAGTGGTTTTGTCATCATATCAACATGATTATTCTTGATATCAACATTGCTCACTACAATATCTCTACGAGCAATTACATTACGAACAAATGATATCTCACATTAATGTGTTTAATTCTCTCGTGAAATATGTGATCCTTAGTCAATAAAATAACACTTTGACTATCATAATAAACTGTAGAAATTTGCAAGTCTTTACTGATCTCACCAATCAATCCTTTCAACCACATAGTCTCTTTACATGATTCTGTAGTGGTCATGTACTTTGCCTTTGTTATAGACAAAGCTATTGTATCTTGCAAAGTAGCTTTTTAGCTAATAACATAGCCTTCAAAGGTAAACAAATACCATGTAAGTAATCTCCTCTTATCAAGATTCATTGCATAATATGAATCAACATACCCATGATTCCATTTGTATTTCTACCAAAATGTAAACAAGCATTAGAAAAGCTCCTCAAGTATTCAGATATCTACTGCAGTGTTTTCAATGTTGGACCCCTTGGACGCCATTAATAAGTCATCCAAAAATCATTCTACTTGATTATTGCATAAAAAAAACTATTGCAAAATGACTCCATTTCTTGCATACAAAACCATTCTTTGTGTAGAGAGAAAATCTGGTTTGGTAAAGCCTTGTAGTTTGAAGTGTTTCTACTACAAGGACTTCCATCTTGGAAGACGGTTGCCAAACCTCCGTTAGCACCATTGCAGGACAAATTCGTCTTAAAGACAATGTTAAACACATGCCTCATATCTTTTCTTCCCATTTCCTTTCTTGATTTTCCATTTTGTTTCTACTATATTTCTTGTTTTGTTTAACAAGGTTCCTACTTTATTAAACTCTTGCCGAAACTCTACACCTTTAAAACAATACACCTTATTTCCTCCAACAATTTCCATCCAAGGAAGGATTCATTTTTAATAGTGGTGGTAATCCTAATCAGTTTGGAATAGTGATGGCAATGGGGCGGGTTCGGGACGGGGCACCCCCACCCCACCCCGCCCTGCCAATCCCCACCCCTGTCCCACCCCGCCTTTGGCGGGGGCGGAGGCGGGGGCGGGGTGGAGTCTTGCCCCGTTTAATACCCCATTTAGTTTTTTTTTTAACCAAAAATTTTCAATTAAATACAAATTCAAAATTTTATAATCCAAAGCAAACAATACTTAAAATAACTATATCAATATCCAAACCAAACAATGAAAACAAACAATGTCCAAAATTAAACAAACAATGTTCATTTTTTTTTAACTAGGCGGGGCGGGGCACCCTCACCCCGCCCTGCCCCGCGACCCAAGGCGGGGCGGCAATCCTCGCCCCGCCCATCCCCGCCAACCCGTCGGGACGGGTTTTTTTTGCTATCTCTAGTTTGGAATAGTTTTAGCGGCTAGTTCTATTGCAGTGATGGCAATTTTCCATCGAACATTTCTACCGGACGCCATTGTTGAAGACACAATAGCAATGATAGCGGTTTGCGGTGGTGACGGTGAGTGTAATCGTGAAGTCGACGGTGTATGTGATTTGGTTTTGATTTGGGTATAGGGTGGGGGGATTGGGAGAAGAAGATCTTTTCTTTTCTTTTATTTTTTGATTTTTAATTTAATTATGTTAATTGTTTAATTTGGAAAATATAAAATTACTTCTGAAATAAAAAAAAAATGATCAACTAACAGAAATATGAATAAAATCCATCCATTTGGGCATCATTTTCTACGGTTTGAAAGGTTTAAGGTGACGTCTACAACGATTAAAATGTTAAGGGAAAATCTACAAGTGTTTGAAAGGTTTGGGGTCTCAGCTACAATTATCCCATATAATAATTGATGAATGAAAGAAACAACTCCCAGAAATAAATATAAATATTCAATATTTCAATTCATTAATTTCCTACCCCGCTTTCTCTAAGTCTCATGCACTTAGAGATGGCAATTTACTGCCACTATTATACCTTTTATTGCTACTACCAAAACATCCAGTGAAGCATGGACCATCTTAGCCAACGCATAGCGTGGACGCAACAACTCAATAAGGGACCCGCAATCGTGACTAAATTTCTGTAGACTGTCAAAGTACGAGCCGATGAACTTTCTCGTCTTGGAGCACCATTTGATACAGAGGACCTCACAGAAAAAAATTCTTGATAGACTTGATGATGAATACAAGGAATTAGTGTGTGATGTCTGATCGTTTGATTTCTCGCAAGTGAACGAGATCGTTATCAAATAATATAGTAATGAATAGAGTGTTGAATCCACGAATACTACATATTTTATTGAGTTAAAGTTAATAATAACCTTAATCGAATAGCAATAATAATTTGTAATAAGTCTATGTCTAATTTATACGTACTAGAAATTAAAGTAAAACTTTATCAAAATTTTGAGATGCATTGTTAAGATGTAGAATCCCCCTTATTAATCCACTTTTAGTACAACAATTAAAATGACTATTTGTTATAATACGAGTTGGTCAAAATTCTAAATTTATTTAAAAGTGTCTCTCGATAGCAATTAAATTTATTCCCCTCACGCGACATTTCTATCTTTCGATACAAAATACGAACATGATAAATATATTACTGAACTAGAACATCTTTTTGAACTATGCAAAGTATAGATGTATAAATAATTTATTACGGTTTGGGTAAACATCTATGTTAAATATCAACACATCCAACATATGAATCAACTCATAACATCAGTTGTTCAACTTAATTCTAGTGCACGTATAATATCAAATTTTACAAGGTTAAGTCTCAATCGGTCTAGCATGCATCATATCCCCAGTTCATAAATCAACATCAAATCTCAAATTTAATTATTATTGTCGGTCAGACTATCTAACAAGCACACAACCTAAAACAAGAATATATATATTTGTTGAAAAATTTCAAATTTTTATGATTTGTTTTTTTATTATATACTAAACTAATAACAAAAAACAAACACACAAACACTAAAAAATACACAAAAAGTAAAAATTAAAAGTTTTTCCCACCGCCAAACTTAGAATCGATATTGTCCTCAATGTCATAAAGTATAAATAAGAATATGTGTGAAAGAAAAGAAAGAAAGTACTCGCCGAATTTTTCTGTTGAAGGTGCGAGACATTATGTGTGAAAGCTAGAAAATATTTTTTTTATCATGCTTTCTCCTTGGTTTGTGTTGTTTTGTGTTGGTTTGAATACTCCACGACGTCATAGTCCTGCATAGCGGTCAAATCAAACAACAAATATCAAATAACCTAGAACATGTGTCACTTAGACCAAACACTCGAAACAACCAACAATAAATGCAATGACCTAAGGGAAAACATAATAGAATGGTGATACCTTGTAAATTGAAACATGCCAATAACTAATGCAACCTATTAATCAAAAATAAAATTATGTGAAATGCAATACGAAAAATGAAATAAATAAAAAGATTAAAAAATTGGATAGCGTCCCAATAAGCGCTGAATTTATAGTCTTTAGTTAGACTTGGCAGTTTGATCATGGTGGCTCATGCTAGAATCTTGCAACCTTACACTCATTGTAATTTCCAGCATTGCATCATCTTTTTGCCCTTCAAACTTCAAATTCTCTATTCTTATCTCGTCTAAAGCTCTCTAGACATTTAAGTTTTATCCCATTTGACCCTTGTTGAACTATTTCAGCAATAGATTTGGCTACCTTCAGGACTAATGGTTGGTTGGGTGGATTATGTAATTTAAAGATCTCATGTGCGTCTTCCACCCTCACAATCAGCTCACCATTCTCCATGTCAATCAAAGTTCGACTTGTTGCTAAAAATGGTCGACCTAAAATAATTAGCATATCGTGGTCATCTTCGAAGTCCATAACCAGGAAGTCCGTTGGGAATATCAGTTTCCCAACTTCGATGAGCACATCCTCAACCTTGCCCCATGGGTATCTGATGCTCCTATCTGCCAGTTGCAGCGTCACATTTGATCATTTGACTCCTCAACTCCTAGTCTTCTAAAAATAGATAAATGCATTAAATTTACATTTGCACATGTATCACATAAAGCATTAAAATGAAATTCTTTGCCTAGTGAAATAGGTAAAGTGAAACTAGCTGGGTCCTGAGTTTTGGTGGCAATTTATTTTAGACTTTACACTACTCTCCTCGATTAATGCCATTTCTTCCTAGTTTGGAAGCTTTTTTTCTTAGATATCATATTCTTTAGGAACTTTGCATACATCGGGATCTGTCGTATAACATCGATGAATGGGATATTGATGTGGAGCTTTTTCAGCATATCCAAGAATCTCTTGAATTGATCATCAAGTTTTCTCTTTTGCAATCTTTGCGGAAAAGGTAGTGATGACACAAAATCTTTAGTAAGAGTGGTTTCAATGTTTACATCCTCTGATGCTATTTCTATCTCTGCTTCTTTATTTTGCTCAGATTCATTCATTTGCTCCTCAATCGTAGTATGTACTTTTTTGTTGTAGCAACTGGTCTCTTTACATTAATATCTGGCAGTTGAACTCCACTGCGGGTAGTTATTGCCTCAATATGTTCTTCCTCTACGACCTTCACTGCCATTACCTGCTATTTGGGATTTATCTCAGTGTCACTAGGTAGTGCTCTGGTAATCTCTCTGAAAGTGCTTTTGCTATTTGTCCCATCTGATTTTCCAATTTTTTATGACAGCTCCTTGAACTTGCAAGCTCTTATCTGTACGTTGCATATATTGAGTAGATATTTTCGCTAGCTTAGTCACAAGATCTTCTAATGAAGATTTCTTCCCATTCTGCTGAAAACATGGCGGTGCAGTTTGTCGTGGTGCAATCTGAGCACCTTGATTATTACTCCAATGAAAACCTAGGTGGTTTCTCCAGCCTGGATAATTAGGTGTTAGGATTAGGATTGTATTGCTGCCTTTGAAAATTTTGAGTATAGTTCACATCTTCCATTGTTTGAACAAAAGGAGATCATACATTACAATCAACACTCTCGTAGTTCCCTCCACAATGTTTGCATTTCGGTCCTAATGTCTGGGCTACGTTCATCTGATCCACCTTCTGTGCCAGTGATGCCATTGTGCTAAAATTGCTGTCAAATAATCAACTTCAAATACCTATGCAACTCTCTTTCCACTCATCATTTCAATAGGCCAAAGTACATTGGTGAATGCCAGATCCTCCATGATTTGGTAGACTTGATCCCTTGTTCTTTTTGTGATAGAACCATCGCATGCAGAGTCCACGTTAGCCATGCTTATTGGATTCATACCAATATAAAAGTACTGTACCTAAAGTCATTTCTGCAATCTGTGTCGTAGGCATTGGCGGAGTAAACCCTTGTATCGTTCCCAAGCATCCGAATAACATTCCGAGTCTAGTTGGTGGAATGTTGTAATCTCGTTTCTTAGCTTTGTAATCCTTTTCGGTGGAAAATATTTGTTCAGGAATTTTTGACTCAATTGGTTCCATGTAGTGATGCTCTGAGGTAGTCAAGTGTCTAACCACTCTCTGGCTGAGTCTCTCAAAGTGTATGGGAAAAGTCTTATCCTGATAGCTTCACTGGACACCCCTGGATATTCGATAGTTGCGCACGTCTACAAATCTTGATACATGAGTGGTGGGATTCTTCGAAACTCTTCCAAAAAATTGTAACGCATTCTGGAACATATTGATCACGTCCGTCCTCAAGTGAAAGTTTGTTTGACCAAACGCCGGATATACTGTTACAACCCAATTTTAATAAGTCAAAGTCAAAGGTGAAATTGTCAAAGTCAAGGTCAATATGGACTTAATTGGACTAATTTTTTTTTGGGTTAATTTTATTATTGGAAATATATGAGGGTTTTAAATGGATGATAATTGAAGTGGAGGACTTATTTATATAACATTGGTAGTTAAAGGACATAAGTTTCAAAATCTCCATAACTTTGACATTTCAACACAATTATCTCATTTTTCCCTCACCATTTCACGCAGGGAACAGAGAAATCGGCCAGAGAAGAAGAAAGGGAAAAAGAGAGAAGAAAAAGGAAGGGAAGGGAAGGAAAGGAAGAAGTGGAAGAGAAGAAAAGGGTAAGAGTTGATTTCTTCCATCTTAGGTTTGATTTATCTTTATTTTTTCAAGAGACCGAAATTTATATGTTGATTTCTAGGGTTTTATCAAGGTCCGAAGCTTTCAAATGGAGGGAGAGGATCTTGATTTACTGTTCAAGTTTCTTGTTTGGCTAGCTTCCATTTGATTCAAGGTAAGTTATACCATTCTTGCCTAACCCTAGAATTTTAAATTTGATTCTTGAATGAAGATAATTTGTGGAAATGTTTGGGTTGGTAAATACTCACTTGAAAGAATGTATTGATGGAACAAGATGTAAAGGTTATGGTGAAAGTATGATTTCAAGTTTTCATCAAATGGAAGATGGATACTTATTTTATGGTTGATATGGAAGTAATTTTGATAAAGGGCAAGCTAGTGAAGGAACTAGGAAGTGTAATTAGTTCAATTGGATTAAGTGAACTATTTGGGAGATTTAGACAAGTATCGAGATATTTAGTTAATTATTATTGCATTCGATATTAAAGGTTTCTTGGTTCGATAGTGGTTAAGTTGGTTATTCATATCATATTTCAGGTGGTGACGAACAGATTGGAAACGTTTAACAACTAGTCTAGCTTGTAGCACGTACTCTGTGAGTGGAAAAGATTACTTTTCAGAAATGAATAATTATTGAATTTATATCATAGCATAAAGATAATTATTTTATATATATTTGATTTGATAGCATGATTTTCAGAATTAAATAGATTTTATAGTCAGTTCTTTTAAAGTTAAATTCAGTTCATTTAAATCATTCATCTAGCATTTTATATTCATATTACGTGTTTCAGCATATTAAAAGTTATTTTAAAACTACCAGAAAGTACCCAGGTGATTTTACCCCTTCTGCAGTGGTGTGAATATGTTTCCACAGTGTATGACTTCATATGGTTATTTTACCTGCTCTGCACTGATGTGAATGTGTTTCCATAGTGTATGACCAGATTATCAGAGGTCTTTGGGACCCACTCTCGTACACACATAGGCTTTGGGCCGTATACTAGGGTGATTAGCCTTTGGGGCAGCTCTGCGTACGTATGACCAGATTATTAGATTTGAATGGCTTTGCCTTGTACATCGAGATTACTCTGTACATGAGTATGGTTATTCATTGGGTACTTATTGGTGTGACTATTCAGTATATTATATTATGTTTATTCAGTTGTAGATTCACAGATTTTCGAATATCAGATGATAGTTCCTTTCAGACTATAGAATTCAGATACAAAAATACGATTTTAACTTATAGAAATGACAGCTTTACACAGATTTTTGTTGATACCAGATTAGCTATACTCGACATATTTTACGGTTGGCTATTCCGAATAAAGAGTAAGAATTTTATGATTTTAGCATATTTCAGTTCTAAACAGATGATCAGAATTTAGCAATTCTTAAAGCCGTAAGAAATTAAATTTGATTTTTCAGTAAATATGTATAAATAAAATAGTACATGTAATTGCAATATATCCACTCACCGAGTTACAAGCTCATATGTTTTGTAATGTTTTTCCATCAGGAGGCCGCTGAATTTGAGATACTTGGAAAGCCTGATGCAGTCAAGAGCCTGATTAACCACCATTTAGTTGCATGATCTTAATCATTTCATAGTATGTATTATAATTTGGGAACTCATGTTATTAGACATATGATCTAATATTTTGTTGAGGTGCATTTAGTCGAAGGGTTGTAAAATTGATGTAATGAATGCTTGTGGACAGATGTGTGGTAGTAGAAGTACTTAGTCTAGTTTAGTCTCATGTTGTTTGAGTTGTGGTGGCATTGGTAGGTTCCAAAATATTTGGTGTAAGTGTTTGCATGAGTTTTGTTGACTTTTCAGGTTGATTTTTTTCAATATTATAGGGGAACTCCGCCAAATTTTCTATAAAAATATTTTTGTCAATTAGTCATAGAACAGTCTATGTGGCCATAGTGGTGGGTCCAACATCTAGTTGGAATTCATCATCGGTGCACGCCACGTCTGGGTCCACTAGGTGACTCGGGGCGGGGTCGTGTCATATATAATACTGGATTGACTTTCCACGACCGATGGAACTATGCACTTTCCCATCAACCTAGCATTTTTGTTGACTGCAACTTTTTGTGGTTGCTGTACACTCAGATTAGCCTCGATGGCTATTTGATTCAGATTTTTTTTACTATATCTTTCTCTTTATATTTTTGGTACATTTTCAACTGTTGTCTCTATCAAATGTTGAATGTAGCTATGTCAATTAGCCGAGTTGAGCCCGAGCAAAAAAAAAAAAAAAAAAAAGCCCGGGCTCGGCTTGAGCTTTTGGCCCGGGTCGAGCCGGCTTGGATTTTTTTTTAAAATTTTTTTTAATATAATGTTAAAATAGATGCCTGCACAGGCATCTAAAGCTACCCTGCTGGGCAGCTTTTAGTTTTTAAATTTTTTTATTTTTTTTAAAATAAATATGTAGGTAGGCCTTTTATTATTATTATTTTTTTTAAAAAAATACGTGTCGGGCCGTTTTGGTCCGTGACACGGGCCGGCCCGTGTTGCTCGTCGAGCCACACGGATCGGCCCCGACTTGGGGGATCCGACCCCGAGTCGGGCTTTTTCCGATCTGAGCCCGGGTCACCCGAGTCGCCCAGCCTTTTTGACATACATAGTTAAATGTTCGTTTGATTTTTGGGTCAAATTGAGCAAGATCATCGGTTCTCAAAACTCGCATGCACGTTCTCGAAAAAGTATGCGAAAATACAATAATAATAATTTTTAACTAAATTAAAGTAAAACAGTAAAATTCAGATTAAAATTAAAATTAACTAAACGTATCAAAAACAGTAGTCCCCGACAATTGTACAAAAAACTTGATCGTTTGATTTCTCGCAAGTGAATGAGATCGTTACCAAGTAATATAGTAGTGAATAAAGTGTCGAACCCACGAGAACTACGTGTTTTATCGAGTTAAAGTTAATAATAACTTTAATCGAATAACAATAATAATTTGTAATAAGTCTATGTCCAGTTTTTACGTACAAGAAATTAAATTAAAACTTTATCAAAATCTTGGGATGCATTGCTAAGATGTATAATCCTCCTTGTTAATCCACTTTTAGTACAAAAATTAAAATGACTATTTGTTATCATGTGAGTTGGTCGAAATTACAAATTTATTTAAAAGCCTCTCTCGATAGCAATTAAATATATTTTCCTCTTGCGACATTCTTATCTCTCGATGAAAAATACGAACATGATAAATGCATTTCCGAACTAGAACATCTTTATGAACCATGCAAAGCACAAATGTATATCTCTATCCTCTATCGAACATCACAATATTTATTACTATGTGTTAACGATTCTATTACCTCTCTCGACGATAATAAAATCCACAAACAATTCAACTAGTGGCCAATTAATTGAAAAACAAACTAAACAATAATAAACATCCACGCATTCAAACAAATTAATGTCAAAATAATTCGTTAATACTAAAAGTTTCAAAACAAGAGTTCATATATATTTTTAACAATGTAAAAATTTAGTCTAACACAATATTGAAATTAAACAAGTAAAGTGGAACAATATCAACGAAAATTGACCAAACTTGAAAAAATATGGAATTAAATGCTTTGTTTCTTCAATAATTCCCAGCTTCTGCTTTTATGTGTATACGTGTGTGTTCCAAAAACTTGACCAACAGTCCTTTTTCTTTCCTGCTCCAGCCACCAACTTGTGTTAATATATTATAAAACAAACAACTTTCGGCCTCTCTCTGTATGCGTGTATAATCTCTTCAGCTGCGTGTGTTCTCTTTTGCCGTGTACACACACACACATATATATATATATATATATATAACACAATTATTTTTAATCCAACAAAAATTCAAATTGAGGTCCAATTAATTTCAATGTCCAATTAAATATATGCCTGCTTCCAAGTCCTCAATTCTTTTATATAATGCAAGTTGGAACATTAGATTTTTGTCATTTTTCGTCATCTTTTACTTCCTTTCTCAATTCATTTTCCATTCAAAGAGTTTTACATATTAAATATACAATACAACAATTTAAAATATATTTTGTCAAAAGAACTATCAAATGTCGTTATTTTAGGTCCCGAATAAATGTAAAAATCACGCTTATCACTGTCCAAGCTTGAGACACCTCCATTACCTTTGAGGAGCTTCACAAAAAATTGCTGAATTTTGAAGCTTCGTTGCTGGCAACAAAATCTGAGCCATTTCTTTTTCCTGCCACTGCTAATCCTACAAGTTGAACCTCCACAAACTGGCATCTTCAATCCAACTTATGCGCCAACAGTACTTCAAGGCGCCCCTCTAATAAGGCCAATCGATATTCCATAACAACCAGTAATAGTCCAACTAGATGAGATCGTCCCTCTCGTCCATACCTTGGATGCTGTCAAATTTGTAGAATTCAAGGTCATACAGCAAAAAGGTGTCCATCAGGCTTTGGGCCCAGGGATATTAAGACCCAATAATTTTTATATCCTCAGTATCTCATCCCAGCCAACTAATCAAATTTTGTCTGCTACTCATTTTCTTTCATCTGTTCTAGCAACCCTAAACAAGAAGTTAATTTAAGCGGTTTAGATAACATTATCAAGTTTCAGACCGGCAATTTTCTTGGCTTCCTTCAGTCTTCCCTCCTTGCAGAACCCATTTGTTGTCGCCGAGTAATTGATTACGTTAGGATTACATCCATTTTTCTTCATGAATTCGACTACGTCTTTAGCTTTGTCTGTTTTCCCTTCCCAAGAAAACCCATTCATTAATTGTAAGTTAAGGCATCGAACACTCTTTGATGTTTTGTGAGCATTTCCTCAAAACAGATGATTGCTGATCAAGTTGGGATAAGAAACCTTGAAACTTTTCTATGTATTTTATCACTTTAAATGCAGTTGCTAGATTTCCGTTTTTCCAGACTTTGCATTGATGTTTAACCAAAATGTTAAAGTTGCATGTACTTGAATCAAAATGGAAGTCTTTCCGAGCATTCAATAACAAAGTCCTCGCCAAATCAATTTGATTCGCATCAACTAGAATAATAAGACGTTGTGACTGCTTTGAGGGATGACTTCTCACGAACAATTGGCTGAATTGCATAGAACATTTCAAGCCCTGCACAAAATTATATCCTAATCTACTTACAAATTTTGCTCAAGAAGAATTTATCCACTTCTGAGTTTATAGATTAGTTAGAAAAATTTAAATGAATATTGCATATTATAATTTAAGGGACAAATTAAAGTTTGTCTCAGGTCCTGAAAACTCAAAGTTTGACCAAGATTGAATTTCGCGCACTGAACAATATTCCTTGCTCCGCCCATGGTGTCCATCATATCAGCTAGTACCAGTTCAATCACCAACCAACACTTCCAATACTTCATTGACCAATCCTACTTCATGGCGATCAAGATATCATTATGCTGCTAATACTCTCAACACTCCTTCGTGCCTCTTGGATAGTGGTGCTTCTCACCATGTTACCTCCGACTTGAGCAATCTCTCAACGTATGCTCCGTAAGATGGTTAAGATGACATTATGATTGGCGATGGCGATGGCTTTGGCCTCACCATTACTCACACCGATTCCTAATCTCTGATAACCTCTCAATCTTGAAAAAGAATCTAATCTCAATCTTACCACGGGGAGACCACAATCTAAAGATGGAGTATATGAGTAGCCAGCAATCTCACCATTGCTTGCCCTTTCCAGCATGACTACTTCCCCATCGGAGTGAGATTAGGACATTCAACAATTTCAATTTTACGGCACATTGTTTCCAAGAATAAACTAGGATTGTCTTCCTCTTTTTCATCTGATTTTCTCTTGTAATGCTTGTCGCTATAATAAAAGTCACAAATTATCTTTTCCAAATCAGCACTTGTCTCCTCTCAACCACTTGCTTGAAATTCTTATTACTAATTAACTTTATATCTATCGTGATTATTTACTATTTACTAATTAACTTTATCTGTCGCTTTCTTCTTTGAGAACACAAGCCAATTGACAAAGGGCAAAGCATACCACTAAGAACCCAAGAAAGAAACTATTAATCGTGATTAATTATTGAGTTTATCTGTCGTTTTCTTCTTTGAGAACACAAGCCAATTTACAAAGGACAACGCGTACCGAACAAAGAAACTGACAATAATTTGTTTAGTAAGTTAATACATGAATTTCTTGGAATTTTAAACTCAACCAAGATTAGATGATATCGTTAAGCCCTGTTTGAGATATTTTTTGGGAGAATGTATTTTAAAATAATGATTTCTTAAAGAATGAATGATTAGAAAATAAGAAAGAAATTTGGATTTATTTGTAAAGGTTTTTAGCATTTTGTAATCAAAAATTAAATAGGAGTCAATCAGGAAAGATTTTGACAAAAATTAATTTTTCAATGATATTAAAAAAAACTTTCTTAATTCGTGTGAAAAACGAAACAACCTTATATAATTGGGACGGAGGGAGTTTTTATTATTATTATTATTATTATTATTATTAATGACGGAGCCAAAAGTAAGTTCAGTGAAGCACAAATTAACTACAGAAAAAACTTTTGAAATAAAGAAATACACATTATTATTAAATTTATAATTTTTTTTTTTCAAATTAACTACAGAAAAACTTTTGAAATAAAGAAATACACATAATTATTAAATTTATAATTTTTTTTTTACAAGCTTTTCTCTATGGGTTCGAAAAGGCCGTAAAATAACATCATTTTCGACTTATCAATTACATAGATTTCAATGTCGATAACCAAATTTGGTTGCACTATCAATTCCACTATAGAAAATACTCATCTAAAAAATTTCTCTATAACTTCCTACATGTCAAACAAATTAAATTTAAATAAAAGTAAACAAGTTTTATTGAATTACAATGCCTTGGCCTTACTAGCGTCCATTCCACTTCACGATTATTTTGTTGAATAATGCTTCGTGTACATTCGGGAATCAGGGTAACACTTCTAATGACACCCATTTACATGGGAGTGGGGCCTGCATGTAATAAAATAATATCAAACCCTTCCATGTGAGGAGTGTCAATCCTGAATATATATGATTATATTTTGTTTTGTTCATGTGTAGGCTTGCCTTCCAACCTCTTTTTACATCGTGAACTTGGCCCAATTTAATTCGTTATGCCGGATTTAATGTTCTTTCTAAAGTAACTTTTTGGGAACCAGCGAATCTGTAAGAATAATTTGAAGTGACATTTAAGTAAATGACTTGGCTTTGTTAACTTATTCATCTGCAAGCTGGCAATCATAATTTCGACCTTGGACTTGTAGTTTCAACTTAATTACTAATTAGTAGACTTAACTCCCACTAGCCCCATGCTGGGCTGTGTCTTGGGTAATGTTATTCATCTAGTGGGGTTACGAACACAATTTAGATGGCTTTAAATGATAGGTAAAATGAAAGGTGAAATTAAATGATTTATTTAATTTCATCTATTATTTAATGTCACATTAACGCCACTTAAACTGTGTTTGTAACCTCAATGAGGATGAATATCATTACTCTTTTTTTTTTTTCGTGGTAGTAGTAGACACGAAATGAAAAGATCATGTGTATCGATCAGCCACATGAATCATGGATTCCCAGACCAAAGCCTAGCACTCAAACCATTCCAAACCGTGCTAGTCCAAATATGTTCAGGATAACTCGACAATATTTATGCCTTTACACCTCAAAATATTTATAAATTGGGATAGTATTAGAGAAAGTAAGAAGTTAAGTATCGTTCAACATAATTCTTGAGGTGGGAGTTTGAGCACTTGGTTCTCTTTTCAGTGAAATTTCTTCTCCTGGGAGTAAAGAAATGCCACACTAGGTAAATTTTGTATTATAAGTTGCCTAAAGCTCAATTTAGGGGTTTATTAAAGCAAAAATGTTACTATAATTGACAAAACATCACATATATACCAATAATGTTGCTGCTTTAGAGCATATAGGTAATGCCAATTAATAATCGTGACTATATTTATTAATATTTAATAATTGAGTTTCTTCTTAGGTGCAAATGTCCAAATCAAAGGCAAAGGTACGTGTCATTTCTTCTTTATAATATATAGTACAAAATATTTTGTCATTTTCGTGACCTAACAATGCTCGATATCATACTCCGAGTGTAGTCTACCATTTGCTCCTGATCACTTTTAGACTTGTTATTTCAAGGGGATTGAGTAAGTTTATTTTAGAACCTCAAGTTCATAAAGTTCGTAGCTTTCTTACAAACATTCTCGGTTACATGCAAGTTAATGTTTCTCTTTTAAATTTTCTTAATAATATTGAAAGATTAAACTTTCTATTTTGATTCTAACACTTCGGAAACAAACAAGCAAATAAATGTTTCCACGATGAGTATAAATTGATTAAGCATTGAATAATTCTAATTTTTTTTTATACCATAAAAATACAAACTAAAGAATATCATTTTTTTGACACTTGCTTCGTGCAGCAGTTAAACATAAAGTTCTTGGAGCTCATTAGTAATTTTGCAACAACTTCATTAAACTATTTGACATTAACAATTATTACATGACACGACATTTAGAGTATTTTCAAGAAAGTCTCTAAATACAAAATATTTTTTTATTTTAAAGAGTCAATGCTTAAAAATGAGTTCTAGAAAACCCTTTTTTTAAAATTTTTAAAATAAAGAGTGCGTTTGCTCTCCAAATTTAGAGAGTCTAGCTCACTCTTTATTTCTTAATGTACAACTATTGCATTTCATAAATTATATATTTCAATACTCTACTTTTAAAACTATTCAGAACAAATTTAAATTAAATGGTCATCGACATAGAAAAATTATGTTGAATAAAATATGAGGAGAAATCAATAATATTTCTTGAGAAAAGCAAAATAAAGAGTCAAAATAGGGAGCTTGTTGGAGTGTATAAAGATGCTCTTTATAATACATAATATACTCTTTAAAAATAAAGAGTCTGTTAGAAATGCTTTTATACAACTTTGGTAAACCACACCACATTATAATTGATAGGGGCCAAACGAAATCTAATGCTCCATGCAAATTCTACTAACACACCGGAAACTTTTGAAATGTAATATTAATATTAGACATATATTCAATAATATGATAGACAATATTTTCACTTTTTTTCCCCCCCCCTTAATTTTTCTAGACATGCACAATATATATATATACTACATAAAAAGCAAGCTAATATCGTTCAATCCAGTTGTGAGACAAGCTTTACAATTTACATATGCAAAATAAAATGGACAAGAAGTAGAAGGAACAGTAGTAGTGAAACTTGGTTTTGAAGTAAAACGACGGACATATGAAGCAGCCTCACCTTTGGCCTAAACTTGTGTTGTTCCCTCAATTTCTTGTTCTGGTTCCTGCAGTACTTCCGAGTTGGGGTTATCGTCTCTGTTTGTGGCAGTGATAAATATGTTTACATCAGGAAGTGTAGGCAGAAAAAGTTTAACACTCAGTACAAAACTCGTCCACATGCTAGAGATACATGTAGAGCACAAAAAGAGCAGCAAGATTATGGGATAAATATACCAGAATATAACTTGTGGGAAGAATAGTGAAGCCAAGAAAGAAACCATTAGGGAGACTGAACAGTTCTTCACTTGAACGCGTATAAATCCCATATGGTTCGTCGGAGGTGTCAATGGAATTTCAATAGAGACGAAGGAGAAGACGAGGAAAAGCATAGCGAGAAACCAAAATTTCATCCATGTGAGACTATCAAATATTATACAAAATGGATCCCATTCCCAAGGCATTGCTGTTTGTGATTTAAAAATATTTATAAGAAAAAGGAAAGCATATCTTAGTTCAAGATAAGACATTATTCTTGGATTAAGGTAGTTTGCATTAGTTAGATCAAGGTTTGATTGTTTCAATTGCTTGTCTATATATATATATTTCCAGGTTTTGGTCCCACTTGGTAAAGATGGTTTAATTTTTTGTTCTCTTTCTATGTAATGATCTTCACATTGTCCTCGGTCAAAAGGCATGACCCCTTGTGCACTTGCAGTATTGTGAATATTCCATGATAATAATTTTATGTTGTTCAAGAGGCAAAATTATTGAGAGGAAATAACTTGATCAGATTCCCAAAAACATGTAAGAAGATTATGTGAACTTACAATAAAATTTGTTCTCTACTCATTTTTTTTGTTAGGAAGAACTTGATGATTATAATGCTTTATCATACATCTTTTGACAATTTGTGTAACTTTGCATCTGTATAATATTCTAATTCGTAGCGATGTTTCTAAATTTCAAGCAAAGCCTCGAGGAAATTCGATTATGCAATAGGTTTCAATTATTAAACAAAAACATCTATATAGTTATTGAATAGGGTAAATTTTAGCGCAGATCTCTTCCCTTTCATAAGAGTATCATATTCTACAATTTAGAGAACTTCCATAAATTTAGAGTAAATTTATTTAAGTATTTCAATAAGGGTCCGTTTGATTGCAAGGTGGAAAATGAGTGGAAAGAAAATATTTTATAGGAAAAAGATTTTCCTAGAAATTGTTTTACTGAAAATTGTAATTAATTGTGTTTGATGATTAATATAATTTTCTATGGAAAATGTTGAAAGTTTGAAGTTTATTTGGCTTCGTTTTTTTTATGAAAATTGTCTATTAAAGTGATAATGTTTTCTACTATTAGGTCTAGAATTTATTCCAATTGCTAAAAATAAAAAATAAAAAAAATTGAAAAAAAATATTCATACCGAATACTATTCGTTTGACTTTGTTTTGTATGGAAATTGTCAATAAAAGTGAATTTTTTTACCATTGTGTCTAGAATTTCGTCCAATTGCAAAAAATAAAAAAATTAATAAAATTGAAAAATATTTTCTCACCAAAATATTAAGAATTTATTTTTCTCAAAAATGTGGAAAACTTAGAAAGTTGGAAAATATTTTCCCGGGAAAATTTCGCCAATCAAACACTACAAAAATTGGAAAATGGAAAATATCTGGCCTATCAAATGGAGCTTAAGTTCTTTATATTTAACACTTAATTTTATTACTATCAAAAAATATTTATTATTTTTTCTTATATTTTATTTTCACTAGTTTCCATCCAAATTATTACATTTTTTCATTAAAAATTGAAATACTTTGAGTGCATTTAATTATAGAGAGTGTATTTGGCTCTCCAAATTTGAAGATACAAACTCACTATGTAAATTAAAATGTTCATTTAAAGATTTTCTTGGACTATAATTTTAAGGATTAACTTTTGAAAATATATAGCATCTTATGTTTGGAGAACTTCTCGGATGTACTGAATGAGGTACTCAAGTCTGTAAACTTTTAAAAGTTTTGAGAACTTGGTCATCTGTTGGACTGATCCAAAGCCAAATTGTGTATTAAAAAGACTTCTATACCTTGGTTTTAAATTAAAAGTTAAGGCCTTCAAACTTGTTTGTTAGAGGTGGTACCAACTCAGAAGTGGGGTGGGCAAGATCTTCTGTCAATGCATCCAATAAAAAGGCAAAAGTTTGTGTCCTTTTCTCCTTTAAGAACACAAGTCAAAACCGTCTCATGTTTCAAAGACATGTAAAGTACCCAAAACTTCATTGCTTTTTCCCTGCAAGTGCAATAAAGCTTGATAAGTCAGTATATATTATCAAATTCTATATGTGGCCTCTCAACTTTTTATAATATTTGGAAAATTGGACACGATCCATTGGAAAACTAGGACTGATATGGAAAGGGGTCCGGTTACATGCTAAATATTGCATGACTAAAAATCATAATGAAGTTTGATCAATGGTATTGGATAATCATTTAATCGAGTACCCTCAACACAATTCTTTTAATCATGCTTGAGAATTCAAAAAAGAGAGAATATTAGGGTGTCGAGTAAGTGTAGGTGAAACTACATAACTTGTAACCATGGAACTTTAAATACAAATTAGGACTACTTACAAGGTTTTAGTTTATTATTCTCTTGATATTATTTAGTATTTTACGGTTTACGTTCTCAAGTAAACTAAAAATTATTTTATGTATGCATTAATCTAGATGTATAGGTATAATTCATGAATTTGATGATTTTATTGAGATAAATAGAAAGGGCTCACTAAGATTTGTCCTTACAAAAAGAGAGAAAATGTCGCGTAAACTTCTGAAAAAGAGATTCTTCTAATTGAGATCCAGGTATGCCATAAAGTTTGATTGGTAAAGAATGTGTATTAAATTAATAAACTTCAATTATGCAAATGACCTTCTCTCAAGAAGATGAGAGAAAGGACACAAACCCTTTTCTTGTGCAAAAAAGCTCATCATTTTTTTACTTTAACGTAATGGCTAAGATTATCCGAGTCAATCCCCCCCCCCCGCCCCCCCCCCCCCCCCCCCCCCCAACCCTTGTGGGGCATGTCTAAGAAATATTTTGTGAAAATTAGGCCCTATACGCCTCGAATATGAAAAAGCTGAAAAACACATCTCCAATTTGTAAAAATTGAAATTAGTTAAACTTTATGATAATTTGAGTTGAAAGAAAAGGCTACAGCTGATCATATCATTCAATCAACATATATACAGCATGATCTATACACACACTACATACAAGAAGGCTCTAGAATGAATTGCCACATGGCTTAACAGAAAATGGATCAGCATTCCTGGAATCACGGCATGAGCATATTCCAGCTGAATTTTGTTATTTGTTGTTAGTTTGAATAACAGATTTTAACTCCCCCCTTCAAGGTGGAGTGTGTTCGACAACTCCAAGCTTGTCTCTTAGTAGTAGGAATTTTGAATGGTTGAGAGGTTTGGTCGACAGATCCGCTGTTTGTTCAGATGTTGGCACATAGTGTATTGTTAGTTCTCCTTTTAGGATTTTGTCTCTCACAAAATGGATGTCTAGCTCAATGTGTTTAGTATGTGCGTGATAGACAGGATTTGAAGCAAGAGCACTGGCACTAAGATTGTCACACCAGATACTTGGAGCTGACTTTTGAGATAATATAAGTTCATTCAATAGAGATTGGATCCATGAGATTTCAGTAGCACTGTGAGCTAACGCCCTATACTCAACTTATGTGCTCGACCTTGCAACAACGTGCTGTTTCTTTGAGCACCAAGACACTAGATTTTCTCCAAGATACACACAGTAGCGTGTAGTTCAGCGTCTATCATCTGGACATGATGCCCAGTCTGAATCAGAAAATGTATTTATATTGAGGTTGTCACTCATTCGAATAGCTAGTAGGGACTTGAAGAAATTGACTCAACCTGTTAATTGAAAAGGTTATGTCTGGTCTCGTGTGATAGAGATATTGAAGTCCACCTATGGCACTCCTGTACAAGGTTGGATCATTCATTGGTTGGCCTTGAGTTTTAGAAACTAGTTTGTTGGCAGCCATATGTGTTTAGCTTAGTTTTAGACTTTCATATCCAAGTCTTATTAACAAATCTGTGGCATACTTTGTCTGAGTTAGATATAGGCCAGTTGCATCTATGTGTACCTCTATTCCAAGAAAATGACTGAGCTTTCACATATCCTTAAGAAAAGCTTTTGTTTAGTTTTTCAATGAACTCTTGTACCTACTGAGAATTGCTCCCTGTAATTACTATATCATCTACATAAATCAAGGTAAATAGTATCTCTCCTTTGTCAGCCAGAAAGAACAATGAATTATCAGCCTTGGATTGTTTAAACTTCCATTCCAGCAGAGTGTTTTTGAGCTTCTCATACCAGGCTCTTGGGGCTTGCTTCAGCCTATATAGGGCATTTTCCAATTTAAACACAAAATTAGGCTTCTTTTTGTCTACAAAACCCTGAGGTTGATTAGTGAAAACTGTCTATGTTGGGAGCAAACAAGAAGTCCCACATCGGTTGGGAGAAGAAAAGAAATCCACCATATAACCCAAGTGGGCTACTCCATCCATTGTCAATTAGTTTTAGGTTGGAACCTCACTTGGGCTTGGTGGTGTGGGCTTGGGTCCAGTCAATTTGCTCATTATTTTTCCTACAAATGGTATCAGAGCCTTGTTTGGCGTGAATTTCAGCAAGAAGTCAACCAAAAACCAGTCCGAAATCGAGCAGAAACCAGAAAGAAAATCTGTCCCCTTTTTGCACAACAACCGGACCTTCAAAATTGATTTCCGGCCAAACCAAAAATAATTTGGGGAAACGGTTACCACTGGTGGAACGTGCAGGTCGAGGAGCTTCTGGGTCTCCAGCGCGTGGGGGTGACGGCCGCCGGTGGCGACGGTGCATGGGGAGCTCCGACGAGGCGCGTGAGGCAGTTTTTGGTGACGATTTCTTCGGGCAGTTTGTTCTACTTGATTTTGTGAACGTATTGATATTTTTGGTTTAGTGTTTCATGTTACGCAGGAAAAGTTGGACGATTTTGCCCCTGTTCTTTCGGGATTCAATTTTACATCCTATTGGTTGCTGCAAACTTTAGGGTGAATAGTGGTGGCCCTAAAGTGTTAAAATTATATTTTTCGTAATTTACGGATCCAGATAGGTCCGCTCTGGTAAATTGACTAATCCTCCTTTAATTTTAGCACTAGCGCGTCATCGTGTGGGGTGACAATAGGATTGGGGTTACCTTAAAGGGGTGACCATTGCTTGTGCTAGAAATTAGAAATTAATTGCTCATAGCTGTTACGTGATTGAAGTTTGCTCTTTTGATTAACTACAGCATATTATCATTTTGTGTGTGAAACTGTTTTGTTGATATCCCTTTTGTTGAATTGACTATTCCCTAGAATACCTAGACTTTACCCGTTTGAAAATTCCTTTGATCTAAGATCGAGAATCTTACGAAACCCTGAAAATCTAAAACGGTGTATATTTGTGGACCTAATTCTGTTTTGTGTAGTTTAATTGTGAATTTGTGTTTCTTGTTTGAAAATGACAATGCACAAATTTGATTTGGGAATTTTTAATGGAAAATGTGATTTTTCTATTTGGCAATAGAAAATGAGAGGTATTTTGATTCAACAAAAGGTTTCAAAAGCTATTGATGAGAGTTTTCCCGCTGATTTTTCAAAATAATAAAAAGAAGATGCTGATGAACTTGCTTACGCCTCTATTATTTTACACCTGTCTGACACTGTCTTGAGAAAAGTTGGAAAACTTGATTCTACAAAAGAACTTTGAAAAAAGTTAGAGGATTTATATTTGCTCAAATCTACTCCTAATAAATTGTACTTGCTTGAAAGATTTTTCAATTTCAAAATGGATTCTTCAAAAGATTTGGATGACAATTTGGATGTGTTTAACAAATTTGTTCAAGATATTGTTAACTGTGGTGAGTCGGTGTCTGAAACTTACAAAGCTATCATTTTGCTAAAAGCTATACCTGATACTTATCGAGAAATAAAAAATGTTATTAAGTATGGTAGAGACACTTTGACGCCTGAAATAGTCATTGACTCCCTTAGAAGTAAGGAAATGGAGATGAGAGCTGAAAAATATGATAAGGAAAGCGGTGAGTTGCTTATGATGAGGAGTAGAATGAGATTTAAGCGAATGGGGAGAGCTCAAGACTGTGGTGATTCGAGTAGTGACTCAAGTGATGATGGTGGTAAGAAGAAGAGCAAGAGATGGGACAAGTCTAGTGGTAGGAGGTGTTACAACTGTGGTAAGTTTGGACACTTCATTAGGGATTGTCCCAAGAAGACAGATAAGTAGAATGGTAAGATAAGAAGTGATGCGAATTTGCTTATAGGGTCGAGTGATGACCCTAGTGAGGTTTATTGAGTGTAACCTTATTTACTGCATGTGCATCCGTGTATAATCCTTTTCTGCATGTGTGTGATTACTTAATTCTGTTGCGTGGTTATATGTTACAGTTTCAAAATGTTTGATATGTGCATTGACATGTTTTAAGTAATCTTATTACTGTGTGTAATTGTTTGCATGAATTGTGGGTTTTCTGTGATGCATTTGCAGTGTGTTGTGTGTCTTTCTGTAAGGTGGAGTATAGAGGCCTAAGGATACATTGGTTGTACCGTGGGATGTGGAGTGTGACATTTGGATCACGGTGGAGAGGTGATCAAATGTTGGAATCTTTTATTTGTGAAGAGACCATGATCAGGTGGAGTACAAGTGAGGCACTTCTATCACTTCAGTTAGACCCATTATCCACGTAGGTTGGAGGAGTGATGTGTTGATAGAGGATTATCCCGAGAGCTTAGGATCTATAGAGACTTACCGATAGACATGCTTGTTTGTTTGAGTGATTAGTCTAGTGAGCATGGTGGGCGATGAGGTGAGATATGTGTTCTCGAGGAGTGAGTAATACGGAATGAGATAGGATAAGTGTGGTGAGATCTTTGTGAGGTCATTTATGCATTTGTTGCGTATGTGTTGGTCTGTTGATTAACTTGTTAATCTGTTGTTCTGTGTGAATGTGTGTGATAAGATCTCTGTGTTATCCTATATGATATCTCCGTCGCATGTTTTATTTGCTCTTGATTGATTGCTGTGCTTATCTGTTTCTACTTGGGTGTTCTTGACCTTAGCTCTTGTGAGTATATGGAACATGTATGATATGTGTTTCAGGTGGAGACACGAGCTAAGATCTGTGATGCCAATTTTATTGGTTACCTTTGGTTGTGCAAGTGTAAACTGTGTGTTTTGTCTACTTGCAGATTTATTGGGATCAAGGTAGAGATTTGTTGGGTTTTGATACCCAATAAATTCGGGTTATGATGTTAAATCAGTATATTAGTTGGATAATATTTCATAGGCCTCGACCGATGATTGAAATGATATGTTGACACCACAATCGGACCAATCGAATCACGTAACCCACTTGGGCCATTCGAATTAGCCTAATTGTATTAGTGCTACTTATGGCCCGACCCGAACAACGTGGATGGCTTTAAGGTGTTAGCCCACTTATTTTAAGGTGTTAGCCCACTTATTCCCTTTGTTATTGGGCCCTGTTTGTTTGACCTAAAAGCCTAAACCCTAAACATATTCTTAACCTATTTAAGTTAGTTGCTAATTACAATTAATTGGTGGAAAAAGAGTTGAAGCCATCCCGTTTTGTATGTTAAGTCAAAACTGGTTCTTGCCTATTGCTTTGTGCTTAAGAGATCCTTTTGTTCTTCTTCTCTACCTAGCCTTAGTGGCTCTTCCTGTGGCTATAATGTTTTCCATCCAGTCCTTTGTGGGCTGAAATCTGGAGCAACCGAGTTCGGGTTTGGGATTGATTGGTTGATTGTGGTGTTGATTGTGATTAATTGAGCCCAGATCTTGGTTTATTGGAGGCACAATTACAACAGTCTCATATAACTCTCCATTCAGAAAGTTATTGTTGATATCTACCTGCCTAATCTCCAAGTCCTTGGATACAACAATTTTGAGTGTTGAAGCCTTAATGACATGACTAAAAATTTCACCAAAATCAATATCAGGAGTTTGAAGAAAACCCTTTGCAACCAGCTTTGCTTTGTATCTTTGCACTCTTCCATCATAATAACGTTTCAATCTAAATACCCACTTGTTGCCAATGACTTTCATACCAAACAACCTAGGCACTAAGATCCATGTCTTGTTCTTCATCAGTGCACTATATTCTTCCTGTATAGCTTCTTTCCACATGTTATTTGTCAAAGCTTCTTCAACAGTGAGTGGCTCAGTTTCTGCTGGTTTTACTGTTGTCTGATTTGTGAAAATTTTAGGTTTGTAGATACCAGCTTTGCTCATTGTGATCATATGATGCCCTTTGTTTTGAGTTTCATCTATGATTTGAGTGTTAGTCTCATATCTTTCAACATTAACATCATATCTTTCAGGCTGTACTTCAGACACATCAGGATCATCAATCTCTCTCCGATTTGTTTCAACATCTATGTTTTGAAGACCTTCTTCATCTCTTCTTTCAGTTTCAGATTCATTTTCAGAAAGACCATAGTAAGTGATGCATTTAGAAGTCTTGTATCATTGGTAGGCAGATGAGTTGGCTCATAAATGGATTCTATAACAAATGGAAGAAAACTTGTGACCAATTCAGAATTTTGTACGCTGACTCGTTTATTTATAAATCCTGTTTTGAAGGAAAAATCAAGTTCATTGAATAGGACATGTCTTGAAACATAAATTCTACCACTTTGACTCAAACATTTATATCCTTTGTGTGAATCACCATAACCAAGAAACACACATTTTTTGGAGTGAAAGTCAAATTTGTGTCTTTGTTAAGGTCTGAGGCAAGGATAGCATGCACAACCAAAGGTTTTTAGCATTTGTAATCAAAGATTTTTCCAAAAATTGTAGCACATAATAATTGCTTTACTTGGAACTTTGTTAAGAATTTAAGCTGCAATTTTTAGTGCTTCTACTTAGAGAGATTTTGATGTATGTGAGACGATTCCACACTCCTCTAGAATTTTAGCAAAATGCCTTGGCCATTGTTCTTTTGATCCGTCATATCTGTCATAGTATTCACCACTATGGTAAGATCTGACTTGTTAAATTCTTTTACAAAGTTATTTTTCAACCTCAATCTTGTATGCTTTGAACATGTCTAGTATTTGAGATTTCTCATAGATGAGATATATGTAGTCATAGTGAGAAAAATTCGTCTATGAGCATAATAAATTATTGTTGACCATCATCCCAAAAAGTCGAATTTATAAATGACTCACATATATCTGTATGAATTAGTTATAAGACGTCCGAAGTCATATTGGCACCTAATCTCCTTATACTTGTTTGTTTTCCCTTAATATAACTAATATAAATAATTAAGTCTAAAAAATTAAAGGAATCAAGAATTTCTCATGACACAAGATTTTTCATCATCTTTTAAGAGATGTTACCTAATCGATTGTGTCATAACGAAACAAAATCCTCATTGATTAATTTATATTTAATACCATGTGAATTTACATGCAATGTTTCCTTATAAGAGGCAACCGTATTAAGATGATATGGGTTATCGTAACTGGATAAAGAACTGGTACCCACAGTATTTGAACTAAGAAAAAGATCAAACTGACTATTTTCAATTGAACAAAAGTAATCGAATTTGTCCAATATAGAAATAGAAACTAAATTCTGTTTAAAAGATGATATCACAAATATCTATTTCATATTCAAATCATAATCAGTCTTTAATAATAATCTAAAAGTTCATATAGCTTTAAGTTTAACTAATTTGACATTGCCTCACATAGATAAATCTTTCAATATCAATTGACTTTTGGCTGTTCAGACAATCTCGCATAGACACACTTATGTGAGTGGTGGCACTAGGATTTATCCACTAAGTGTGTCTTGATATTGAAACTAAATTAACATCAAAACAAACTAAAATAAAAAGTGTATTTTTCTTTAAACGCCAAACATGGTATTTAATACAATATCTCATTATGTATCCCAAATTTTCATAAAAGTAATAGTCAGATTTATCATTTTCAGGCTTTCATTTTTTATTTTGAACCGAACTGGATGCAGTCTTCTAATTCTTTATTACTTGCCCCTAGAAGTACTTGTCAAATGAGTAATTTCAGTTTTATTTTGCTTCAAAGTTTCTTTTTTCTTACACACAATATGGAATGAGCTCATTAAGGTCTCATTTCCCTTTTAACAGCTGTAACTGACCTTAAATTAGTGAAATTGTACAAGAATAGAAATCAGAAGGACATCAATTCAAAAAAATCCTGAATTTTTGAATTGAGAGAGATCAATTAAATATACGAGCAAGTCATCAGACAACTCATCCTTTAATACTTTTAGTTTTGAAGCAAGATGAGATATCTCCATGATGTACTTCCTTATATTTTCTTTACCTTTATACTTTAGTGAAACTTAGTTCCGTAAAAGAGTACTAGTTTCGACCTTGGCACTTTTTGCAAAGCGTTTTTTTAATTTCTTTAATAAATTCATTGGCAGTAGTTACATTAGCGCCCCTAAATGTTACCGAAACTCCACTATTCATGATCATAAGATTCATGTTGTTTAAATGATCTCACTTATTCGAGTCTAATTTTTAATTAGTGAAACTCTTATTTGTAAGAGTAATGGATTGTTTAGTTCTTAACGTAATATCTAGATCTATGTTGCCAAGAACGATACAAACGTTCTACTTCCAACCATTAAATTTTGGTTCTAATACATGAATTAAATTGATGTTGACAAATATTGTAAAAGTTGATGGATTAATTGAATAGAAAACTTAAGCATAATTAACATATTCACATGAAAATCTGTATTAGATAATAAATAATTTCAAATAATGGTGAATCCATCATAAGAGATCGAGCACAATATTGATATTTAGTCTTTAGACAAAAATATCAACTTGTGAATAGCACTTTTAGTGTAGTAATCAAATATTAACAATAAATTCGATCAAACATCAAGTTTATCATTGGAACAATTCAATGTTTACATGATGGAAAACTTTACAATTGTCACATAATTATTACCACATGTGTGTAAATAATTCGGCCAAATATTAACATTCCTTTATGTTGGTCAATATCCGTATGAATTACGTATACACAATCTTCATTATATTCCAAATAAATTAATTTAGGCAAGAAATGTTACTTTGGTAGCATGTTGCTTCAACTAATCTATTTTAGAAAATTAATTTGAAATAAATATTAAGTACCGATATTTGAAATTGATTGTTCCTTTATATTTTTTTTAGCCCTAGCCGAACGTGCTCTAAAATTGAATCCCAATGAGAAACACCAAGTAAAACAACAAAATAGAAGGGAAAAAAATTACATTGTTACGATATCAGAATAATATAAAAGTAAAATCTTGAATTCAATTAACACGAGGAAACCAAACTAAATGCAATCTATCATATACAATACTTTAGAAATACGAAGTACAATTTTTTTTTTTAGCTGAAAATTGAAATAATTACTTACCTAATTGAGGAACGAAGCTACACAAATCACGATTCGAGACGGCGAGGAGGAAAAGTAGGAAGTGGCATTGGAACTCCAAAAAATTTCATTCATCCGACTCTATTTTAAACTTAATTCTTTGCAAACAAATCCTTGACTTACAAATATTAACTCCAAAAGATTCCTTAAAAAAAAAAAAAAATCAACCATAAAATTCTTCATTAAATCCTAATAATTTAACACGGAGTTGGCTCTCATACCATTTATTGAAACTTTAATAAAACTTGGAAACCTAATTACTTAATTTCCAAGATTCTCTATGTCAAATCATCAAGAAAAATAATAATGGGGAACATACCTTAATTCTCTAGGAATAATTTCTTATTACTGGATCTTGATTTCGGGTCTTGAATTTAGATTATTGGCTCTTTTGGCTCTTCAATTCTTGATCTTAATTCGGCTTCTTACTCCATAATCTTGATTGTCTTGTTTTTCAATTTAATTGCTCCAATCATTCTTCTTGATTGTGGGTTTTGGATATTCATCTTTAATATGCTTTCTCTTGTATTCTTGTGTTGATGAGATGACATAAAGAAGTTGCATATCAATTAGGGATCATAATCTTATATATAGTTTCTATATGTATTTGACACATCGTCAAATACAACCCTAATGGATACGATCTCTACACATATAATTCGATCCACACTTTATTTAGATACCCTAAGCCGAACAAATTTTTTTCTTTATTAGATCACTTTAATTGTGCTCAATTTTAAGATAGCCTTATACATAATTAATTATATATGTAGGCCCACATGACAAATTAATAATCCTAACATGTAATAGAAATAGTACCTCTTAAATTTATTTATTTTTTGAATGTTTGGCACTCCTCACCTCTTCTGGAGTTAATATTCCACATTCTTATTCCCCTCCCCTCCCTCTCCTCTATATTTTTATTGAGTAATGCTATTTAGCCCTATCGAGGTTATAACCTGAGTGTAGGTGGCTCTTGAGGTTAAATAGCATTACTCATTTTTATTAACTAATGTACAGTTACATGTGGGGTAAACGTTAAACCATCCAAGGTACATGTAGCGTTTCGAAAAAGAATTAAATGAGATATGGTCATGTTAATCAATTATATAAAATTAAGCATGTTCTTTAAGATGGAAAAAAGAAACCATAACGTTCTAGTGAAAGTCTTCTAATGGTTCTTCGTCAACAATTTCATCAGTTTCTTCCACTGGAGCTCCCTCGTGTTATGTCGAAGATGATGATTATACAATGTATTTTTATTTTATTATACATTGTATTTTGATTGGAAAAGAGTACTTGAAGATTTTGGAATCTTGAAGACTTTTGACACTTTCTATTGGTTTCCCTTTTGCTGACCGTATTTACTATTTGATCATGCTACATGCATACAGAAAACAACTTCAAACCAGCCAATCTAGTGTTACCTCCTCATTACTTGAAAAAAATCCCTGTAAATGCAGCAGGCACAAGGAACTTAATCCTTTACTATTTAACTAAACCAATCAAACATAAATAAAATCTTGTAGTCTTCCACCTAATATTTCCTCTTTTTTCCTTTGCACCAATACTGATTTTTTATTTTGAAAAACATTTAGTTTATCTGCTTGAAAAAAATAAAAACATAAATTTCGTATGATATAGTTTAGCATTAACTCACCTGTCTTAAGCAAACTATAACAATTCTAAACTAAATGACTCTCCTTGTGTTCTTTCTCTATGTAAGTAAACATGATAACATACATACATATACACACATATAGCACATAGCTTGCACAAAGTTCATGGATCATTGTGAGCATAATTTTTTTTTTTGGACTCATTTTCAATAACTAATGAAGTAGTTCGACTTGCCAATTGTAACCTTTAAACTTGGTGTGAAGATTTTAACTTACTTTGATATATGCACAAAGCCAAAGATTGTGTACAAAATTGACATGGATGACATTATGTGACATATCTCTACTAATGATAATAAAAGTGGGTTCTTGATTCTTATGACATACCAAAGGCATTAGCTAAAACAATTTTTATTTCATCAAATATTGTGTTTAACCACCAAATTATTTTTTCTTTCTGAAAATAAATTCAAAGAAAGAGGGTAAATCTAATGGCTTGCCTTATTGAGGTAATTATTCGGTGAAGTTTTTTTTTGGATGCACAGATTAATTAATCCGTGCGACTTTAGTGCATGCCGGCCAATTTGATGTTTATAAAATTATGTTGATTATCTAACTCAATGATAATAAACGTAGAGTTCGCGAAGATTATATATGGCGTACCAAAGAAAAAGGAGGGTGAAATATATGGTTTTCTTGCCTAATGAGGTGATTCTGTTATTTGTGTTTTCATTTTTTCAGATTAACAAATATTTGTCACCTTTCTACATTCATTAGCAAAAACATTTTTTATTTCGTCAAAAAAATTATCTAACACCCTATTTATTTTTCCTCAAAAAAAATTTGTAGTGAACTCTCACTTTTCTTGCGCTAGCGTTCACAATAGAAAGAGTTCTTTTTCTACTCTACTTAATTTCCATCGAAATACAACCAATAAAAATTCTCCATACTTTATAACATTGTAGTCTGGTACACGACGAACCTTATAAAGATTCTCCATCTTAGATGTTTCCTAACTAATAATTTCATTAGGTTCACCTCAGTATCAACTCGGACACAAAATAAACTCTGATACAAACTCACGTAAGATGTAGTCATCACTTTATCCAAAAGTTAAACTCATGACACCAATACAATCAACTAGATATCACCTTGAATCAAGCAGGATAATCTACCCCAAGCCTAGTTCATCGAGTTCATCCTTATTTTAAGCATGCTTCTGTAGCATTCATCCACTCCAATAGAATACCCGATCATCGAAGCATTGATTCGAACATTGGACTTTCACTTCTGATAGCAACTGATGTACGGTATCGTGATTACTACTTTGCCCAAAAGCTCTAGCGTATGGAACTACTGCAATCCACGCTATATCACCTAAAATCTAGACTGAAAATCCACCCCGAACCTACTCATTTGAGCCCACCCCATGCAATATCGCCTCTGCTTCTAGAGGTAAGATTCACGTCGTTGTTCTACTTAATGCACGTGTAGTCATATGCTAACCCTCCAAGGATGTATGTAGTGTTTCGAAAAATATTAAATGAGACATGGTTGTAAGCATGTCAATGGCATGTCAAAATTAAGCGAGTTAGGAAAAGATAAAATTGATCTTATTTAACGATTTCCCTTGAGTTTCGCCCACTCAAGCTCCCTCGTGTTTTGTTGAAGATGATGATTATTTTAAATATTTTGATGGAGAACACTTCCTAAGGAGTAATTATAACCAACTGTAAATATACATTTTTCAGTAATTAAATTAGGAATAATGGATTTACATAATAGTTTGTATACAAATGATGCGTCATAAAGAAAGTAGAGAATTTCTTTTTATTTGGTTGAAGAAATTCTAATCCAATCATATTTTACCATATCATGTATATATAAATTATCATGCACATGTAGCACAATCGTTAAATTAGAGTGCTCACTGAATTGAAATCTTGATTTTGCATGATCATCCTTTCGTACATGTGACCGTTGTCCAAAGATACATATTCATATACTAATTAGTGTCTACGTGGCAAGTTAGGTCCGCTTAGTCGATAGTTCCAGATTGATGTATTGTGGAAGTTTGAAAAGCCACCTTACCCTACTTCATTTATTTATCAATAGTTAAGGTAAAGATTAATGCCATGCCTTCTATTTACACATAACTTTTTATTTAAAAAAAGAAAAGCATTTTTTTATCTTTAAGAAAAGAGTAAAATACCAGCACTTTCGTTTGTGGTTTTATAAATTCATTATATTTAACCTTTGTGGAAGGGAATTTTTAAAAGTTCAAACATTGATATTTTGTCTTCTACAGCAAACCAACGCGTTAAATGGAGTGAAAAGTATCCGTCCCCACCTCCAACTGATTTTCCAATGAATTTACAATATGTTGTATATTATTTTAAAAGGAGAGAAGATCCTCGATGGGATTATGGAACTTCCCCGACCACTAGCTAACAAGGTAGAAAATTGTCTCTGTCACATCAATAATTTCATTTATGGGTACTGATGTAACGTCTTTGCTTTAAATAATGGATAACACTGTTTGAATGTAGGAAGGCTCTGTCAGAACCAACGTGTCCGTGTTTAGCAGTCCTTAAATAATTACTCGCAGATGTAATTGTTCATCACTGTTTACATTGAGACTTCACGAAGAAGCTCAAGATAGATAATCTCTTATACTAATTTATGTAGTGTAATCGACGAAACAAAGAGATAAGTTAAAGATTTGAGAATATGTGAAACTGTAGGGTGATACCTAATAGCAATCAACGATAATTTTATCTTTTATAGAAAACAAAAGATTCTATCATTTGCAAATCCAAAACAAACTCTATTTTGAAAGAAACTCGTAATCATATTGAAATTCTTCCGAGGCACCGTTTGTCTACCATTAAATCAAAACTCTTTTTTTTTTCCCCCGCAAATTCATTTTTAACCACAGATACTCTCAATAAAATATTTTGTACGTAAACCCAATTTTTTTTTTTTTTTTCTTTTATAGCGTATCTCCAAAAATTCACTATTTCAAAACTAATTTTCATAGTTTAATGATAGACACACCAAGGATCGATTAATACTACAAAAAAACATGGCTTCAGGCACGGATTTTCAGTTCTTGAAATCACGATATCCGTTGTTATTACTCTTTACCAATGAAATATTAGCAAGCACAAATTCATTGTTAATTTGAAGGTCGTTGATAGTTACCAACGGATTGGGTCGTAGGTAAATAGTAAACATTTTTACCAATGAATTTTCCGTTATTAAAGTGTAAACCTTTTATCAAAGGAAGTTCTGCTGGTAAAAACTTAAACATTACCAACTTATTTTTCATTGGTAAATGTCTCCCATTACAATTAGCAAAAATCAGTATTGTAAATAGTGGCATAGGTGCGAAGTGTGGCAAAAAAAAAGTTATTTATTTATTATTGTTTAATAATTATAAATTTTTCAACTTTAAGTCAGTTGAAATGAAAAGTCCAAAAAATTGTTTAATCACTTGTTATACCACTAATTTATAGAAGCCATTTCCAAAGATTTTGTTGTAAACTTCCAATGTAGGATAAACATTTCTTTGATTTGGCATTATCAAAATTAATTAATATCATCAACGGATTTTTCGTAGCTAATATGAATTAATTTTCATCTAGAGAATTTTCGTTGGTGAAGTGACCGAATTCTTTTCTCTTCTCTTTTTTTGAAAAAAATAATTACCATCTACCTACAGATATTAAGTAGGAGAATGTTTGAATTATTAAAATTAATTAATGTTAGCAACGAAAACTTCGTTGGTAATATGAACTACTTTTCACCTACGAAAAATCTATAGGTGAAAGGTTGATACAATGTTTAGAAAAAAAAAGTTGAATTACATCACCTACGGAAGTGCTGTTGGTAAATGGTAAGCATATTAAACAACAACATTAGGCAATGAATATCCGTTATCAAGGGAATTTTCATTAATATTTTTTTAGTTAAAAGTCTAATATTTTTACCAACGGATAATCTGTTTCCGATTATATCCATAAGTGAAAAGGTAATTTTTAGTAGTGTAATTAACAAAGACAATGTGACATCTGTTGGGTAGGGGTGGTCGGTGACCATCTAGGATTAGTGCGGGGTTGTAAGTAGAGATTGGGGGCTACCATGGAGTTAGGGATGGCATATGGCTCGTCTGCTCGTGGCTCGGTTCGGCTGAGCCCCAGTCTGGGGTGTCGCTCGAGCTGGCCCGGTCCGTAAGCCTAAAAAATAAAATAAATAACTTGTCTGCCACTTTTTTTTTTTCTTTTAATTTTAACCATAATTTTTTTATGTTAATATTTAGTTATTATTTATAATACATATAAATTGTATAAATTTTAAATTCTTTAAAAAAATTTAGATTTGTTATGAATTTTAAAAATAAAAATTGAGCATGCTCGGGCACAATCTGGCTCGCCTCGCTAAGGCTCGAGCCTAAATTTTTTGGCCGAGCTTTAGCTCGGGCAAAAAAAAAGTTCTAAGTATTTTTACTCAATTCGAGCCCGACCAAAAAGTTTCGACTCACGTTTCGGCTCGACTCGACCCGTTGACACCCCTACATGGATTTGAAAGTTCTTTATATTTCTTGGATATTTATTTTTTATTAAAATCATATGTGTTTTACTTTTAGCTATTGTAGCTTTCAAAACATTAATGGTGTGTTTGATTGCATTTCTTTTTCATGAAAAATGTTAGTTTTTCTATCCAAATTCATACTTCGAATTGTTTGATTGCTATTTTTCATATAAAATATTTTTCAATTTTTAACATATGTTTAATTTTTTTTTTTTTTTTTTTGTTTTTAAGGAAAACATTTTCTTTAAGGGGAGTAGATTTTTTTTCCTCGAAATAAGAATTTTTTTTTTCTAGAATATATTTTTCATGTCAATCAAACACACTCTAAACACTTCTCATTGAATTCAAATAAATGGAAATGATTCACGAAGGATTGACAATGCTACAAAGCTAAAAAGTTAAAAACGACATTATAGAAAAAGTTGGGAACGCTTTACAGCATGGTTCATAAGCTTGAAAGTTGGAACCAATGGTACAATGTTCTCAAATAAAAAAAATAACAATATTCTTAAGTGAAAAGAAACTTCTTCATGTTGATCGAGAAAATTAACAGGCAAGCTCGAATATAAAGTCACATCTTCAGAAAAGAAGAAGAAAATAAGAAAACTAATATTTGAATAAAGTCTATACTTATGACACCAAGAAAGTATTATAAGTCAATAAAATAAAGAAATGGGAGAAGGGAGGTTAAACAGTTTACCGTCAATGAATTAATGCTACTGCTTTTACAAGGCTAATGGACCACGAAGAGACACGTCCACCGTGAACGACTACAAGGAAATTAATCCTTCGTGAAATATTTGCATGGGTCGCATCCAATTTTTTAAGGTTCAAAGTCTCTAACTTCCTTTCTGAAATTAAGATCACTTGTCACTTTTTTTGAAATATTTATGCATCTGGATATGAAGATATGAAATCTTATTTGAAATTCATAGTTGTATGTTACAATAAATGAATTTTTATCTTTTCATTTTGCTAATTTTACCAATCCAATCAAACATAAAACATGCTAATATTGTTCAGATATAGAGCAAAATTTAGTATTTGTAAGAGCAAAATAATATTGGCCAAAGTAAAAGGAACAAGCATTAGTGTTTTTTAATTCATCTTTTTTCATATAAACACCACTCGGGGTTTGGACAATAGATCGGGCTTTGAACCTTTAACTAATATGAAATAAAAATTTACAAAGGAGGGGACAACAACCTTACCTTCACAATATTACATCTTACGAGGAGGGAAAAACTCTAAGGTTCTAATCTTAAACTAGATATACAATCAACTTCTAACCTACCAAACGAACAAGCACAATACAAGGTTTTTATAGTACAAATTTCAGGTAGTAACTTCACTTTTGACCTAAACTTGATCAATTTCTCGATCGACCTCATGCAGTTCTGAGTTGAGCTCATGGTCGGTAGGAGTTGCAGTGATAAATATGCTAAGATGAGGAATTGTAGGCAGCAGCAGTTCAATACTCAGCACAAAACTCCTCCACAAGCTAGATATACAAGCAGAGCATAAGAAGAGTAGCAAAATTATGGGATAAACATACCAGAAGAGAAGTTGTGGGCAGAATAGTGAAGCCAAGAAACAAACCATTACTAAGACTGAGTAATTCTTGACTTGAATGCGGATATATCCCGTATTATCAACTGGAGGTGTTAATGGGACTTGAATGGAACTGAAGGAGAAGACAAAGAAAAGGGTGGCGAGGAGCCAAAACTTAGTCCAAGTGAAGTCATAGACTATTATACCAAATGGATCCCATTCCCAAGGCATAGCCATTTGTGATTTAAAAATGTTTACAACGATTAGAGCAGCATATCTTAGATCAAGGTATGCCATTCTTGGTTTTTATGTCCTGTGTTAGCTTAATCACTCAGAAAAAGTTTAATTGTTTCTATTGCTTTTATAGCCAGCCAGCCAGGTTTTGGTTTATTTTGTAATCCTTTTCCCTTTTGTGGGGTGTGGCGACGGTAACTGTAGTCATGCTTGGTTGGCAATGAGTTAATATGTTATGTTTTTTACTTGATGTGCTTAGCTGGTGCCTTCGCATTATATTTAAATATTCGTAAAATATGACTTCTACAAGACTTTTGTTCTGGTTTGTAGAGTAATTTGTTACTAATATCGTCAAGTTGCCTTTTCCCTTTAAAGAGCATTTTGTACATGATAGAAAATATTTTTAAATTTATATAGTAATGTTTTTTACACACTTCAAAAAATTCTTTATTTTTAACTCTTTGTTTATCTGGCTACAATATTTAAATATGATTTGAAAAATTCAAGAAATGGAGTATATCTAAACTTATAACTTATTGAATGCAATAAATATATGATAGAGTACGATGACTCGAATTCTATTTAGCCGAATCCGAAAAATTCACGGTGCGATATTTGTTGTGAAACTAAAATTATGGGAAAACAAATGGGAGTCGGCGGTGATAGTGGAAAAGGACTCCATTATATTCTAGGCATGTTTTATTCTGACTCTATTATATGCTAGGCTTATTCTATTATGACTCCATTATATGTTAGGGTTTTATCATATCATATCATATCATTTGGAATAGCCGGACCTCTTGTAATCATTTCTGATGTAGTGAAGTTTCTCCTTATCTGCCCATGTTTTTCCCCTTCCTGGGTTTTCACGTTTTTTATTTTATTTTATATATTGTCAATTTTCGTTTATCATAATATTATATAATCCAAATGGAGATTGATTTTGGCTTATATATATAGAGTTAACTCTCTATTTTTAAAAAAAACAAAAGTTAATAAGAGTTTGTTTTAAGAATTGACTCCTCAAAAAAAATTCTTTAGAAATACTCTAAACGAACAAATCTCAATGATGAATCGAATGACATATAAGCAAATGAATTATCGACTTTGTTAGCTCATGGGCAAGCTGACCTCTAGACTTAATTCTAGCTGTTTCAGAGGTTGTGTGCCTGGTAAAAGCACTGGGGCATTTACTTTGTAGGCTAGTCCAAGTGAGCCGTGGAGTTTTAAGGTCCATGTTTAGCGCCAGCCATACAAAGTTGTGCCAGTGCTAATAGAGAGATCAAGACGGCTCAACCATTACAACATGAGAAAAAGAAACAATCGCCACCTCGAGAGCTATACATTCATAGAATCTTTCACTCTCTCAAACGATACACTGTCGCTCGCATGTCGCCCAACTTTCGCTCGAGCGACAGGATTATTCGAAGAATTTTAATTCGCGTTTAAGACTTTTTATCCGACTCATTCATTCTTAAACCTACAGTATAAATACCAAATAGCCCCTGAACATCTTTTCAAAAGGTTGAACATTGAAAAAACATTGATTGCTTCGTATCCCCTCCATCAAAATCACCCATAGCTTTCAGCCTTCGTTGTTTTGATATGGACTTGGCATTGAAAACAACAAACCCACTTAATCCAAATACTAAACTACTACTTCCAATTGCTGTTGGAGAACGCGAAATTGTTCTTTGATCTACATGAGATAGACGAATTCTAAAGTTGGGAGTTGGTGCAGGAGCACCCAATCTAGGAGGGCTTTGAAAACTGTAGCTGGGAGTTGGTGCATGAGCATGCAATCCAGGAGAGTTGTGGGAATTGTAGTCAGGATGTCAGAAAATACTAGTGGTAGTCGTGTCTTGTGGATTGTAAGTTCATAACTTGTTTATAGTGGATTGTTGACTGATAAAGTGTCCGGAAGTTTTACCCAGTTGAGATTTTTCCGTGATCATTCTTTGTGTTGTTACTGTTTTCATATAAATACGATATTTCAACATAGGAAAAATTGGACTGTTCAATTAATCATCTAGAAATAATTAAGAGGGTGTGTGGTAGAGATTAAAATCGGATTAAAATTGAAAATATAGTCGTTATTGTTGACTTTTATTAGACGGGTGGGACCCAATAACGGCCATATTTTCAATTTTAATTGGATTTTAAGCTGTACCAAACAGGCTCTAAAAGTGATTTGTTTCTATTTAATTTTTAATTTTTAATTCTACACCACCTCTAGGTGTAGTTTAGGTCGAACCTCTTAATTTCAATTGGTATCATAGTCTAATTTTGATTCCTGGCCTAGAAATTAATTTAGATGAGCCAGTCTCTATCTGTGCCTCCATTTTTTACGGAAGCAACTATGTTTACTAAACGTTCGAATGAGAGCATTCCTTAAAGTATTGGATGAGCGTATTTAGATTATTGTACAAAATGGTTGGATTGCATCTTCATCCACCGTTACTGGTGTTATTACACCCACTGACATTAATCTTTGGACCAAAGATCAAGTTGTTGATTGCAACTGGATAATAAAGGGATTCACACACTATTTATGGATGTGTTTGTAGAGGAGTTTATGAGAGTGTTGATGTATGAAACTATTAAAGAGGTTTTGGATATCTTAGAGACCACACTCGAGGGTACCAAGACTATTAAGAATTTCAAACTGCAAATGTTAACATTTAGGCTTGAAGAAATTAGAATGAAGGACGATGAATCGCTTGATAAATTCTATGCGAAGCTAAATGATATAGTAAACTCGAGTTTCAACCTAGGTGAGAAAATCCTCGAGTCTAAGATAGTTCAAAAAGTCCTTAAATCCCTACCTGAAAGGTTTAGACCTAAGATCACTGCTATTGAAGAAAGTAAGGATTTAGATTAAATTAAGATAGAAGAACTCGTAGGATCACTCCAGACCTGTGAGCTCACCATTTAGCCATGAAAACCATTAGAGAGTGAGTCTACTGACGTTGAGACCCTTAGGGAAGATGAAATAGCTTATTTCGTGAAAAAATTTCAGAAGGTGATGAGGATAGGAGAAAACCTCACGAGGGGAAAAATGATGTTCCTAGTAAATTCTCAAAAAATAAGTTTGAGACGAATAACCCTAGGACTTTTAGTTAGAAAACTCAATCAGTTAGATGCCATGAGTGTCAGAGTTTTGATCACTATAGGAATGGATGTCCTAATTTGAAAAAGAATTTGAATAAAAGAAAGGGTAATGCATTAGCAGTGACTTTGAATGATGATGAATTAGATTTGATTGCTCAGAGTGATACATTTAGTGGCGAGGATGAATGAAGTTTTATGGCTTTCACGCATATAGCTAAGATTAAATCTGATAAGGAGAATGAAACGGTGGACAATGATGAACAAAGTGAGAATTTTGAGGATGAAACCGATATTCATGAGTCTTATGGACAATTATTTGAGGAGAGTCTTAAAATCAAGAAGGTAAATAAAGCCGTACTAAGAAAAGGTTAATGAACTTGAAAGAGAGAGAGAGAAATAGAGAAAAATTCTTAGATGACCCTCAAGATTTTACCAAAATTTTGGGTGAGTTGAAACTGGTAAATGAGAATTTGGAAGCGAAAGTTAAATCCTTAACTAGTGATCTAGAAAAATCTAATAGTCAACTTCATTCATTTATGAGTGGTACTCAGAAACTCGATAATCTGTTATGGATTAACAAGCTTGCTGGAAATATGCACGATCTAATATACGTTTAAAATGGTAATATTACTTCTAGTATTTTCAAGACCACGTTCGTCCCAACCACCAACAAAATAAGGAATACTGCTAATCCTGAACCCAATAGCAAGAATGTCTTAGGATCGAGGACTACTAGAAAACATAGGATCAATCGTCCTATAAATCGGCAACAACCTCCGAGTAGGTTTGAACCTAGATTTATTCCTACCTGTCACCATTGTGGCACACTGGGACACACGAGACCTAGGTGTAAGCAAAAATCAGGATATCTCGAGGTTAGCCACTTAACTAAGATGATGACTCAGTTAGGTAGAATCACTTCTACTTCTAAGAAGGTTTAAGGTAAGAAAAGTGGTCTGAAAGGTCGTGAGACTGATCATGCTCTTAAAGGTAATACCATCCATATACCTCTTTGATTAGGTACTTAGGTGTATGCATGTGCAGTTCTTTGAGTCCGTTCATTCTTGTATGCATCTCATTTATTTTTGTTTTGATTTGATTTTTTTTGTGTTTTTGCTTTTAAAAGTTCTTGATTTTTTTAAATAATAAAAAATTTAAATTATTGGTTTCTTGTGCTACTTGACATTTCTATTGTTCTTAAATAATGCACTTGTAATCGAGTATGCATTCATCTAATTTATACTGTTATTATCATTACTTGGTTAGGTTTAATGTTGAGTGTTAAGTATATGTTTCTTCATTTACCATCCGCACAGTACACACTGTGATCTTGTGAGTGAATATGTACCGCATGTGTGAAATCTGGGATGGCTGTCATCTGTTGGTAAGGTGATCTTGATTGTGAATTGACCTTTATTTAGATAACCTAAACCCACATACACTCCCCATGTCATAAAATATATATAAAAAAATTTGGTCATCTTATACTCTTTTTCGAAACCTACTTGACTCGAGTAATTAAGCTCTAATTGAGTTGGAGTCGAGAAAAGAAAAATATACATGAAAATGAGCTTCATTTTAAGATCCTAATAAACTTGTGGGCTTCGCTTTCATTAGTAATGGAAAATACCTATCTAACAATGATGTTCGCATGTCCTTTCTCACGAATTTAATGTTTGGAGTCTTGATCACGAGAAAATAGTGTCACTTAACACACGTGAGTCACTTATACACTTTACTCAATTTGAACTTGATTTGAGTACGTGGGAATGCTTTTATTGATAGTGCAATACTCGTGAACACGTGCATTTTTTAGTTCATCAATATGTTGGAAACTTGATTTATTTAAAAAAGGGCTATTTTTCAAAATTTTCAAAAATTCAGTGCTATTTGTGTCATAGGTTTTTCTCCTGCTTTTCATTGAGTGTCGCTCGAGCGATAAAAGCAGAGACTGTCATGCTCGCTTATCACTCGACTCATGCTCGAACGACAATCCGTATGTTTGAATTTAACCTTCTTTATTTCGCAATTTTTTAATAATTTTCATTTCCTTCTCACTTTTCCTTCTAATTTCGCCACACCCATATCAAATTCTCACTTTCAATCTTGAATTGGAGTTCTAGCATCCATTATTTAGTTAATTTTCCCATATTTCATCAATTATTCACATATATACAAGGTAAATTCGAAAAAAAAATAATAGTTCTTCAAATTTTCACATTTTTAGGGCTTTTACTTTTATCGTGTTGATTTATTCATTCCACTTCATGGTTGGATGATTCTCATTTAATTTCATCTTGAATTTCATAATCTGGGTGCATTTTTCTTGATTTCTACATGGTTTTGGCACACAAGTGGTGTATTTTTTTATTTTTTTTTAGGTTTTTTGTTGTTTGAGGCTCAACTCTGATGGAGATTGGGTAAGGAGTAGTTGATGGTTTATAGTTGTGTCGGTTGTGGTGTTTTGGTTGAAATAGTGATTTGGTTCGTCGGTATGTACACTCACACCACGTGATTGATACAACTCTTGGATGTTATTGATGCTTATTGTGTTGATACCCATTCACAAACTTGATCATGTTATGATTGTTGGTTTATGTTGGTGTCGTTTATCTTACATCTGCTGTTGACACCTCGAACTGCGGCACTTCGTCTATGCATCACGTCTTGTCTTCAAGGCATTGGGTCACGATGTAAAGGCTATGTGTCCAGCCTCTAGGTGTCACAACACCATGTCATCTGTGTCCATGCATTGCACAGTTTCATTTGTAGCTAGTTATCTAGTGTTGGTTTGCATTAGTTTGCGTGCACATGGGCTGTTTGTATGACTTTGTTAGGTTGACATCATTTTGGTTTTCATTTCAAGTGCATTATAGCATTTCATTCAGTCATATCATGTGTTGTATTATTTGACGTGAGTCTCTGGTCTGCTTCTTGGATGCCATCTAAGCAAGCTCAGACGACTGCATAGACATCGAGTGCTTCCACATCTTTCAATAGATCACGGTTCATATCTACCACTGCCCAAAAGGTAGTCTTATCTGACCTTTTCCTCGACCTTACTATCATTTTCACTTCTCTAAGTTAAGATCCTTTACTCGTAGATTTGACGCCACCTCCTAGTCTACTCGTTCACGAGTTTTATGCTAACATTCACGATGTTAGCGGTTCTACTTTTAAGGTCTTTCTTAGGAGTAAGAGGATTAAGATCACTCCTGATATCGTGTCTAGTATAGCCCATAAATGGACTATCTTGTCCGTTCGACGGTGTTTAACATACCGTTGGAAGAAGGCCCTAGTGCGATCCGCACTGGCTCTCTCCCTACCGATTTCCAGATTCTGTTGTACATTGTGTGCACGAATCTATGGTCTATCTCACATACTTCTTCATTTCCTATAGAGAAGGCCCGCTTCTTGTATGCCTTATTAAACAACGATTCTATTGATTTATCCTCGTTTAGATGCCAGCAGATTTTGCATACTTTTCATGTCACATGGACTAGGATTGGGCTTCCTTATGCCTGTTTGATTTACAGCCTTGTGACCGCACTTGGCGTTACTTTTCCAGAAGAGGTTCCTATAAGGGTTTCTTGGCCGATTGACCACACTACCATTTCCCATAATTGGTCTCATACTTCTTCTAAGCCAGCTGAGCCTGTTGATTCGACTGTGGCAGTTGATCCTATTCATGACCTTATTTATGTTGATCCATTCGATTTTCCTCTTTCTTCTGATCCTTCGCCTACTAACATTCTCTCGACATCCACTTTTGCTTCTCTTCCTGTAGAGTCCTTTCCACTATCTATGTCTATTTTCATTGATCCATCTATTGCTCTTTTGGGGTAGATGGATGTGTTAATCAAGCAGCAAGCTCGTATGATGGCAAAGACTAGGCAGTTGAGAGCTACAGTTGATCGACACACTACAGAGTTTGCTACGCTTCGCGGTGCTGTCGAATATCTTCAGCGAGGGCTGCATTGGATTCGTCAACATTGAGATGACAGTGCAACTTCTAATGAGAGAACTGATGCTGATGATGCAACATAGTTGTTAGGTTGCCTTTGTCATTTATGACAAAAAGGGGAAGTAGTATCTGATTGATATTTTGATATTGTACTTATAGTTCTTGATTAACTTAAGTTTTTGATACTTTGAATGTTAAAATTTTTTATTCGGATGTATATAATATTTGTTTCAGCTAGATTAAGTTTTGATATTTAGTGATATCAATTTTTGTTTTGGTATGTTGGTTTACATTGACACTACCACAAAAAAAAAATTTCGCAACGTTCAAAAAACGTTGCGAAAGACCTTTTGTAACGTTTGTGCGTATGTTGCAAATCTTGAAAGATTGTCAACAAACGTTGTGAAAGGTCTACGGCAACATTTTTCTGAATGTTGCGAAAGTCTATCAAAAAAGTTGCGAAAGACAGTCTTTCGCAACGTTTTTTGAACGTTGTCGTAGGGTTTTTTTACAGCAATTTACGCAAATTGATTGACAAAATTGAAAATGACTCCTTATGAACAAATTTTGGAATTGCATAAAAATTGATAATTTCATTACAAGTTTTTGAATCCATACACTTGAACATTAGAATGTGATACAACACTATTTAAATAAAAAGGAGTTTCAAAATAAAATGAAATGGTAATGGAAAAACTAGATCATAAACGGAACACAAAAACTACTCTCTTTCTTCTTTTAGATGGCTTCATTGCTGCAACACTTTTTTCAACAACTTTCTTCTCTTCCTCAGTCTCCTCACCAAAAAAGTCCACGTCATCAATAAAAAGGCTTTTCTTTTGTAACGTTCAAAAACGTTGAAAAAATAAAATATTCTGCAACACTCAATAAACGTTGTAAAAAGAGGGTCTATCACAACAATTTTCTATAAAATGTTGCCAAAACTCATTTATATTAACCAATGACAACATTCACTTACTAAAATGTCGCCAAAAGACCCTTTAGCATCATTTATCAACAAATGTTGTATTTTTCGTGTTGCAAATGACTATTTTTGTTGTAGTGTGATATTTCATCTTAATTTAGGTGGTATGATTCATATGACTAATGATTAACTGTTTGAACTATGTCTATCTAAATTATTGTTTCACGTACTTTTACACAGGGTATTGAGTTGTCTGTTTCAGGAAATAAGTTTACAAATACAACTCACATTTCAGTAAGGACAGTTGGTTTGATAGTAGTAGTTGTTTTGAGTTTATTTTTTTTTACTACCTTGAATTTAGATTTGTAGTTTTGTCACAGAATGCCAAACGGGAAGCTTGTTAGGTTTTTTATGTAATTGGCAAATCTGTGAACAAAAAGGACTAGATTTAATATGTTGTAAAAGTCAAAGAGTAAGTTGCAAATATTAACAATTGAGGTGTATTAGCTCTATGGTTCGACAATGGAAAGAAGAAAAAAGCGGCACCGCAATTTTGCTAAAATGTCGACATGACTTGGCTCGAGAAGCAGAAACAATAACATTGTCGTTAGCCTGTCACTTGACTTTCACTCGAGCAACAGACTATCGCCACCTGTTGCCCAGCTTTTTCTAAAGCGACAGGGTTATCTGAAAAATTTTAATTCGCGTTTTTAAGCCTTTTTATCTGGTCCATTCATTCCTAAACCTATAGTATAAATACCAGATAGCCTCTGAACGTCTTTTCAAAAGGTTGAACATTGAGAAAACATTGTTTGCTTCATATATTCTCCATCAAAATCACCCATAGCTTTCAACCTTCGTTGCTTTGATTTGGTCTTGACATTGAAAATATCAAACCCACTTAATCCAAATATCAAACTGCTACTTCCTACACATTTGTCAGAGTTCTGAAGATCAAAGGAATGTGAGTTGTTGGAGAACGTGGAGTTCTTCATTGATCCACGGGAGATAGACGAATTTTAAAGTAGGGAGTTGGTACAGAAGCACGCAATACAGGAGGGCTGTGGAAATTGTAGTCAGGAGATCAGAAAGTATTAGTGGTGGTCTATCTGGCGGACTGTTTTCATATAACTGCTGTATTTCAATATAGGAAAAACTGGAGTGTTTGATTAATTATCTAGAAATAATTAAAAGTTGCTTGTTGCTATTCAATTATTAATTTTTAATTCCACATAATCACCTATTCACTCCCTTCTAGGTGTAGTTTGGGTCGAACCTCATAATTTCATTATTCACAAGACATGAGAATGATCTTGATTTTATAGGGGAATATCTACCACTCTTACTATAAATATTTCACCTGTTTGGATCGGAATATAAAATCCAAATATGCGGCACTGTAATAGGGTAGCTTGTTGTTTGCCTAGTGATGAAATTCTCGAATATTTGTGAGAAAACACATAATGCTAGGTTCTCTCAAAAACTGGGCATTTAACTTGATCATTTATGCTATGCTGTGATATTAGTTTGGGCAAGATAAAGAATGAAAAATATGTTAAAAATTATTTTTTGTTTTATTTTATACTCTACAATCGTGATGAGTCAAACATTTTTAAAGATTCAGATTGTTCCAAATTTGCCTTTATTAAAGTTCAGTTATTCACAAAACTTTCTCTCGAAAAACTAAAGATGAGGAAACAATGGCCAAAAGTATTGTTCACAAAAATATGTTCGCTTTGTAAATCACCCAAAGTGCACGGTTTGTTAACAAGTAATAAAATGAAAATTGTAAAATTTTGAATATTGTCCCACGAGAATTGATTTAACTTTATTTCTATTACCGAGACCTTAACCAAATCTATTAAACTCCAAATGGTTGATGATTTGGATTTTCTGACTAAACTATAACTAAAATGCAATTTAAACTAATGTGACTAAATGAAAGCAAAACTATGTTAAATGCAAAAGTTTGATGAAATTAATAAATAAATGGCGCACTTAGTTTGACAACACGACGATTAGTTGAAGAATCAATGTTTCTAACCTATTCAATTATCTCTCTCGAGTAGAATTGAACATATTCTCGCATACCCTTTGACTATATTTCTATGACAAATGCAATACATGAGAATGCATGACATTTTGTAAACACTTAGAGATTCACGTAAAGCATAGCGGTATATTTCTATTCCTATCGGACCCTACGATGATTTATACCTCATTGAATCTAATTCCCTTCTTTCGAATGCATGAAATAGATCACATATACTCACATAATCACATGCATTTAACTAAAGAGGCATTGAAGTGTTTATAAATCATTCAACATAAAATATTCGTGTCTTAATGTCAAAATTGCAAAATAAGAAATTAAACGTTCACAAAGCAAAGATCATCATTCTCCTAGTACAATAGAAGTTTAGCGTAGCATGAATAAAACTAAAGAACAAGAAAGTTGTTTAGGAAAAGATATCACCCAAAATTTGAATATGAATCTTGAATTCTTCAATCTTCGACGTAGAAATTCCTTGGTTTTGCCTTCTCTTTGCTTTTCAATGAGTTTCTCTCTAAAGTGGCTTAAAAAAACTTTTTTGGACGTTTTAGGGTTATATAGGTGACCTAAATCTTATTTCCATACGAGTTGTAGTTGAATTAGGAAACCCATAATTTTTCCATTTTTCCCTTCTATGCGACTGCATAGAATTCTTCATTGTGCTTTTTTTTTCTGTTTGCTTGTATGCGGTCGCATACACAATAGCACTATGCGACTGCATGGTGTTACTAACTTCCAAATTGTGGTGATTTGGTCCTTGAACTCCACTTTTGCCCTTCTTGACCTCTTTTTCCATTTTTTCTCTTTTCGATTCATAATTCTCATGCTCAATTTGATGTTGTTATCCTTGCTTCTTCAATTTCTTCTCCGAGTCATCTTTTGGCTATTTGCATTTCAGTCCCTGAACTTTGGTTTTCCTTCGTTTTGGTCATTTTCCGCTCATTTTCGCATACATTTCATTACATCCATCAATGTAGTCCTATAAGCACAATTTATATCAAATTAACCCATATTCAAGCATTAATGTCAACAACTAGTCATGTAATGTTACTAAATACACGTTAGAAAACGCACTTATCAACTTCCCCAAACTTAGACTATTATTTGTCCTCAAACAAGACAGTGACTTAACTCTACATTAAACATGGTTTAATAGTCTGCCGTGTCTCAAGATTAGAGTTCAGTATTCAACATAGTGAACAATCTCAATAGTGCAAAATCAAATCAACATCTCCCTATCATATGCAGAACTTGATGTGTGTGTGTGTGTGCGCGCGCGCGCATACTTATGCAAAACATACTAAACTAATGACGGGTGCAAATCCTGACATGCAGTAGTCAAATTTTTTCTTTCGTCACTCGAGAGATTCACACCCTCCCAAACTTATTCTTTTCGCTCAAAGGTCTCATAGTGTGTTCTAGAGTAGAGATTTTGATTTACTTAAGTCATTACCCTCTCTTAGTGTGGATAGATCTCACAATCACAAGTTCACACATCAACAAGCAGGGATTCTCCTATTTGTTTGATTGTTTCAACCGTTAAGACTAGACTAAGTTACTTGCTTTGCATCAGAGATATAATTCAATCAACCAAGTGTCTAGGGCTAGTCAGAGCATTCCATACATAAATGTATGTATGTTATTCGACAATAGACATTTTTTTATGATATCTTCCATTTGCTTTCTATATAACCCTTTTAGCGAGTTTTAGGTCAATGACTCCCAAGTTAGATAATCATACGGCACCAGGTTTTAAACCCCTGTAGGCTTAATCACTCGAGTTATAAAGGCTTGCACACATGTCTTTATTTATCCCAAGATTAATGCAATGTCCCTTTTATTTTAGACACCCAGTCTCTAGAACTAAACTCTAACTTGAAACTCTTACCTATTTTTTTCTCATTGGTCTAATCCAATCCACACAATCGCCATTTGTCTCAATGTTCCCAGGTAACAGCTAAATCATTTCCAAACTTCTAAAATGATAGGTTATCGATAAATGTAGCAGATGTTTTCAGTGTTTACCTATCATGTTCAACTCTACTATGATTCATACACCTCATCATTAGCTTAGCATGCCAAACACAAGTATTGTGCGCAAAATTATCAAGGTTCTACATAGATAAGTATCAATCAATCTAATATGCACAATCTTCACTATTCATAGTTATACTGACTCCAATACTCTCATCATTGCCGATAAGGCCATTAAACCCACACAAGAACACAAAACAAATAAGTAAATACTGAAATAAACAACAATTTTTTTTAAAAAAAACTCGACAAATCATGCAGAAAGTAGTACTAAAACAAACAAAAAGCAATAAAGTAAAACACTTATGATGGACAAATCTACCATCCCCCAAACTGAAATCTACATTGCCTTCAATGGTGGAATAAGAAAATCGTAAACATGTGAAATCGAGGACAATAAACAATGTAAAGCACAAAGAGGGACTAGAACTCTCCTGATCAGTATATAGAAAGTAGTGGAGGTAGCTCTGGCACAGGAGCGTGAGCTGAAGGTGGTGGTAGATGGGCAAGCATCTGTCTCATCAATTCTGACTGCTGGGCAAGCTCGGTGTGCGACCTGACGTCAGCCTCAATAGTCCCCAGTCTATCCCAGGATTCGTTGGCACGCAGTTGAATCCCATCAACTTTGCCCACATAGTTATTTAGCCTCACATTCATTATCTCCACCTCTCGTCGGGTAGCCAATGATTCTCTACTAGCAGTTGATGCAAAGGTACGGGTGGTGATCATATCATCGCAAAGAGTCTGGATGGTGGTTCCCATAGCACCCACTATCTGTCCAAGGCCATCAATATCCCTGCTTGTGCTAGTCATCGTTTCAAACATCTGATGGAGCAGCTGTGTGTCAACCTCCATCGGAGCCCGTGGTGGTGGTACCTCTGACATCTCAGCGTCATCTGCATCCTGCTCATGAACAACCTGTTGCTATCTCATACGTATCATTTTCTTATTTCTTCATGTGCTTGGCCCGAGCACGGTCCTGAGATTCTAGTGTAGTGTGTTTAATGAAAGGGCTGGGCTTCTCAGGAAGCTCCCCTGATGGGATAGTAATACCCGCCCTTTTGCATATACCACTGATCAGACTCAGAAAAATCAAGGACCGATGCCTATCACCCCAAACTGCTTGAGAATGGATTTGATCATAGATGAACATTGCCAAATCTATCTTCTGCCTCTGTACTAAATGATAGAGTAGACCAGTTGTGGGATTAGTAAATGTAGTTCGGTGCGTTGTGGGATCAATGTTGTGGCAAATGAATAGCCGAGGATGGCGATCGACGGAGTGAGCTCGATCTGATGCCAAATCGGACTACGTAAAGGCCATGCTTTTTCACGCCCCAAAAGAACTTTAGCTACTGTGCTCCAATGAAAATTTCCCATAATGGGCGTGATGTCATCCCATGTGATCTCATAGAAATCCTGAATAATCTCCGATGTGAACATTATCCAACGATCCCACATCCAAGTTTGATGTTGATGTTCAGTCCTAGGAGTGTCGATATCGGTGTTTAAATTCGCAAAGTGATTGGTGTGATTTTATACTAAGTTGAAGAATATTACCAATGACTTGGAAAACGATAAGGGCTCAGAGGGAATTTGCCCGAGTTATTAAATTATTAATAAAATTTAAAAGAAAAAAATAAGATTTTGCTAATTTGTTAAAATATAATATTTAATATTGGTAATTATCAAATTAAAATTATTTATTTAATTATATAAATATTATTTAATTACGTAAAATATTTAACTATATAAATATTATTCAATTAAATAAAATATTTAATTATATAAAACCTTTTTTTAATATTCGATTTATTAAATTATTAATAAAATTTAAAAGAATAAAATAAGACTTTGCTAATTTGTTAAAATATAATATTTAATATTGGTAATTATAAAATTATTTATTTATCTATATAAATCTTTTTCAATTACATAAAATATTTCATTATATAAATTTTATTCAATTGTGTAATATATTTCATTATATAAAATTTTATTCAATATTAGATTTATTAAATTATTAATAAAATTTAAAAGAACAAAATAAGAATTTGCTAATTTGTCAAAATATAATATTTAATATTTTGTAATTATCAAACTCACATTATTTATTTAATTACATAAATATTATTCAATTACGTAAAATATTTAATTATATAAATATTTATTTAATATTCGATTTATTAAACTATTAATAAAATTTAAAAGAACAAAATAAGACTTTGCTAATTCGTTAAAATATAATATTTAATATTGGTAATTATCAAATTAGAATTATTTATTTAATTATATAAATATTATTCAATTATGTAAAATATTTAATTATATAAATTTTATTCAATTACGTAAAATATTCAATTATATAAATATTTATTTAATATTCGAGTTATTAAATTATTAATCAAATTTAAAAAGAAAAAATAATAATTTGCTAATTTGTTAAAACATAATACTTATTCAAACACAATCTATGAAAAAACTCGACTGTTAAAGGCAAAAAAACTAACCATCCTCTTTGTGGTTGTTAGCGCCGGTCTCGGTAACGTTGATTTGTCGGTGTGGTGGTCTTTCTTTTTTTCCTTTTTTGGCAGTTTCGTCCCGCTAAAGTGAGAGTGAGGGGTATTTTTGTCTTTTAATTGTTTAAAATGAGGTTTTGGCCTTTTTTTTTTAAGTACTATTTATTAGTCAAAGGCCAACATTGAAATATGTTGATTTTAAAGGCCATTAATATGTATTTCCTCCTAGTCTAGGCACTGAAAAGACTTGTTCCTTGGATATTTTACGAAGAATTCGTCACTGGTTAGCCATCGGCAACCAAGCCATAGAGTGCGTGTTATGTTCATGTACTTCGGCTGCAGTAGGGATTCTCCGACCTAATAAAGCTTGATGTTGTAGTACAGTAGTACTTTCTTTGGCGATTTTTGGCGATGAGACCACTATTGTATCTACACTTCCTAGCTTCAGATACATTATATGACCATAAATTTTGGTGAGTTCGACCTATATCTCTTTGGCCGTCTTCTTCTCCGCCACACTTGACAATACTCGATAGGCTTGTGCTAGATTCAGATTATCAATTGCATTGCCATCCATCTTGTTCTACTTCCCATCGTTAATGATCTCCACGGGCCTTTGTCCAATTGCTATCAAGCAGTTACCTTTTCTCAAAACTGCTTTTATTCTCATTTTCCATAATGAGAAATTGTTCCCGTTGAACTTTTCAATCTCATACTTTGCCACCATTTTGTTCATGATCAATATACTACTCTGTATGTAAATAGTGAACAATGATCCTAGACAAAACCTCGCTCTGATACCACTGTCAGGAAAACGTGGGTCAAGTTTGGCTTGCAACAAAAATGGAATTGAGAAAATACAACTAAAAATGGACACAAATATTTACGTGGTTCACCCAATTTAGGCCAAGTCCACAAGCAAGTCTAGGATTATTTCACTATAGTAGGATAATTACAATAACGCTCTCTAATTAACATCAATGAATCTCTCTTGTAATAGGAGAAACTAAGTAGGAAATATTCAGGAGAAAACAATATTTTCTCTCTATAATTTTATCTCTCTACTCACTATTTTCTCTCTACTCTTTCAATTCCTCTCTACAGTTTGTTGCTACTTCACTACAATGCATTTTTCCTTTAGTTTCATCCCGTAGTGGGTCCAACCACCTATCTTATTAATTTTGCTTCAAAAAGGTCAACAATAGCAGTTGATTTTCTCTCCTGAATTATGTTTACATATTGAGGAAATCTTCACCAAATGCAATTTTCTCAATTTAACGTTTAATGAGAAGGTGGCCATGAAGAGAAAAATTTGCATGCTTTGCCTAAGTTAACAATGGCTGTACACAATCACCTTTGGTCAACAAAATGGCTTTAATAGCCAACAATTCCGTTGATTACACCTTTTCCAAATCTGAATGAAATATATACGATTATACAACAAGAAGAAAAGAGGAGACAAATTTCCTTTGATGGTGCTTGACTGATTCTATGGCACTCATGGCGAAAGGAAGTTTCAGAGATGGAGTGATTAGCTCATCTGAACAAATGAAGGACTAGTATTATTGTACCTACTGCAAGATAGCCAACCATTCTCTTGAAAGGTGTTTCAAGGCTAATCTAAACAAGGCAACTTGCGCTTACTGTCAAATGCCAGGCCACGACATGGACAAATGCTTCAAGTTACAAGTCTACCCAGCAGCCAATAAGTTAAAAGGCCGAAACAAGTCCGCATCACCCTTTGCTAATCAGACCACTGCACTTGTGCCTCCTGGTCAAGAGTAGGTGAGTGATAAGACTGAAATGTCTTTAACTCGAGCAATATGCTCTGCTTATGGCACTATTATAACCATAAAGCTCTCAAACCTACACACCTTCAAAAAATCAAGTTCACTCCATTATTCCATCACATTCCAATGATAGCGACTTGCCAAAAAATTCTGGTACATCTCTATGCCTTTCTGTTCATAACACTAAACTGTTTAATTCTTTTGTCGTTCCTTGGATCTTAGATACAGGGGCAACCGATCACATGATCTGTTCTGCCTCACTTTTTCCCAAAATCAAAGTTGGGGTCTCTTATTCTATTGTTCTTCCTAATGGTGAGGTTGTCCTGGTCAATCATATTGGGACAATCAAAATCTCAAAGTCTTTAATTCTTGACCATGCGCTTTGTGTGCCTTCATCCTCTTTTAATCTTATATTAGCACCAACCATGAATTCTTGTCTCATTTCTCTCTCTGATTTATACCTCATACAAGACTTTTTAACTTGGAAAACAACTGGAATGGGTGAAGTAAACCAAGGCTTGTATCACTTGCTGCAACATGGAGTTTCTCCACAAGCTTTGGTCGAAAAGTTAGCTCACTTACCCACAAAATGCTCATGTCTGCTTTTACTATTTCTAATGGTGTTGAGGATTTTTATCTTTGGAACTATATGTTAGGACACTCTACCTATTTACCAAACCATATCTCTAAAGCTACCAAAAGGCCATGTCTGGTCTGCCCTCTAGCTACACTGCAGAAAGTTAGCTCACTCAACATGTCTGCTTCTACTATTTCTAATGGTGTTGGAGATTTTGATCTTTGGCACTATAGGTTAGGACACTCTACCTATTCCAAAATAGATTTACCAAACCATACCTCTAAAGCTACCAAAAGTCCATATCTGGTTTGTCCTCTAGCTACACTGCTGAAACTACAATTTCCTCTTAGTCAATATAAATCAAAAAAGTGTTTTGATCTCATACAACGTGATCTTTGCAGACTGTGTAATGAGACTATTTATCATGGTTTTCAATATTTTTTAACTATGGTGGATGACTTCAATAGATGTACTTGGATGTAATTATTGAAATTGAAATATGATGCTAGTACTCTTTTACAAGGTTTTTGCTCCATGATCGAAACTCAATTTGAAACTAAAATTAAAGTTATTAGATTAGACAATGGTGGAGAATTTGACATAAAACATTTTTATATGCAAAAGGGGATCATTCATCAAAGAACTTGTGCGGAAACACCATGACAAAATGCAATAGTCAAAAGAAAACACCGACATATATTTAATGTGGCAAGAGCCTTGAGATTTTAGAGTGGAATACCTTCGAGATATTGGAGTGATTATGTCCTCATAGCTGTATACCTCATAAACAGAACCCCTACACCTCTCGGGGACCACAAAACCCATTTTGAAAAGCTCTTTCAGTCTAAATCAATCTACAGTCACCTCAAAGTCTTCAGTGCCTTGCCTTTGCCACCACTTTAGTAAATGGGAGACACAAGTTTGGTTCTAATTACTAGAATATGCATATTTTTGGGTATCCTTTTGGAATCAAGGGGTACAAATTGATGGATTTAGAAACAATAAAAGTTCTCATATCAAGAAATGTGACATGAAATTTTTTTCCTTAAAAACAAATAATTGATAATAATGTTGACTATGATCCAAATCCAATTCAAAACTCCATTTCTCAAACTCCCATTATCACTATCTCAAAACTCAAAACTGAGGCAACAAATACTCCTTCTTCCATAGATGCAACTCACACTTCAGCATCTTTACTTGAACCAAATCCCAATCTACTGACCCTTCACATACCTCATAAGAAAACGTTGAACTATCTTAAAACCAGTCCTTGAATGAGCCTCTTCTTCGAAGATCGAATAGAATTAGAAGAACACTTGTACGTTTACAAGATTTTATTTGTCAACAGAGAACTACACTTTCCCATTCACAGGACTTGGACGAGGAAAAGGTCAACATTTCACCAGATAAACCCCTTTCCTTTAAAAGTTGAAATTTCCCTCTTAAAAGTTCAACGAATAGGATAAGCGCAATGTCAAATTAGCGCTAAACGAGTTTGAAGAAATTGTGAACACATGAGTGGGCAAGGTTATGCCTATGAATTGGCATAGAGCAAAAATATAGCCTTTGGTTGATTTTTTTTCTATAATAGGTGATAGATTTCAATTATAAAAATTACAAATTAACAATCAAAACCATATTATAGCGCTTTTAAATCCAATTCATTTACATATTCAAACATTCAAAAGTGTTCTTCGGTGTTCTTGATTCTTCCTTTTTTTCTCTTCTCCATCCCCCTTGAAGGATAATATTCCAACACATATCACTTCTTTTAATCAGTTGCTAACTGATTTGTTGAATTTGATGATGTATGAACTATACTGTATGACACTAACATAAAAAATTTCTCTGAGATTATAATGCGAGAGGCCATTCTGAAAATAGAGAACCATGAAAATTGAACATTCTCGTTTTTAAAAGAAATGTGGCGTTTGTCGTGAGAAAAGGCTCTGGAAAGATTGTGTCAAAGTACAAAAGAAAGAAAAAGGCGAGCTACTTATGCTTATCCGTGACTGAAGATGACGAGATAGAATTTGGACGTGATAGTCAACCATAAAAATCCTACTATAATGAATGGATATTGTCTAGCATCCCGAATTTCTTTACAATTAATTTTTGTGAAAATAATATTATAATGCTATATCAAATAGTTCTAAGATTATGCAGGAAGTTTTTCAAATTGTTTAATAGTATTGTATAGTTGTACACAAAATAAGTGTTTAACCTGAAATTATTATCTAAACATATATTTAAAATAATAAATACTTTATACTTTTTGGGCTACTTTATAACAATTATTAAAATGTTTAATTAAAATAAAAGGCGTAAGACATTCAGGAACCAACATTATAAATTACAATAAACCATTTTCAAAAGCTAAATAATCTACATAAAATTAATTGTAACTTTTTTCAGATTTAACCGTGCAACATAAAATACTTAAGTATTCGCTCTACTCGTTTTTAGTACGGCACGAATTCATGTTCTTTACTCCGCTCGTTTTCTAGCTCCTAACTCATTGATATATTGGATCAATCAAATTGATCTTACCCATTAGTAAATCAAATAATTATTAAACTCAAGAAAAGATATACACAACTTTGTCTAAATTTAATTAAAATACCCAACGATCAAGTAGAATTTAATTCTTTGAGTGGTATGTTCAATACACTCCAAGTATTAGTGTCATTGTTAACCATTTCTACGGTAAGGACAGATTGCAAACCCGAATGATGAATAAATCAACACTACAACATGTCAATACAATGTGCCGACTCTCATAAAGTTCTGTTACATTTTGCTTCTCCATACAAGCATCCAACTTATACTATTATTAGTGACCATATATACTTTAATTCACATGCCTCATATTAAATAAATAAAATGACACAAAAGAAATGAAAACTACAGTTTATTTATTAATAGAAGCAAAATATATTATATGCACACATCATAACATTAACATCTAACCTACCAAATGAAAAAGAACTTACGAAACTAGGTTTTTACAATACAACAAAAGATCGGGATTCAGGAAGTAACTTCACTTTTGACCTAAACTTGATTAATTTCTCGATCTACCTCGTGCAGTTCTGAGTTGAGCTCTTGGTCAGTGGGAGTTGCAGTGATAAATATGCTAAGATGAGGAATTGTAGGCAGCAGCAGTTCAACACTGAGCACAAAACTCCTCCACATGCTAGATATACAAGCAGAGCATAAGAAGAGTAGCAAAATTATGGGATAAACATACCAAAAGAGTAGTTGTGGGCAGAACAGTGAAGCCAGGAAACAAACCATTAGGGAGACTGAGTAATTCTTGACTTGAATGCGGATATATCCCATATTAAATGTCAATGGGATTCCAACGGAGACGAAGGAGAAGACAAAGAGAAGTACAATGAGAAACCAAAACTTGATCCAAGTGGGGCTACTTAGTATGCTAAATGGATCCCATTCCCAAGGCATTGCCATTTGTGATTTCAAAATGTTTACAGCAAATATGGCAGCAAATCTGAGATCAATGTATGCCATTATTCTTGGGTTACTTTCTTTTACTAATTACTCGCTCATAAGAGTTTATTTTTTGTGTCTTATATATAAAAAGGTTTCCGTCCATGCTAAGATTTCAGAACTTTCTATCCAATTTTTTTCGTCTCATCTTTTTGTATGTAATGACGAAATCTTTCCCCCATATGCCACTTGGAGGAAGGTCAAGGTAAATTGGCCCACTATATTGATTTATTAGTAGACTATGACTTGAAAATAGGACACATCTAAAAATGGTCCATTTTTGCGATTCTATATCACTAGGATTTGGCTGGCCAATAATGTTTCCGCGCGGGAATCTGCAATTTTTAATCAACAATTTTACTCTTATATGGAATGGATTTGTTGTATATGATTCTTGAATGCTATGTGTTTGATGTTCTATTTGTGTTCTCGAAGATTGAGGAGTTTTGGGGTGGGTTTGTAAGATAAATTGGAAGAGGAATTCGAATTTTTTGATTTTTTTTTTTTTTCAAATTTTTTAACTGTTGACCTCGGGTTGTAAACCCGCAGCTTGTAATGGCAAATGGGCCCTGTATACAGGGGCGCCGAGCTAGCGCCCCGTGATAGGCAGCCCCCCACCTATCACGGGGCGCCGCTTGGCGCTCCTGTATACAGCCCCTGTACAAGGGGCCTTTTCCATGGCAAATAGGGTCCATTTGGGTTCGTTTTCAACTCGCAATTGACCACGGTCAACCCATATTTTTAAGAGAAAAAAAAATAGAAATATGCCTATATTCAATTTTGGAATTCCCATTTTTATCTCTGAGAGCCCCATTATTCCACCAATTTCTCCTCAAGTCGAACATATTCGTTGGTTCTTTTTCATCAATTCTATAGCAATCTTTGAAGTTTTATGATTGCTCAAATAGGGTACATATATTAAATATTTTTTCTTGTCCTCCATCCTTACTATTATGTTCACATTTTCCACATAAATTAGGATTTCGACCCGTTACTAAAAATGATTGGCCTAATATAATTGGAATGTCCCGATCTTCTTCTCCGTCCAACACTACGAAATCCATTGAAAATATTAAATTTCCTAATTCTATGATCATGACATCAACTTTACCTCGTGGAGGTGTGATTCTTGTATCAGCAAGTTGTAGTATTATCGATGTTACTTTAACTCCCCCCAATCTCAATTTTCTGTAAAAATAGGCACTAGATTTACACTAGAACCGATATCATATAAAGCATTATAAGAACAAGAGTTTCCAATTAAAATTGGCAAAGTAACGCCCTCGATCTTCCAGTTTTGGATGTACTTTGTTTTGCAGTCTTGCACTTCTTTCATATGTTAGTGTCACAGTCTTAAATTCTGAAAGCTTACTTCTTCTTTTTTTAACATATCCTTCAGAAACTTTGAATATCTTGAAATTTGTAATATCATGTTAGTAAACAGGATATTAATGCAGGGCTTCTTGAAAACATTTAGAAAATTTCCAAATTTGATATCTTGCTTGTTCTTTTGGAGAATAGGATATACGTAGGCCTTGATCGAATTGGGTGCTTTAGCAGTAGACACATATGTACTCTCCCTAATCTTTAAACTGTATGTATGAACCATTCATGATGTAGCTTACTTGTTCTTCTAGATAAACTAGCAACAAGCAATTTTTCGGTAGTATGATTTTTCCCACAATTTTCACAAACTAAATTGATCATTATTGCATTTACCCATTATGCTTATGTATTTACCAACAATTCCACTTGCTTTATCGAGGCAACAATATGCACATTTGTGGATGGTGTGTTGTCAAACTTATGAATTCCTACTACTTTCTTTGGGAGGACTCGTTCTATTGAATATTGGACTCCAATCCACCTTGAATCCGGGCTCAGTTTTTCCAATCGAACACCACAAAGTTCAACCTAAAACCCCAAATCTAAGGCCCCAACCGGTTGCTCTACGGTTTGCCCACAAAGGGCTTGGTGTGAAGAAGATGGTAGCCTCAAATGAATCAGTCACCAAGGCTAAGGAAGAAGAAAGAAAACGGATCACCAATGGCACAATGCCAAAGCAGGAAGCCAAACTAAGAAATCTGTTTTTGCTCTCCCACAGCTGCCCAAACTTCACACACACACACACACACACACAAAAACGGTAATGGGGCAGCATATATAAGATACCAATTGTAGGGTTTTAGGTATTAGGAAATAGGAAATAGGGCCCAATAGGTAGAATATAAGTAGGCTACTACCGAAAAGCCTTCCAAGGTAATGGATCGGGCCATGAGTAGCACTAATTAAATTATGCCAATTCAAATGGCCCAAAAGGTTGTAGGTTCGGTCTGAACAATTGTGGTGTCGATATTTCACTTCATTCATCGCCCAAAGCCTATGAAGTATAATCCAAACAAAACACGATTTAACATCATCGCCGAATTTTTTGGGTATCAAAACTAACAAATCACCACATTGATTCCCAATAAATCTGCAAGAAACCAAAACACACAGTTTATACTTACACGATCAAGGTAACCAATAAAAATTGGAATCACAGATATTACCTTGTGTTTCGAACCTGAAACATATACCATACATGCTTCATATACTTACCAGGGCTATGATCAAGAACACTCAAGTAAAAACAGATACTTATAGTAATCAATCAAGATTAAATAAACATGTGGTGGAGATATCATATAGAATAACACATAGATCTTTTCAAATATATTTACACAGAACAACAGATTAACACTGAGTTAATCAACATGCCAACACATATGTAACAAATGTATAAATGACCTCACGAAAAGATCCCACCACACTTATCATATCCCATTGTGTGTTGCTCACTCCTTGAGAACACATATATCACCTCATCGCCCACTTGCTGACTAGACTAATCACTCAACTCATGTTTAACTGGTAAATCTCTATAGATCGTAAGTTCTCGGGATAATCCTCTATCACCATATCACTTCTCACAACCAACGTGGAGTGATAGAAGTGCCTTTCTCGCACTCCACCTAATTAGGGTCTCTTCACAGATAAAAGATTCTAACATCTAATCACATCTCCACTTGTAATCCAAATGTCACACTTCACATCTCACGGTACAAACTACCAATGTACTCCTATGAATCTATACTCCACTTTACTAAAAGACACATAACACACTACTAATGCATCCTAACCTACTATGCATGCAAACAATTACACCAAGTATTAAGATCGCTCCAATTCATGCCAATGCACATATCAAGTACATTGAAATGCAACATATAACAATGCAATCGAATTAAGCAATCACATACATGTAAAAAGAATTACACGGATGCACATGAAGTAACTAGGTTTACATTCAATAAAGCTCACAGGGTCATCACTCGACTCTGTAGCCAAATTCGCCTCACCTCTCATCTTATCATTCTGCTTATCCTTCTTGGGACAGTCCTTAATGAAGTGTCCAGTCTTATCACAACTATAACACCGTCTACCACTAGACTTGTCACATCTCTTACCATTCTTCTTACCACCATCATCACTCGAATCACTATTTTCTTGAGCTCTATCCAAATTCATTTATTTAAATTTCATTATATTTCTTATCATATGTAACTCACCATATCTCTTATCTTCCTTTTCAGTCTTAATCTCAATTTCCTTATTCCTAGGGGAATCTAGTACAATCTTGGGGTTTAAGGTGTCCCTACCATGCTTAATCGCATTCTCAACATCTCTATATGAATCATGAATAGAATTAAGCAAAATGATAACTTTATAAGTTTCAGACACATTCTCATCACAATTAACGATATTTTGAACCAATTTGTTAAAAACACTCAAATTGTCATCAAGATCTTTTGAAAGATCCATTTTAAAGTTTAAAAAATCTTTCAAGCAAGTATAACTTATTAGGAGTATATTTAAGCAAATATAAGTCTTCCAACTTTTGCCAAAGTTCCTTAGTAGAATCAAGTTTTCCAATTTTTCTCAAAACAGTGTCAGACAGGTGTAAAATAATTGAAGTATATGCAAGTTCATCATATTCTTCTATTTGTGCTTTTGTAAAAATTTTAGGAAATTTGTCATCTATGGCCTTTGAAACTTTTTGTTGAACCAAAATCCCCTTCATCTCTTGTTGCCAAATTGAAAAGCCCATATTCCCATTGAAAATTCCAATTTCGAAATGTAAAAACATTTTGAAAAAACAGAACAACAAAAAATACACAAATAGATCACACAAAGTAATTCTAAAGTAACAATACACACCGTTCTAGATTCCAGGATTTCGTGAGATTTAAGATCTCATATCAAGGGAATATTCAAACGTGTCAAATCTAGGTGTTCTAACGGAATAGTTAATGCAACATGAAGGTATATCAACAAAATTTCAAATTCTCACGCAATTAAATATAGAAACAATTATCAACTTGTAGTTAAAACCAACACTTCAAATATAGCAATTAATTCCTAAATTTCTAGCACAAGCAACGGTTATCCCTTCACGGTAACCTCAATCCTAATGTCACCCCATACGATGACGCGCTAATGTTGAAATTTAAGTGTAATAAGCTAATTTACCAGAGGTGACCTAAATGAGTCCATAAATTACGAGAGATGTGAATGTATTACTTTAGGGCACCGATTTTGGCCTAAAGTAATTCAGTAAATGTATTGCAGTTGCGATCGGCAAACCTACCAAGGGCAAAATCGTCCAACTTTTTTTTCGTAACCTGAAACACGAAAAAATAATAATATCAATACGTTCAGGAAATCAAAATAAACAAAATGCCCTACGCGTCGCCGGAAAATGCCCTACGCGCCGCCGCACGTGGGCTAGCCATCCATCACGCGTCGGACCTCATGCAATACCTCCACCTGCAAAAGCCTCTTGTGGTGTTGGATTCTTCAAATGGCCACTGGTTTGGCCAAAATGTTATATTGCAGGTGCGATTTTTTTGAAAAAATATGGACAGATTTTTAATAGCTTTCTTTGCCGGTTTTTGAGATGCGTTCGTCGGAAATAATCACCACCAACGTGCTCTGATACCAATTGTTGAATATTTGGGCTCTATGGTTTGCCCACAAAGGGCTCGGTGTGAAGAAGATGGTAGCCTCAAATGAATCATCCACCAAGGCTAAGGAATAAGAAAGCAAACGAATCACCAACGACACAAAGCCAAAGCCCGAAGCCTAATCAAGAAATATGTTTTTTTCTCTCCCACAACTACCCAAACTTCACACACACACACACACACACACACACATAGTAATGGGGGCAGCATATATAAGATACCAATGGTGGGCTTTTAGGGTATTAGGAAATAGGGACCAATAGGTAGAATATAAGTGGGCTACAATCGAAAAGTCTTCCAAGGTAATGGGTCGGGCCATGAGTAGCACTAATTAAATTAGGATATTTCAAATGACCCAAAAGGTTGTAGGTTCGGCATGAACAATTATGGTGTCGATATTTTCACTTCATTCATCGATCAATGCCTATGAAATATAATCCAAACAAAACACGGTTTAACATCATCGCCCGAATTTATTGGATATCAAAATCCAACACGTTCTAATAAGCACACGTTGAATTGATTTATTGATGATGGACCCATTTGTTGAAGAGTTTACGTGAGATTTAGACATAGGTGAAAGTCCAGTATATAAATACTCCACTTGTTTACCCTTGCTTATCCTTTGATTTGAACACTTCGTCATTAACTCGTTAAACCTATTCCAAGCTTCGGGGTAGCTTTCCCATCAAATTGCATGAGTGTAGAGATTTCTAGCTTCGTCTTTGCCACTTTCGCGGGTGAGAAATATTTTTTGCAGAATGATATTTCTTACCAAATCATCTCAAGTAATGATATTGCCATGTGCTTCAGAATCCAGTCAGTCCAATGCTCCATTTCTCAATTTATATGGGAATAATCGAAGTTTTATTGCAACGTCATTAATTCTTGTAAATTAAAAATTCTGAGAGTTTCTAAGAAATCTTAAATATGCTTGTTCAGGTTGTCATGAAGCTTCTCGTAGAAATGGACTTTGTTGCTGAAAAAATTGATCATATCAACATTTATCTGAAAGTTATTCTACTCGAACTCTGGATATATGATGTTGGAGCATTGGGTCGATGCTGCCCAAGTCCAGAACATCAATTTCTACTGGTTCATTATGGTGTCTGCATAGCCAAGAAAAGCTAAAAAAACGTGGCCTATTCCATGGAAATTTTGGATTTCATAAAATTACGAGGAACTCTTTCAAAATCATTTTTTGTCACACTCATTTCAACTTCACATTCTCAAACAAGATTATTTTTCACATTTTTCGTAACATTTCCCTACTTTTTAACCATACTTGCTTCAAAAAAATCATTATTCACAAAATCAGTTCTCAAATAATCAACTTCACACGAGCTAAATTAGTTAAATTTTGGAGGAACTTTAGCTTTGTTGAAAGTAAGATTTGACTTTGAAGATTATGCTAAAATCTTTTTTGAAGATAATAAGTTTGAGAATTTGTTTTCTCAATTAAAAATTTAACAACAATTAGCCTATGTTTACGTCACACTTTTAATTATTTATATTATTATTTTCAATAATATATTCTCCCCGATAAAATAATTTTGCACTTAGATTAGATTTTTCCCCACTTTTCAACTGGACATTTCCCAAAAATTCATTTTTACAAAATTTATTCTCAAAAATGGGACCACGGATAGGAGCTTTATGAATTTCTTTCGTTCCACAAATTTCTACAGAAAGTGAATCTTATAAGAAAATGTTAACCGTTACTTATTATCACACTTGTTTCCAGTTTTATTTTTTATTTTTTTATTATCATATCATTATTCTTAACATTTTATTAATTATCACATTTTATCCTAAAATTACATTCATTTGTTTTCAAATAAATGGGAAATATTTTAGTCACACTTCATTTTTATTTTTTTCATATTAAGATATACGAGGGTTAAATAAGTTTTTACACCATCTTAACAGTGTAAAAGAATTATTTGCCTGTTGGATTTAAGCAAAAAATAAACATCAGGCAAAGATTGAATATTTTTTTTTTAAATTATTCTTATAAAAAATAATGAAAAAAAAGAAGAAGAAAGGAATGTAGTGGTTGTTGTGTAACCATCACTTACACAATACCTTCCAAAATTGTTATATTTCACTATTGGCTTTAATAGGGGGACTATTTGTAAAATTTCCCCAAAAGATACACGCTTACAACATACTTAGTAGGTAAATTATTCAAAAAACAAAAAACAAAAACAAAAAAAACTATAAATTAATTTTTTTGGAAATAATATAATAATAATTTCAAATACGGATAGCACATGCCCCACTCCTACCCAGGCTCGAATGTAATTGTTAGGGGTGTTAAATGGGACGAGCTGCAGACACGACAAAGCAGCAAATCTGTAGTGCGAGTCAGGAGAGCTAGCTCGCTCTCGAGCTCGTTAGCTCGCAAGTTGAGATAGGCCAGACAATATATGAGTCATCCGCATTGCTAAAAACCCGTAGCTAAGTTGTCTGCATGGTGGTTGCTTTTGCAGCCATGTAGAGTTGATAGCAACCTGTATCATCCGGGGTGCCATCAATTTTGAATTTTGAAATCAAATTCGAAGCTTTTTTCTATTCAATTCCATAACTATAAATGGGGAGGTTAAGAAACCAAATTTCATCACATTTCACTTTCAGCATTTTCTACGATCTCTAATATATCGCTACAGTTCTTTTGCATTGTATTATTGAAACTATCACACTCCTATTTTTAAAGCTAGAATCTCCTGATTTCATAATTCGATTGGAGTTGTAGTTATTTCACTCCCATGATTTCATAATCTCTACTTTTATTTTTCCCGTTGCATTCTTATACGTAATTTACGTAATGACTAACTCAACATCAACTTCTTGGAACTGAAATAATTTATTGAGCTTCTTGCCAAATTTTTGAAGATCAGACAAAAGGTTAGTTGTGTTAGTTCAGTTAAGGGATATAATCCCGATGAAAATAAGACCAATTTATATGACTTTAGACTATTTCTCTTAATAAAATTGACATTTCAAGATGGAACCACAAATCTTAACATGGTATCAGAGTCCGTTAAGCTCCAACGAGTAATTCGATACGATTAAGACTCAAGAAAATTGAGCACACGAATTTCAAGATTGGTCTGCTCAAACGAGCCACCATCTTGCGAGAGCATGTTAAGATATAGAATCCCTCATCGAATAAAAATGAAAATATAGAACAATTTATAAAGGTTTGGACTACTTATCTAAATAAGGTTGACATTTTAAGATGCAACCCCAAATCTTAACAAGTCCCTTCAAAATCTGTAAATTTTGTAGCATTATATCTTTCCTTGAGATGATGATTTGACTCGTGAATAAATTATTTGTTATTAAACACATTGCGCTGGATGAACCTACTACTAACGTTGCACAAATTATTGCACATTCTTCACAAATTTTAATTTGATAAATAAATTATTTAGTTATCTTATACATGCATGGTTAACAATATTGATCATCATCTCGGGACTTAGGCAGCATGGTTAACAATATTGATCATCATACATGCTGGACTTAGGCAGCAGCGACCCAATGCTCCAACATTATATATCCAGAGTTCGAGTAGAATAACTTTCAGATAAATGTTGATATGATCAATTTTTTCAGCAAAAAGTCCATTTCTACGAGAAGCTTGCTTGTTATTAATGGAATTCAATTTAGTATTTCCACATAGATTTTGAACAGAATTATAATAGTCTATGAACTTTAATTTGTTATAGAAATAAGATAACTATTTTTTATCCTCAATTTCAAAAGCTGTTTTGCCACTATTTTCGTGTTCTAATGCAATGTAATTCCCATTTTTTAATTTAAATTATGTTATCCCTTCTTGGTATATATTTCTTTAGCCTTCTAAGGTGTAGGCGAAGATTCTATGTTATCACGACAGAAAACATAATCAAAAATGTTTTTCAATGTATACCAATTATCTTTTTCCTAATTGCAGTTTTCGATCCTCATCTCATACTGTGTGCGCTTTTGTTTACTTCAAAATAATTTATTTTTTTATCTTCGAAACAAATATAGCATCACTACGAGAACACATTATAGAATTGTGCAATTGATACTCTAGTTTGAACAACACAAATTTAAGTTTTCCTAAGTTTGAAATACGTGAAGCCAGTATGATTGGAGTACCCACATGGGACGAAACATTAGTAGGGCCGACTTCTTCAATATATTTCAATGGTAAAATGTAAAAAGATATGAATATCAAGTATTTTCGAGTGTAGCTCGGGACTTCTTGACTACACCTGCGACATCATGAGTACTTATAGCATAAAGTCTATCATGAAAGATCATATGTTATATAGAGATACATCACATGACCTAGACTATATTACAACCCAAAAGAAACACGTTTTTATGCGTCAATGACTTCAAGAAGATTAAGGTGGCTCTATGACATCTTCAGATATGCAATTATAGACTACTGAACTAGAATTGTAAGTATATTTTGTTTCTCTAATCATTATTATATTGTATTTATTTTATTTGTTTAATTTAAAAATTTGAACAATAAATATTCTTTCACGTATATTTTTAACTCCTCAATTACAAGTTAAGGATGTGGGTTTTTACTACTTTATAATTCTTTTTGACGAAATATTTATTTTTTCTATTCCCTTTTCTTACTGTTAGATAATTATTTTGATGAAATGTAATTTCATTGCATCTTCATTATACTTCACAGACTTAAAATGCAATTTTTCAACTTTTCTGATTTATATATAAACGACAAATGAGCGGCTTACAAGCTTACTAAGGGCTATCTTCGAGGGGCAAGTCGAGCACTACTTCGGTGCAACACTTGGCTTGCCTCATATGCCAGGGTGAGTTGACTTGTTTAGTGTTAAAACCATCATTAGGTGACACTCTAGCTAATCAAGATTCCTTGCTATTAGCACTGATTCCATACAGTTAGTAGTGTACATTCGGCTGTTGATGACTCACCCTTGGGACCACATTAATCTGTTGTAACAAACTTGATTCACATGTCTATTTTGTAGATTCTTGCTTGCTCATTACTCAAGTCCTCTTTATAAATATTACTTGTATTGTAACCATTGAATATTGAGTGGAAATATAATTTCATCTTCATCATCTTGCTGTTAGATTTATTTTGTTATTTAACTTGGTATCAGAGCTAATGGCCAACACCGGATCAAACGATGAGACTCAGTCGGCACAGCCCACTTCCAGCACCTTGATGCCTCCAATGTTGGGAGGAAATCAGTTGCAAACACCAGGGATAACTCTAACCCAAGTTCCATCAGTTAAGCTCGATCGAAACAACTTTTTACTCTGGAAAAACATGGTAATGCCAATCATTAAAGGCCACAATCTTGAAGGATTCGTCACAGGAACAAGAAGCTGCCCTGCTGAGTTTTCTGCAACTCAAACCACTGGTTCAACTGGAGTTACAGTGGAGATGATGCCTAATCCTGAGTATTGTAAATGGGTGTCAACAGACCAACTACTGATGGGTTGGTTATATTCTTCAATGACACCGGAAATCGCAATGAGAGTCATGGGATCCTCAAGGTCTTCAGATCTCTGGAACGCCGTGCTTGAAAGCTTTGGAGCTATGAATAGGTCGAGGGTTATATTTCTTGTTAGTGAACTCCAGAGGACTAGAAAAGGATCAATGAGCATTGACAGATATCTCAACACCATCAAACAACTGGCGGATAACCTCAAAATAGCTGGAAAAATCATTCCACACAGTGACCTTGTGACTCAAGTGTTGGCTGGATTTGATGATGAATATACCCCTATTGTAGTCCAAATCAATAGCAGGGAATCAATCACTTGGCATGAACTGCAATCGGTGCTTATGACTTATGAAAGCAGAATTGAGCACCTCAGTACCTTGAAGAATAGTCTGGCATCAGTCAATTTAAGTGAAGCATCAGTAAATTTTATCCACAGTCCTAACACCTCTAAGGAAAGAAGTTTTAATTATGGTGGCAGGAACAATAACAGCTATAGAGGAAATAGAAGCAGAGGTAGAGGAGGCAGATTCTTCACAAACAGAAATGCCTGTCAAATCTGTGGTATGAATAATCACTCAGCTGCTAGGTGTCTCAACCATTATAATGTAAGGTACATGGGTACCAAACCAGATTATCACTATCAGAATAGGTCTACAAAACCAACTGCCTTGCTAGCTTCCTCTAGAACAGTGGCTGATCCAGCTTGGTATGCAGACTCAGGAGCCACAAATCATGTTACCGCTGAAAAGGGAAATCTGATTGAAGCTTTGGAGTATGGTGGTAAGCAAAAAATCGCTATTGGAAATGGTAACAAACTTTCCATCTCTCATATTGGCACAAATCACCTTAATGCACGGAACAATAAGTCACTTGTTCTTAACAATGTGCTTCTAGTTCCTTCAATCAAGAAAAACTTATTAAGTATTTCTCAATTAACTTCTGATAATAGAGTATTCATGGAATTTCACTCTGATTATTGTGCTATCAAGGACAAAGGGACGAACGAGCTGCTGCTGGAAGGGAGAATTAAGGATGGATTATATCAGATTAAATTGCCAGATGATCAGTCCCCTGCCTCAAATGAAGTCACTCAGTTTCCTACACTACAATCTGATCACTCAAATACTTTAGTTCTTCCATTTTTGTTGCTCAATCAAAAGGTCTCACAGAGTCTTTGTCTAACCTAAAGTTATGGCACATGAGATTAAGACATCCCTCTATCTCTGTAATGTCTCAAGTGTTCAAACTATGTAATGAAAAATTTGATATAAATGAAGTTCATCCATTCTGTGATGCCTGTCAGTTTGGCAAAGCTCATTCACTGCCTTTTAAACTCTCAACCTCTTTCTCTGCTGCACCTCTTGATTTAGTTCACACGGATGTTTGGGGTCTAGCCCCTTTGCAATCAACATCAGGTTTTAAATACTATATTCTCTTCATAGACGACTTCAGTAGATTTACATGGATATATCCTATGAAAACCAAATCTGAAGCACTAAGTTCCTTCATCCAATTCAAGAACTTAGTTGAAAACAAATTCAATAGAAAAATCAAAACTCTCCAATCTGACTGGGGAGGCGAGTTTAGAGCTTTCACTGAACTTGCTCTTCAATCAGGAATTCATATGAGATTTTCATGTCCTTACACTTCATCTCAAAATGGCAAAGCTGAAAGAAAACATCGCCACATCACTGAAACAGGCTTAACACTTCTTGCCCAGGCAAGTATGCCTCTGTACTACTAGTGGGAGGCGTTTCACACAGCCACCTACCTCATTAACAAACTTCCTACACATGTTCTTCAAATGAGAACACCTAGCCAAGTTTTGAACAATGAAGAAATCAGTTACAAATCACTAAAGGTTTTCGGAAGTGCTTGTTTTCCTTGTCTGAGACCCTATCAGCCTCACAAATTCAGTTTTCATTCCATTAAGTGTGTCTTCCTTGGTTTCAGCAACTCTCACAAAGGCTATAAATGCCTTAGTCCTACTGGTAAAATTTACCTGTCTAGGCACGTTGTATTTAATGAGAATGAATTCCCATTCCAGCATGGTTTCCTAAACAAAATCAGTCATCCCTCTGAAACTACCATACAATACTTTCCTCTCAACATTCCTTCTAATTCCAGTCTTGCAGGATCATCTGATGCAATTCATCCTAGTTCAACCCAACCAGCAACATCTCATAGTTTAGATCCACCAGAAGAAATTGAAAATGAGTCTCCAAAAGCAGTTGAAAATGGAGATAATTGTAATGGAACTGAAGGTACAGAGAATAGACCAACTGAGTCAAATGATCAAATAAGTCAGGAACAAGTTGAGACTGAAATGTAGCATGTTGAGCATCCTATGATTACTAGAAGTAGAGCAGGGATTTTTAAACCAAAAGTTTACTCTATACTTTGTAGGAATCCCAAAAACGATCTGAGCAATTCTGAGCCTAATGATGTGGTTGAAGCTCTATCTGATAAAGCCTGGAAAGAGGCTATACAAGAAGAGCACAAAGCTCTTATGAGGAATGAAACCTGGAAGCTAGTACCACCTGTGACAAATCAGAAGGTCATAGGTAACAAGTGGGTTTTTAGACTCAAAAGAGATATTGAAGGGAATGTTTTAAAACACAAGGCAAGGCTGGTTGCCAAAGGTTTTCTACAAACTTCAGGTGTTGACTACCATGAGACTTTTAGTCCTGTAATTAAGGCCTCTACCCTAAGGATAATACTATCACTAGCCGTATCCAAAGGATGGAGTATCAGGCAGGTTGATATCAATAATGCTTTCCTCAATGGAAAGCTGACTGAGGTTGTGTTTATGAAACAGCCAGAGGGTTTCACTGATAAATCAAATCCAACTTTTGTTTGCAGATTAGAAAGAGCTCTCTATGGACTCAAACAAGCCCTCAGAGCATGGTATGAAAAACTGAAAGAAACTCTGCTTCACTGGAAGTTCACCAAATCCAAAGCTGACAACTCTCTCTTCTTCTTCTTAAGTAAAGACTATGTGATTTTCTGTTTGGTCTACGTTGATGACATTGTCATCACTGGAAATAATCAAAAAATGTTGCAATGTTTCATAAATAAGTTACATTCACAGTTTGGTCTTAAAGACTTGGGTGAATTGCACCAGTTCTTAGGAATCGAGGTAAAAAGGTTTGAATCAGGTATGCGCCTTACACAGCTCAAGTACATCAAGGAACTGCTTAAAAGGTTCAATCTTGAACACCTCAAACCCTGTGTAACACCCATGGCAACAGGCAAATGCATCTCCAAGAATGAAGGTGAAACAATGACTGATCCTTCACTATATAGAAGTGCCATTGGTGGTCTCCAGTACCTTGCTCACACACGGCCAGATATCAGTTTTGCAGTTAACAAATTAAGCCAGTTTCTTCAAACACCTTCTGATATTCACTGGAAGGCAGCAAAAATAGTGTTCAGATATCTCAAAGGGACTATGGAACAAGGGCTATGGATTCAAAGAAGTACCAACTTAAACATCATAGGCTTTGCAGACGCTGATTGGGCTTCTTGCCCAGATGATAGGAGCTCTACAGCTGGGTATTTCGTCTACCTTGGTGATACCTTAGTCGCCTGGTCCTCCAAGAAACAGCAGGTCGTTGCTAGATCTAGTGCTGAGTCAGAATACAGAGCACTTGCACAGGCTTCAGCTGAAATAAGTTAGATTGAATCACTTATTAAAGAAATTAAACTGCAGCCTGTTTCATCCCCTATTCTATGGTGTGATAACCTAAGTGCTAGTGCATTAGCCTCTAACCCTGTTTATCATGCTCGAACCAAACATATCGAACTTGACATACACTTTGTGAGAGATAAAGTCCTTGAGGGAAAATTAAAGATCCAATACATTCCCTCTTCTGATCAAATTGCAGACTTGCTCACCAAACCTCTCTCCCATTCCAGATTTCTTTTTCTGAAAGACAAGCTAGGAGTTAATGAGTAAAACTCCAGCTTGAGGGAGGCTGTTAAAACCATCATTAGGTGACACTCATTTAGCTAATCAAGATTCCTTGCTATTAGCACTGATTCCATACAGTTAGTAGTGCACATTCGGCTGTTGATGACTCACCCTTGGGACCACATTAATCTGTTGTAACAAACTTGATTCACATGTCTATTTTGTAGATTCTTGCTTGCTCATTACTCAAGTCCTCTTTATAAATATTACTTGTATTGTAACCATTGAATATTGAGTGGAAATATAATTTCTTCTTCATCATCTTGCTGTTAGATTTATTCTGTTCTTTAACTTTTAGTGTGTCGAGCCAACTGTGGGTGAGGGCTCAATCCATTTAACACTCCTATGGGCAGGATCCTCACTCCATCAGATAACTGAGAGGATGAGAAACTATTTTTACTCTAATTGTACTTATTGTATTTGATGTTTTTAAAGCTAAATTGTATTTAAAAACAAGAAATTTAAAATTTAAAAAAATTAAGACAGTAATGAGTTTATTTTAATTCCTGTCCTGACCTCATCGCATACTACAATCGCCACCCAAAAATAATCGGTGAATGCGAGTCTTTAGCCATCCCTAATTTCAGAAACCTCGTCCAATTTCAAAAATTTGAGAGAGAGTCCTAAAGTTTATTTCAATTAACATATCCCCTTCCAAAAGCAATCTTTAGCCAAAAAATAAAAAAAATTTATCATCAAATGCCCATGCTCTTTATAAATTTAGTTCAATTAAGTATTTGTTTTTGTTACATTCACATTCTATGAACGATTAATTTCTAAATTAATTGAAATTTTAATGTGTACCAGATTGAGCTATAAAGATTTTCAAATTTAACTAATTCTTGAAATTCATTTTCTTTTAAAATTGAACTTTTATGAAGACTGCAATACAACAATAGTTTCAAATTAATTTACGATTAGATAAATTGTTAAATAATTTATTTATTTACTTATATTTTCATTTATAAAAACGTTCTTGTACATAATCTCCATGTATTACTAAATATTGTGAGATGTAATAAGTCAACGATGAGAAGACAATACTATAACTTAGTAAATTAATGGAATTAGAGCTATAAAATTATTTGAAATAATAATGAGAAAATCTTTTCAACTTCCTTAGCGAAGCAAGATGGCTTCTGCTACTCCGATAAATAATGAAATACTTGAAAGAAGAGGTTGGGATTATCTCTCTCGTTGTACCTCCAACGTGAGAATTAGTGATTGAACTTGAATGAAAAATAACTTAAGAAAAATGAGAGAAATTTAGAAAGATATTGTTAAAAAGAAGATCCACATACCTATCACGTTTTTGGAGTATTTATAAATGCTTCGTGTGATGTAACTACTAAGAAGCTATTGTCTACTGCTCAGTATAACACGTCCACTAACTAGACGGCTCTTACCCACGTATTGAGTGATCAACTTTGACCCACTAATGGTTAATGGGATCGGTAATAACCGTCAGACAATTTTCAATCAATTAAAAAGATGTTTAGATGGTTGGGAGTCATGGTGGTCGATCCACTATTGACATACTCGATTTAGCATAGCAATAGTCGAGCTAGCATAGTGGCAGTTGGTCTCGTATAGCGACAATCGAGCTAGTATAGCGGTAGTCGGACAAATTGCCTTCACTTGATTGTCCATCGTAATAATTATCTATATCACATAGCATTTATTAATAAAAAATACTATCCTATAATATCAAAGTTTAAAAAGATTAAGGGCTAGTTTGAGAGTTTTATTTTCACTGATTTTGACCGATTTTTTGTGGCACTGTTTATAAGGGGTTTGAAAAACCGATGCTTGCTAAATTTTTTGGGCACCATTTTTGGATGATTTAATAACCACCCAAAAACGGTGTAGTTTAATTTTAGCCGATTCTCTTAACCAACTAAATCGGCAATTTTTTGGCGTTTCTCAAATTCTCTTTTAATTTTACCTTTTAAAAAATAATTATTTCTAACAAATATATTTTGTTTAATACTAACTCACAAATAAAAATATACTAAGTAAATAAATTATTTATAAGCAAAAAGATTATATTATAATTAAAAAAAATTACTTATAAAATAGAAAAAAGTTACTTATAAATAAAAAATTCTCTCGTGTAAAATTATTTAAAAGTACAAAATTAACTTATAAGGATTAATAATAGAAAACACATCTAAAAACCTTTTCATTTGCGATATACTTCATACCTATTGAAACACTTTGTTCGAAAACCCCTTACCATCAAATTTGTCGTTAAAAACAGTAAAATGTCAAAGTTTAAAAAATTGCAATTTTAATATTCAGATTTTTATTATTTTACAAATTATACCCAATTTTTTATTTATTTTTCAATGTATCACACACAATCACAAACCTTTAAAACTTTATTTTCCACCCCACCTCATTTCATCTTCTTCCCCAAAATTTTATTATTTTATTTAATCACTTTCAAAATTCGCATAAATCCCTCACCACAAATTCCTAATTGTTTCTTCTCATTCCCTACCTTAAAACCCTCGTACTCCAATAATTGCCATTTTTTTTCTCTTTATGTTCACGTCGAGTATGATGATTGTTTCACAGTTTCAATATGAATTGGAGATGGGTTTTTAGTGTTTTGTGCAATGAAAGATTTTATTTTTGTTTTGGAATTCTTATATACCATTTGATTGTTGTTATGATTATTGAGATTACACTACGGTTGTGGATTGGATTCTTTTCTGCTTATTGAAGTGCAAGATTTGAATTTTTTTCCCATTTTCAGATGTATTATAATTGTATGTCTGAAACTTCCATGAACAATGATAAAATTTATTTCTACTTCTTTGGTTCACCTCACAAGTTCTTTTTTATATATGTTTTATTCCGAACGAAAAATTCTTTGGAAGATTCAAACAATTTTGTAGTAGGAAAAGCATTGGTCTCCATTTATGCTTGCTTAGTTGCTGGATTGAGTGATATTACAATTTGCAGTTCTCCCATTTCTCATAAGTAGTGATAGCAAAAAAACCCGCCCTACCCCGAATGTGGGGAAAAAAACCCGCCTCGACGGGTTGGTGGGGCGGGGATGCCCCAAACCCGCCCCGTGAAGAATAAAAAAATAATTAACTACAAATTAAAAAAAATAGTTAATTGAAATTTTTTGAAAAAAAATAAATAAATAAACGGGGCAGAAAATGGGGCAAGCCCGGGGCCTCAAATCCGCCCGCGTCCCGAGGGTGCCCCACCCCAAACCTGCCCCATTGCCATCTTTACTCATAAGAATATAGTAGAAAGTTTTAAAGATTTGGGATAAGAAGAAGAAACAAGGAATTTGGGGTGAGAGATTTAGGAGGTTTTTGGAAGGGATTAAACAAAACAATAAAGTTTTTTGGAAGAGGATATGTGTAATTTTACTTTTTTTAAAAAAAAAAATTGGAATCGGTAGATAGTAAACTACTAAGTATGGGTTGGACTTTTTTAAAAATCATCACTAAAATCACTCATAATTAGTCCGCTCATAAACACTCAAAATTGATACTTTCAAAAACTTTCATAGTCTTTACGTCGAAACTCTGAAGCATGCCCTAAGTGAGAAAAAGTTAATTTAAAGGAAATATTTTAGGCACTTGATAAAAATTTACCCCCCCCCCACCCCACCCCACCCCACCCTACCCTAAAACATGTGTTTCAAATTTAGGGGTGTCTTTGAAATTCTTGAATTAGAGGGGTTGACGTTGACTGTTATCACTCTTGTCCAATTTTTCCCAATTAAGCCTAACTTCGGTTGAAAAATCATGGAATCAAATCTAGGCTTTTGCTTCTTCTTTTCTGAATTCATTTGCTGCTGAAACCAAACAAGATTTTTCTTTTAATTCATTAATATGAAGCTCTCTTTTCCTCTTCCTTCAAAATCCCAATCTAATCGCTCTAAAAAGCCCTCGCAATCCTTCTCCGCCGTCGATGCTGGGCCGTCCACCGCAGATTCGTACGCCAAAAAACTATGTAACATAATTCAATTCGACTGAAGCTCTGGTGGATCCGGATTCAAAACCGAAATCCATTCTCCCTATTCCCAACCAATGGCGTCCCACTCAAAATTCAAAAACCTACCCAATCTTTCCTCTTTAAAGTCTGACGACGAAAATACTCTCCAATTTGAGGTTGTGCCTAATGGGAATCCTGATTCTTCTGATAATCCGATGGCTTACGGACTCAATCTTCGTAAACCGTCTGGTGTTAATGGTGGTTCTGAAGATGATCGTGGTGAAGAATCGAATTTTCCAATTTCGGACTTGGAGTTGAGGAAGTTGAGGGAGGATATAGAGAAGTTACCGGATGGTACTGGGTTTGATGAATATACGAATATGCCCGTGGAGGACTTCGGTGCAGCACTGCTATCAGGATATGGGTGGATTAAGGACAGGGGCATTGGTCGCAATGCCAAGGAGGATACTAAGATACTCGAGGTTAAAAAAAGAGCTAGTAGATGAGGGTTAGGTTACGAGGGGGAATTACCTGACAATCAAAATGGTAATAACAGTAATGCTGGTGAAGTTTTTGGGAGTAGAGATGTCAAGCGGAATAAGAGGAAGGATGTGAAGGGAAAGAAAGGGTTTGATGTTGGGAAATAGGTGAGGATAGTGAAAGGGAGCGAGATGGGGATGAAAGGTAGAATTGTTGACGTGAGAAATGGTGGAGATTTATTGGTCTTGAGGATGTCAAGAAGTGAGGAAAGGGTGAAGATGTGTGTTAAGGATATGGTGGAGTTGGGTTCTGCAGAGGAGGAGGAGAAGTGCTGAAGGAAATTAAAGGAGTTGAAGATTACAGAGAAAAAAAGTAATGACAAAAGCGATAAAAGTTCTTCAAGTAAAATGAGTCGAGAAGAAGAAAGAATAGGTAGTGAGAGAGTGAATTGGTTGACGAATCATCTTAGGGTGAGAATAGTAAGTGAGACATTGAAGGGTGGGAGATTGTACTTGAAAAAGGGGGTGGTGAGAGATGTTGTGGGACCTGGGGTTTGTGATATATCAATGGATGAGAGTGGGGAGTTTGTACAAGGAGTGGACCAAGACTTATTGGAGACTGCGGTTCCAAAGCGTGGAGGCAAAGTACTAGTTTTGTATGGTAGGCACAAGGGTGTGTGCGAGAGTTTGCAGGAGCGAGGTTTGGAGAAGGAGATAGGTTTAGTTCAGGATGCGGACACACATGAGTTTCTCAACGTTCAGCTTGAACAAATTGCAGAATACACTGGAGATCTGAGCCATATTGGTTATTGAATTGGTTCTACTCATTTTGAAGAGTTAGATTGCTTGCATGATAGTAATGCGGTGCCATTTTTGAGGTAATACAAGTATTTTGCCTTGTTAACCAGTTAAATATAATATAATGATATATGTGATAATTTTGCAGTCGACATATCATTTCTTAAACGGTTGCTTTTTGTCAAGCATAGTTGCTGAAGGTTCTTTTCTCAAAGTATAAATCTATTTCCAAGATTTTATAATTTGATGAAAAATTTATCTAAACTGAGGCATGTGTCCACCTGAGCGGCTAATTGTGCTGCTCTATGTTTATCATTGATTGGAGGTTAGGCTATATGTTATGCCCCCCTCCTAAGTTTGTATTTTGTTTTAACCTCTTTTGGCATTATTAAATACTCCATCCATTTATTGTTTCAAAAAGCCTCGTAATATAAATGATGTAAATGTGTCCTAGGTCTCTCATGGCTATCTTTTACATGCAGCATGTCATGGTGGCAAACATCTGTCGCAATATCTGTGTGTCGGCCCCAACAGGTGGTAGTGGCAGTGTTGCCGCCTGAGGTATATCCATATCTTCAGCCCCATCACCCTGTTCAGCCGATTGATGTCCCTGATTAGCCCTCTTTTGGGCTTCCCGATGCTTATCTCACTCTATCCTAAGCCTCTAAAGTGCTGCGTTTGATGAATGAACTCGATTTGACTAAAATTTCCCCTAATGGGATAGTGATGCCCGTCGCGCTTGCAAATGCCACTAATAAAGCTCGGAAATATCAATGAATTCCGGCGATCTCCCTAAACTCCCAATATATGGATTTGTTCATAGATGAGGGAGGCGAGATCAACCTTTTGCCCTCGAACTAAATTATAAAGTGGCCTTTGGATCCAAGAACGTAGAGTGATGTGAGGTCGGCTCGATGTTATGGCAGATAAAAAGCCATAGGATGGCTATGGACGATGTTAGGTCAATCTGGTACCACTCCTCTGTCTGTAGAGACCATGCGTTCTCACGCCCCGGAAAAACCTCCCTTACTTCAGGCCATGGAAAATCCCCAGGGATTGGGACAATATTATCCCAATTAAGCTGATAGAAGTCTTGAATAACTTTCGGTGTAAACATCAACCATTTGCCTCGTACCCATGTTTGGTGTTGGTGTTTTGACCCAGGCGTGTCTATCTCACTGTTGAAATTTGCGTAGAACTCCCGGACTAGACCATGATAGACTGGGTGTGGTCTTTCTCGACGGTGTTCGAGGGTGAATATCCCTAGTCGACCATGATATATTTTCACAACTTGCATGAAATGAGCTCAGTTACGGTTGGTACATCACATGTTTGCACTGCTATATCTATGAATACACACCGACATTGGTTACTTATATATTGAAGCAAGCTTGGGGGATTTTACATTGCCTTTTATAGTTCATATTTGTCATTCGCTCCATTTTTTCAGACTAATTTTCTCCTTTACCTCTTGCGGGATGCCACCAAAACGCACTTCGAAGGGCAAAGAGAAGGTTGGGTCCACTTCCGGTACAGGCCGCACCCAAACACCTGATGGGGTTGTACGGTGTTTTCTAAGTCCCCAGACTCGAGTCCAATATGTCGAGGTTGTCTCTCAGTGGAAGCTACATCCAGAGCGACCGGTTAAGCTTACATTGGTGCACAATTGTGGTTGGGAAAAAGTGGTAGAAAGACCGCACCCAGTCTATGATGGCCTAGTCCAGGAGTTCTACGCAAATTTCAACAGTAAAATAGACATGATTGGGTCTGAACACCAGCACCAAACATGGGTACATGGCAAATGATTGATGTTTATATTGGAAGTTATTCAAGACTTCTATCAACTTACTTGGGATAATATTATCTCAATCCCTTGGGGATTTTCCATGGCTTGAAGTAGCGGAGATTTTCTGGGACATGAGAATGCATGGTCCCCACAGACAGAGGAGCGGTACCAGATTTACCTAACACCGTCCATAGCCATCCTATGACTTTTTATCTGTCATAACATCGAGCCGACCTCACATCGCTCCACGTTCCCGAATTCAAAAACCGGTCTTCTTTATCATTTAGTTCGGGAGCAAAAGGTTATCTCGCCTCCCTTATCTATGAACAAATCCATGCATTGAGAGTCTAGGGAGATTGCCAGAATTCGTTGATATTCTTGAGCCTTATTAGTAACATTTGCAAGCGCGCATGCATCACTATTCCATCGAGGGAACTTCCAATCAAATCGAGCTCATTCATCAAACGCAGCACTTTAGAGGCTCGGGATAAAGTGAGAGTGAAGCATCGGGAAGCCTAAGAGAGAGCTAATCAAGGATAGCAACCAGCTTAACATGGTAATGAGGCTAAAGATATGGATATACCTCATGCGGCAGCACAGCCACCACCACCTATTGGGGTCGATACACATATACTGCAACAAATGTTTGCCACCATGACAGGCTGCAGCAGAGACATTTAGAACTTACACCAAGCATTTGGGGCGATGAACATAGACATGCAGCAGGTGCGGGCCGATATGGAGACCACCTACACTTTCGCATTCGATACCGTAGAGAGTCTCTCGCATCCAAACGGGCATTCGAGATGATGAATGGGCGGTTAAGCTTGTCTGCAAGCCGGGTGGATGGTCTATAGCTCTAAGCCGATGGGACATGGGATCGCCTGGGCGGCCTTGAGACGAGGTGATGAGGCAGTCCAGTTTCCTTCGAGAGCATTCCGAGCTTATTAGAGGGCCACTTTACTTCAGGAGCAGTCAGAGATGGTGATGCAGCTCTTTGCATGACTGGCTCCACCACGGGATGATAGCACTGTGGGACCCAATTTTCTTCCTCCATCTCCATCACCGCCTCCTTTTTGAGCTAAAGGAGTTTCCTCTCTCCCTTCTTTTACTTTATATTAGCATTATCATTCAGATTCGGTGTCTAATCTTACACTATGCACATTGAGGGCAATGTTTGTATAAGTTTTGGGGGTGGTAGAATTTGCATGACAATCTAAGGAACTCACTTTAACTTTGTATTACTTTTTAGTATTCATTGATATTACCATATGATTTCTTATTTCTGTGTGCTTGTTTTTTTAAAAAAAAATCAATTTTTCATCATTTGCTGAGTTATTCTTCGTTTTACGCATTTCTAGCAGTAGTTTAGAATTTTGTATGCTTGCATGGGTTTGAAAATTTTGTCGACCATGATGTTTAATATTGGATTATGTGTGGACCGTGAATGGTGAAAATCTTGCATCATTAAATTGATGAGTACATGTTTATGTGAAACTTGATTTACTTTTGCGCACGACACTCGTATTTGCATATTGGGCTAATGAGTTGACTCATTGCTTAGAAATAGTTGAACTTAGAAAATATACCCGAAAAACCTATTTTGTGTTCATGATCAATTTTTTAGAATAGTTTGGAGGTGATTGAACTGTTGTAAGGGAACACTGAGATGAGTGGGGGTTCCGTGCATGATGTTATGTGTGGATTATCTAAAACTAATTAGATGAAAACGAAGTGAAAGTTTCAAGTTAGGGTTTAGTTTTAGAAACTGGGTGTCTAAATGAAAAGGGGCATTTCAATAATCATTAAATAAATAAAGACATATGTTCGAGCCTGTATAACTCAAGTGATTAAGCCTGTAAGGGTTTAAACCAGATGTTCTATGATCATTTGACTAGAAAGTTATCGACCAAAAGCTCGCTACATGGGTTATATAGAAAGCAAATGAAAGATGTTATATAAAAAGGGTATCTATCTATTGATGAATAAAATACACTTTTATGTATGAAATGCATTGATTAGCCCCCAGACATTCGATTGACAAGACTATATCTCTAATACGAGGCAAATAGTTTAATTTAATCTCAAGGGTTGAAGAAATAAAAAATAGGAGAACATCTACTTGTTAAAGTATAAGCTTGTGATAGTATGACTCATTCGAACTAAGAGATGTAAATGAATAGATATAAATGAGTTCAACTTTAAAACACACCCCAGGATAATTGAGTGAAAAGAATAAGTTTGAGGGGGTGTGTATCTTGCTAGCGATGAATGAAAATTTTTACTACATTTGGGTCGGGTATGAGTCAACCATTATCCTAATATTCTAGTATGAGTTTTCACACACACGTCGAGTTTTGCATATAACATGTGGAGATTGATGCGATTTTGCATGGATGTAGTTGTTCATGTAGTCTCGTACTAACCTCTAATCCTGAGACACGATAGGTTGTTAAGTCATGTTTTGTGTAGAGTTAAGCTATCATTTTATTTGAGGACAAACAATAGTTCAAGTTTGGGGGGTTTGATAAGTGCGCAAAAGCGCACTTATTTAGGCCACGAAACATGGAAAATTGTCGATGTATATGTTGAAATATGACTTAATTCGATATAATTTGTGTTTGTAAGATTACATTGATGGATAGAATGAAAAGTATGCGAAAAAGAAACGAAAAATGACTAAAATGGAAGAGAATGAAAGTTCGAGGACCAAAATGCAATCATTCAAAAGCTGACCCGAATGTCGAATCAAGCATAGAATTGCGCTAAGTAACAAATTGTGGATATCATGAAATGCTAGAAGGAGGAGAAAGAAGCAAAATCAAAAAGTAGATGAAACAAAACTTGGGGACCAAAACGAACCAAATGGAAATTATTTTCTACCATGCGACCTCATGGTAGAAACTCTATGCGGTCGCCCAAGTGACTACAGGGAAAAACATGGGCCAAATGGGTTGATCAAGACTCATCTCCTACCTCCATCAACTATCCACCAAAACCTCTTATATCCTTTTCTGAGGCTCCAACAACCACTCACCAAACTACTTTTTTTATGATTGAAGCAAATGAAATGTGTCATAACTTTTGGGAAAAAATAAATAAAAATGAAGTTGGAGTACATTTCAAGAACTGGGGTTTTTAGGGATTTTAGGGAAGAACTGAAATAGGTTAAAATGGAAAACTGGATAAATCTATGAATTGAGTTTTTGGGTTTGTAGGTCCCAGATATAGCGATTTATATGTGAGCTAACCAATTAATCAAGAAAGTAAGATACAGAATTTAAAGAACACAAAGAATTTTTGGCCAAAGGCCCCGGAGGTTCGGCGACCACATCCAACGCCTAATCCCCCGTTGAGCATCCGTTAGGATATAGCTCAAATCCACTAGAAACAGCCCAATATTCAGGCAAGAAGAGTTACAGAACAACTGATAATGTTCGAACTCAAAACACACAGTAGAAACCCTCAAAATACAATATAATCTCACTAAGAGATCCACTCATCCTTTCTCTAACTGGTATATGAGAAATCACACAGAAAATACTCAAAGATTTACAGATTGTTATCACGAAGAATATCGCGCAGTTGAGAGAGAGAAAAACTAGGGTTCGTCCAAAATCAAGAGTCGAATGATCCCAATGGTCTTGGGGTATATAAATGAGATAGCCAACAGTCAAGATCCAACGGTCAGGCCAGCTACACTTGTCATTCATCCATGAGTTCCTCTTAGTGACAACCAATGGGTTATTCTGGATGCTTCTTCGAGTTGGGCCAAAACTAAGTAAATGGGCTCACTTATCTTGGGCTCAATAATTCAGCACTTAATCTTAACAATCTCCACCTTGCTGAATTTTGAAAACTGTTCTAGGTGGATTCAAGTATACTTCCCTTCATTTGCTCTTATTACCTGAAATAAAAGGAAAAACACAAAGTTAGTAGGCTTCAAGATTTAATAATCTTAAAGAGTCAAAGAATTTTCCAATAGGTATTACTTTTGTACCTGCATCAGCAGGATTTATTTTTGTTGAAATTTTAACCAGTTTTATATCACCTTTTTCAACTATATCTCTTATGAAATGGAACTTAACATCTATGTGCTTAGATCTGTCATGAAAGACTGGATTTCTACTCAAGAAAATAGCACTTTGGTTATCAGAACATAGCTCCACCTGATTTTCTACAAGTTGCAGTTCATTTAATAGTCCAATCAGCCACAGGCCTTCTTTTGCTGCCTCAGTGGCAGCAATGTATTCAGCCTCAGTAGATGATAGAGCAACAATTTTCTGAAGTTGTGACTTCCAACTAATGCAAGTATTATTTAACACATAAAAGTATGCAGAGGTGGATTTCCTGTTATCTATGTTCCCAGCAAAATCTGAGTCGACATAACCCTTTAATCTAAGACCAGTTTTATCAGTTTTGAACATTAATCCTAGATTTTTGGTCCCTTTGAGGTATCTAATCAGATTCTTCATAGCTTCCCAGTGTAGCTCACCAGGGTTACTCATAAACCTACTAAGGACACTTACAGCAAAAGCAATATCAGGCCTAGAACACACCATAACATACATGACAGACCCAACAGCATTTGCATATGGAATATTCATCATTCTATTTCTTTCATTTTCAGTTTTAGGTGAGTGATCCATAGAAAGTTTCACATTTCCAGATAGAGGTAAACTGATAGGCTTTGCATCATGTAAAGAAAATCTCTTAACTACCTTTTCAATGTAAGCATTCTGAGTTAAGAATAACATGCCATTAAGCTTATCCCTTTTTATTTCCATACCAAGTATTTTCCTAGCAGATCCTAGATCTTTCATTTCAAACTCAAGTTTCAGTTTTTTCTTTATATCATTAACAGCAACAGAGTTATGACCAGCTAACAGCATATCATCAACATACAGTAACAGGTATAATGATTCAAATTTTCCATCATTTTTGAAGTAAAAACAGGGATCATATTCAGATTTTATAAATTTCAAACCTTGTATAAAGGTGTCAAACCTTTTATACCATTGTCTTGGGGCTTGTTTTAGACCATACAAGGACTTATTCAAGAAACATACCAAATGTTCTTTACCTTTTACCTGGAAACCTGGAGGTTGAGCCATATAGATAGTTTCATCTAAAGATCCATATAGGAAAGCAGTTTTCACATCAAGTTGCTCCAATTCCAGATCAAATTGAGCAACTAAGGCAAGTAATATTCTGATGGAAGTATATTTAACCACATGTGAAAACATTTCAGTGAAGTCTATGCCTTCTCTTTGAGTAAAACCCTTAGCTACTAGTCTAGCTTTATATCTTCTATCATTAGATTTAAATTCCCCCTCTTTAATTTTGTAAACCCACTTACAGTCAATTAATTTGCAATCTTTGGGTTTCTCTACTAAGGTCCAGGTTTTGTTCTTATGAAGAGAACTCATCTCTTCTTTCATGGCTTCAACCCATTTAGAGGACTCTTCAGAGGCAACTGCCTCTTCATAAGATTCTGGTTCAAACATAAGAGAATCAGATTCAGTTTGAACACACACACAATCAGCAGATTGAAATCTAGAAGGGGGTCTTATTTGCCTCATTTCTCTGTCTCTAGTTAACTGATAGTCTTGCAAGTCATGTGCAAGTTCAGTTACTTGATTATCATCAGGGGCATCATCATCAGTAATTAATAGAGGCTCAATCTGAGGTGTCTCCACCTCAGTTTGTGTCTGCATATCCACATCTTGATTACTGAAGTCAACTTCAGTGATAGTGAAATCCCTTTCAGTGATTCTTTCTACAGATTTGTCTCCAAGGCATGGGAAAGAACCTTCATTAAATGCCACTGATCTGCTAATAATCACTTTATAACCCCTCAATTCCTTAACCCAGAGTCTGTACCCTTTTATTCCTTCACCATATCCAAGAAAAACACACTTCTGAGACCTGGGATCAAGTTTGGACTCAATGTGATGAGCATATGCAGCACATCCAAAAGTTTTGAGATGAGTATAATCAGGTACAGAACCTGACCAAACTTGTTCAGGGATTTTATAGTCTAGGGCACTAGATGGCACCTATTGATCAAATAGGAGGCAGTTTTTACTGCTTCACCCCAGAAGATTTTGGGCAAACCTGAACTAATCAGCATACATCTAGTTCTTTCCAAAAGAGTTCTGTTCATCCTCTCAGCAATACCATTTTGCTGGGGGGTGTAAGTCACAGTCCTATGTCTTAAAATACCTTGATTACTACAGTAATTATCAAATTCTGCATTGCAGAATTCTAAACCATTGTCAGTCCTTAGAACTTTGATTTTTCTACCTGTTTGATTTTCTATCAAGGTTTTCCAATCCTTAAAAGTAAGGAATGTATCTGATTTTGATTTCAATAAGAAGACCCAGACTTTTCTAGAAAAATCATCAATGGTAAGAAGATAGTATCTGAAACCTGAGGCAGTAGAAGTAGGGGCAGGACCCCAGATATCACTGTGAATGTATTCAAGGATATTCTGTGACTTGTGAAAACCAGATTTAAAAGGTAGTCTGTTTTGTTTTCCCATTATACAGTGTTCACAGAAAGTTAATTTCTGAACACTGTCACTTCCAAAGGCACCAACCTTTGAAAGGTGTTTTAAGCCCTTTTCACTAAGATGACCAAGCCTTTTATGCCACAATTCTGATTGGTCCATCTGTGTCACTAAGTTCACAGAGTTACTCATTAGGACAGATTCAGGTTTTACACTATAAATCCCATTTATCTTGGAAGAACTGACAATAAGTTTGTGGTTTTTGATGATGTTGGTTAACCCACTACTTATTTCAATCTTATATTTCTCATCATCCAAGACTCCCAAGGAAATGAGATTTCTTTTAAGTGCAGGGACATACCTAATGTGATTTAATCTCAGAATCTGACCATTTTCCATTTTTAGGACAATATTGCCAATACCTTTAACAGGACAAGATTCATTGTTCCCAAGTCTTACACAACCATCACTAAGATTGGTAAAGTCAGAAAACCAACAGACATTAGGACTCATATGGAAAGAGCAGCCTGAGTCCAGAACCCAGTTCTGATCAGAGCTTTCCATAGAGGAAACATAGGCAACTCCAATATCAGTATTGTCTTCCTTATAAGAGGCAGCAATAGCTGAAGTTCCATTCTCATGATTGATTCCCTTTCCTATGTCATTGGCTTTCTTAAAACAGTCTTTTATCAAGTGACCACTCTTCCCACAGTAGTAACACTTCCTGTTTTTATTGTTCCCATTATACACCTTCTTATCCTTTCCTTTGTTATTATCTCACCATTTCTTCTTTTGGAAATTTCCCCTTTTTGTGAAATTGGCTTGAGTGAAATTACTCATGCCTTTTATGGAGGATTTAGGATTAGATAAGACATTCTCTATGTGAAGAGCCTCCTTGTGTTCAGACTTGAGTTCTAAGTCTCTGTTTCTTAGAGAGCTGTGTATTATGTCAACAGTCAGGTCACTCCTGCCATACTCTAAGGCATTCTTGACATCCTTATATTTGTCACTAAGAGCATTAAGTAGACATACTACTCTCTGATCATCAGAAATTTTTTCCCCACAGTTAATAAGATCTTGTGTGATCTTATTAAACCTATCCATATTATCTTCTAGATCAGCATTATGGTCAAACTTATGACTAAAGTATTGTTTCCAAAGAAAACACTTATTGGGCAAAGATTTGGTAACATATTGCTTCTGCAGAGCTGTCCATAGCTCTACAGCAGTAGCAGTTACACCTATCTTTCTAATCACAGAGTCAGATAGATGAAGGAATAGGGTGCTCCAGGCTAATTCATCTTGTTCACTTTTCTTAGCATCAGATACATTTTCAGGCCAAGTTTCATCAAGAGCTTTAGCACATTTAAGAGTCATTAAAAGGGCTTTCATTTTCTGGCTCCAAACATTGAAATCTCCTTTTCCATCCCAGTGGTGAACATCAATTTTAGTGGTCATACTGTGCAGATGTGTCTTATTAACAAAAGAACAAACAAGAGAAAAAGAACAAAGTTGCTCAATTTCACAGGGAATGTATATACACAGAGTATATATATTTATACACACAAAGTGCAGATTACTATACAGATCAAGATTCACAGTAGCTCAGTAATTATGCTTGATTAAACAGATTCAAGAAGTTACCAAAACTGAATATATACTAAGTATGTGCTCAGTGGATTAATCAAGATCCCTCCCCAAGAATTTCTTAACACCGTACCCTGATTTCCTCAGATTCTAGGGGTCTCACAGGGAACCCTAGACAAAGGTAAATCAAGGGGGCTGATGGTCCCTCAAGAATAGTATTATGGATTTAAAAGAACCACTAAAACCAGAGGTTAAAGAAGGAGTTACCAGAGCTGCAAGTGTCGATTTAGTAATCAGTTGTTACCAGAGTACACCACAAGATTCCAGACGAGAACCCCTTTTCACAACACACACACTGTAAAAGGACACAGAGATATTAGATCTAAAATTTTTCAGAGATGGAGTAGGCACAAAAATAAATCGCGAAACGAGAGAAGTTTTATTTTGAAGAAGAAAAAGGCTCTGATACCACTGTAGGTCCCAGATATAGCGATTTATATGTGAGCTAACCAATTAATCAAGAAAGTAAGATACAGAATTTAAAGAACACAAAGAATTTTTGGCCAAAGGCCCCGGAGGTTCGGCGACCACATCCAACGCCTAATCCCCCGTTGAGCATCCGTTAGGATATAGCTCAAATCCACTAGAAACAGCCCAATATTCAGGCAAGAAGAGTTACAGAACAACTGATAATGTTCGAACTCAAAACACACAGTAGAAACCCTCAAAATACAATATAATCTCACTAAGAGATCCACTCATCCTTTCTCTAACTGGTATATGAGAAATCACACAGAAAATACTCAAAGATTTACAGATTGTTATCACGAAGAATATCGCGCAGTTGAGAGAGAGAAAAACTAGGGTTCGTCCAAAATCAAGAGTCGAATGATCCCAATGGTCTTGGGGTATATAAATGAGATAGCCAACAGTCAAGATCCAACGGTCAGGCCAGCTACACTTGTCATTCATCCATGAGTTCCTCTTAGTGACAACCAATGGGTTATTCTGGATGCTTCTTCGAGTTGGGCCAAAACTAAGTAAATGGGCTCACTTATCTTGGGCTCAATAATTCAGCACTTAATCTTAACAGGGTTTTTAGTTCAAAAAATGGGTGTACTGAATTCAAAAGATGAGAAAAATGCTATGAGATTGTGCAAAGAAAGGAAATGATTCCTTAAACAAACTATTAATTCAAGATGTGCTTTAGCAGCTGCACACATTTCATATGTTCAAGCATTGAGAAACTTAGGCGTTGCTCTTAGGGACTATGTTGAGGTTGAGGTTTTAAACACAGCTTTCTCTATCAATTTCAGCCATTGATCTTGATAAAACTTCTTCACATTCAACATGTACGACGCCCTCTTCATCGTGTATTGGTAATGTTTGAGTACTTTAGTTGTTAATGGGAGCCGCCTTTCGCAGTATATGGCCAGAGTTAATTATATGAGATCAAGGGATAGTGCTTTGACTATTAGAGTCAGTCTACCGCATAGGAATATGTAGAGGGTGAATTTTCGGTGCCACCAACATATAAGGAGTCGGAATCTTCTTGGAATTTCTTTGACCTTGTTGATCTTGATAAAACTTCACCTTTGACGTTTACGACGGCCTTGTCATCTCGTATTGGTAATGTTTGAGTACTTTAGTCATCAATGGGAGCCCCTTTTCGCAGTATATGGCCCAAGTTAATTACATGAGATCAGGGGGTAGTACTTTGACTATTAGAGCGAGTCTACCGCATAGGGAATATATGTGGAGTGTGAAATTTCGGTGCCACCACCATGTAAAGAGTTGGAATCTTCTTGGAATTTCTTTGACCTTGTTGATGAATGTGAGAACATCAGGTTTAGGGGGCACTAGTGGTAGTGGTAGAAAATGGGGATAGCTGGGGGAGAGAGATTTTTTTTTTAATTTTTAATTTTAATTTTTTAATTAGTTATTTGAGACTCATTTGTACATTTTTTGAAAAAATTGGAACTACTGTTGCAATTAATTTTATAATTTTTTCTTATTTGTATTTTGCTTCCTTTTATGTAAGGAGGGTGTATTCGTCATTTCATAAGTTCTTATTTAGAAAATGAAAAAAATGTTGTATTCCGCATTTAAAAGGTCATATAGGGGGTTTTTTTCGCCAATTTGAAAGGATAGAGGGTATTTAACAAAAGTCAAAGGTTAGGGTGTTTTGCGCCAATTATCTAATTTCAAAATTATTGAGGAAGTGTTTGATGAATATTATTGAGGAAAGAATGTATTTTCAATAGTAATATGATGGAAAATATGTGGTTAAAAAGTAAGGAAAAGTTATTGATATAATGAAAATATTATTTTATTGAAAAATGTGTGGTTGAAAATGAGTTTTGAAATAATGTGTCAAGTAAGAGCTCATTTTGACTCTCTTTTTAGTGGATTTAACGTGATTATTAATGGGGATGGACAGCAGGGTATCTTCTACCCCTTGAAGGTCATAAGGGAGTTTTTAGCCAATCTGAAAGGATAAGGGGGTATTTTGCAATAGAGACAAAGGTTGGGGGGTTTTGCACCAATAACCGTTTGATTAATTTATCAAAATTAAACATATTTCAATCAAGAATCAAACTTATCTAAACAGCTTTGTGCTCCTTTTGATCACCAACCAATTATAATATATAATGCTAAATCTCATAGATAATACAAAACTGGACTCTTTCAAATTAAAACAGGAGAGAATCCAAGTAAACCAAATCACCTAGGAGTTACGAATCTTTGGTTTGACATGGACAATCAAAAATCATAATTTAAAGATATTCCTATCAGTCTAAAATCTGCGATGGTAACAGAACCAACCACAACTTTGCATAGGAACAAATAGAAAGTTAAATCCAACATCAAACATTTTTATCTAATAAATGTCAATCAGCTATACAGAGAAAATTATTTCGAATGAGCATACCACAAATTCAAACATAAAAACAAAGCCGAAAGCATATACAATTAAAGAAAAAAAAGTATAGTGAGACGCATCATTTGTTGAATTAATAAATCTTCGGCTGATGAAGAAACAACTAATTGAGAAAAAGAATAAATTTGAATCAAAAGGAACTTACGTGAATCCATTGTAATGATGTCAAACATGTTCTACCAAGACAGCAACAAATCAGATTAGATAACTCCTTCAAGGTGAAACGGCGAGATGAAGATGAACGATGACAATGGTGGGCGGGAGACGTTAGGGTTTCTTTTTTTGTAGTACGATAGATTGAGAGAGTATTAGCTTCATCTCTTTTTTCTTTTTTTTTTTCAATTAAATTTTGAATTTTAAAATTAAGGGTGTGTTTGAGCCACATTATTTTGGAAGAATGTATTTTGGAATAGTAGATTGATGAAGAATGTGTGCTCGAAAAAAATGAAAAAATTATTGATGTAATAGAAAATAATATTTTATTGAAAGATGTGTGATTGAAAATGAGTAGAAGAATGAAAATGAAAATTTTAATGTGTACCAAATATGAGCTAAATTAAAAATATGTGTTGTCGGGTTGGTTGCTTAACCCACAACCGAACTGTGGTTTTATATGAACCAAACTTCATGTTCATATCCAGCCCGAGTTGGATCGGGTTTTTGAGTTATTTACCACCCCTACTGCTACTTAGTAAATTGTTGTCGGGAATTAGCGTTCACGAAAGCTGTAATAAAGTGCAGTAATGAAGGCCGTAGCCGTATGTAATTTCATGTTTTACCAGGTTATGGCATGTTACCCTAAGTGTTGGGTTAATGTATACGCACCTTAATGCTGAAGGCATCAAGAAACGTGCTAAAATATCATTGGGAAGTAATGAATATACATGCTTCATCCAGCAAATTATAGGATTGGGGTGGGGGGTTGTCCATTATACTGAGAAATCTTTACTTTAGCACAGACAGTGTCTAGTACAGATTTTGAAATCTTCCTGAAAGCACTGAACTAATCAACGGATATCTTCATAAATCATTGACCAGCTCTGCTGCACCAAAAAAAAGTTTACTGAAATTACTTACTGCTTATATGAGAACCTTTATATTTGTCATATTTTGAGAAAGTTTGTTGAATGTCAAGATAGCTTCTGTAACAGCCTTGTTATCAAATAAAATCCACTGGTGGCGGTTAATTTTTGAAAGATTCTTCTCCCAGAAAACCTTGTGGGACAAGTTACTGATGAAAAGATAAATATGTGAGTACGAGGGTCGCCTAGAACTAAAGCATATACTGTTTAATATCATTGATGGAGAAAATATTGAATTGTTTTCATCTAGTTTTTATTAACCTTCGACTATGGTTTTGAAATTAAATATTGATTTCTTTTGACATTTGATGCACAATGTTGACGTTCTTGGCTCGAGTTTAGATGACAAGAGTGTTCATGTTTGAATTTTGCATGAGTGTAATGATCTCTGAAATTTGAACTTGTGTGCATTTTTTAATGGCAGGTTACAGCCTCTCAAGGGGCGAAGCCAGGAATTGATCGTACGGGGGGCTAAAATTTTTAAAATATAATGTACGAATAAAATTTTTGAATCTAAGAGATGATTCTATGCAATTCATAGGTTTTCTACAAGCATTCTCATATAGTTTTAAGGGATGAAATAACATGCTTAACTCCTCGATATGCATTTCATTTTACTAAGAAGCTAATGGTTTATCAAATTGCACAATGTCTCCAATACTTATTCCACATGATTAAATAATCTAACCAAGTAACCAAACATTAAATACTAAACATACCTCCTCCTTTGTATGGTGTTAATTTATACTAGAATTCTAAAAATCTGAAATACAATGCATCAAACAAGAGTGAAGCTCGTTACTAGGCTTTAGGTATATATATCTGCCGATGACTTCAATAGGAAAAATAATTCCAACCCTTTCAGAACCATAGTTTTTAATCTTCTAAAGGACATATAGTAAAGCTGCACTATCATGATAACCCCATTTTCTTCTATGGTTCAAAGTAAGTTTGACATCTTACTTCGTCAAGAACATCCCGTCTATAAATTTACCCAATAATAAATGAAACGGGGAAAGTGAACAGAGATATTCAATTTAAACCCTCTGTTTTTCGATAATTACTCTTCGAAATTTTAGAGAGAACTGATATAACTCTAAATACTCTTTATTCCTCCATAAAAATGGCAAAAAATAGCCTAGAAACAGACTATGCACAAAATAAACTCACCATTAGTCATATCAATGGACTCCACATGCTCTTGTAGCTCATCCAACATATATGCATACACAAGAATCGGTAAAAAGTAAAAACCCAATCTTCTTCTAATAGATTCATACAAATAAACACGGAAACATAAATTTCCATTCACAAATACCTTCAATATCTCAAGGAGTTACACCATATGACTCCAAAACTTGATCTGGAGTCTGCACAACAAGAGTTATCTCTTTCATTCGCTTTACAACATCAACGGTATGTGATTGCATTGCCTCCAACTCCATGAACCATTTTCTATCCTCCTCGCTAAACCCACAAAATGTTATGATTCTGAGAATTTATGTTAGGACATTTAGGAAATTTGTTTGGTAATTCGAGGTTACCAAGGCCTCCACTATATTCTGGATTTTTGAATAAACTTCTGATGATCTTCATTGAATTCAGAGCATATATAAATAGCCTAGGGACTGGACATTACACAACACAACTGACTAACTGATCCACTAACCCACTAAATACAACTTCCCACAATGAACCATACATGGCCACGATGGACGACTCTGTAAACATAAAAACAGGAAACTAATCTAAATGACACGGCTTAGAGAAATTATGACATAATATCATATTACAAGGACAGAAACATAACACAAAATAAGAATAAGAACACCCATTAACTTCGTTCACTTTAAACAATAATTCTAAATCCCAAATGAAAAAAAAAAAACAGTCTTCGTTCCAAATATATTTTCTAGAACATAGATATGAAACCAATTATTGTAATACCTGAGTTTACGGGAAGAATCGGTGCCATCAGAGCCAGAGAAAGTAGAAACCGTACACATGTAAAGGGTTTGGGAGTTGGGTTTAATTTTTTGGGTTTGCAATTTTTCAAATGGACTTGAACACTGGCTACTGGGAGGTTGGACAGTGGGCTATGGGTTGGATTGTGGAGAAAATGGGCTATAACTAATATATATATATTTTTTTGTAGGATCTGGGCTGAGACAAGGGTGGGTTGTAGCCCCACCCCTGTTTCCGCCCTCAGTTGTTCAAGTTGTCAAGGCATGAAAAGGGACTGCTATCTGGCGCTCCGACTGATGTTAATATTTGTTCTTGTAACAATATTTTGTGCCGCTTTCTTGGTATAATTCTAAGTGATAGGATGATGATCTCTGTTATCAATGATTTTGGGAGGCAGGTTTGCACGACGAACTTTCATTTGGTCAGACATGATCTTTACACGAGTTTATGGTCTCTCCTAGTACTGGAATACTTGTATACTATTCTTAACCACTTTCTAGTAAGTTACTTTATTATGATTGTTATAAGCACTTTTGATCATTATCTTGAGCATTTCAAGGAATTGCAAGTCACCCTAGTAAAAGTAGGGACCATTCATCCGGGTCGCCTAGGGTGCCACACGTTTGGATGAGCTTATAAGTAGCTTTTTAAAAAGTTGGTAGACACATACTTTTCGAATAAGTAGTCTTATAAGCTCCTCGAAAGTCGAAACATGCATTTGTCCCCTTCTTTAACTTGAACGTGTTCTTTTTAATTGACAACAAAATTCTTTTCTTCTTGCCGTTAAAGTGAAAGGTGGCGAGTTGAAGCTTGACAAGTGGGCAATGTAAAATTGCATTGTATTTGACTAAAACGGTAACGGTGTGTTATGGAAGTTTAATGATGCTATGCTTTTGGCTATTATTAAGTAAAAGTTGGAAGAAAAGTGAAAAATGTCTAATCCATTGTTTGCTCCACCTAAGGTAGTAACCCACCTTCATGGCTTAAAAGTGATTTCGTTGAATAGTCCTTGGTTAATCCAAGTGGGATAAATCAAGCCTACGAGGGGATAAGATTGATGTGAACCAATAAGGATGTTTTTGCGTATGTATCAATCTTATTGATACAATCAATCTAAGAGCCTGTTCGGTAGGGATTAAAATTAAAAAACTAGTCTTTATTGTTGACTTTTATTAGACGAGTGAGACCCAATAACGATCATATTTTCAATTTTAATTAAATTTTAATCCCTACCGAATGGGGCCTAATTGGAAAGAGTGTTATGATGGTGACGAAGTCACGATTCGTATCTGATGGAGATCTAATTTAATTATGAAAGAACGTTTAAACGAAAAAATAATTTCAACGGGGGTTAGGGACTCCATCTCCCTTCGCCACTGTACATGAAGGTTAATATATTGTTGCCCCTTTAGATTTTATATGATATTAAACAAAGACTTGCCACGTCCTTTCATATCAACACCCGTTTTTCATTTGACTAAGGGTGTGTTTGATACGCCACGAATTCTAGGGAAAATGGAATTCGTTTTCCATTTTCCCACTTTTCAGCCGTTTGATGCGTCTTCTTTTCCAGGGAATCCATTTCCACCTATTTTCTAGGTACAATCATTTGATGTACAAAAACTTGATTTTGTTTTCCCACCTATTAGGTGGGAAAACATTTTCCACCATTTTTTTTTTTTTTTTTTTTTTTTAGCAATGGCAACAAATTCTATTAACTATTGCAAAAAGAATTTTCACTTTTGTTAACAATTTCTATACAAAACAAAGTCAAACGAATATGATTTTTTTTTCTAATTGTTTAAAAAAAATTTTTTTTTACTTTTTAGTAATTGGAACAAATTCTAGACTCAATGGTAGAAAATATTATCATTTTAATGGACAATTTCTATAAAAAAAAATGAAGTCAAACGGATACCAAACTTTCAACATTTTCCAGGTGGAAAATTATACCAATCAAACACACTTAATTACAATTCCCAGTAAAACAAATTCTAAGCATTTCAATTCCCAGTAAAACATTTTCTTTCCACCCATTTTCCACATTTGCAATCAAACGGACCCTAAATATATTCTAAAATCATGTTTAAATATTCAAAAACAATAAATTTTTTTTTTTTGTTAGCATCGATTCAAGAAACTAATTTTACTTTACATAATTTTCTAACCAGCGAATTGTCTTACTGTTAATTTAATTTTGTAACATGGTTGGTCTACCTTAATTGGATGCAATGTTTTAGTATTGGCATATTTTTCTCATTCCATTTCTTCCTTTAATCTTAAAAATATTTCTATCTGCCACGCAAGTTGATAGTGTATACTTGTGAAAAGTTAGGTCATTGCGAGGAAAAAGTAAAAACTCCCTTTTTATTAGATAAAGAAGAGTGGATTAATTGCACCCACACATAATGGAGAAAAAAAGTGATGGCGACAATCTTGTTTAGGCATACATTTAACTTTTGTTTTGGTCGGTGCATGTCCAAATCAACATCCATTACTTACCCCCACTTTCTTAAATCAAATACCTCTTCGTTTCTTTTATTTACTTATAGTACCATTGGCATTGAATGGCCTTTTTAATGTTTTAAAAAACGAAAAAAGACAATCTACAGATAAAACAGATAAAAAATATGCGATCAATCATATTACACCACTTATAATGCGGGTATAGACAATAAAAGGCATGAGTAATGCGGATCTAAGCGCAATTAATATGAAACTAGAAGTCAAAAAAGTGAGGTGCCTTTTATTTTTTAATTTTTAAATTAAATAAAAGGAATGGTTATTAATAATTTAAAATATTAAAAATAAAGAAACATGTTAATGCACTTAGGCACATCTAATTTTGTAAGACTTGAGATTTGATATTTCAGTCTTATCACACCTTACGTCCCTCAGAACATTTTAGTTTTTTTCGCTTAAAAATATTTCAAATTAAGTATCATCTGAGTCTCTTTTTGTTACTTTTTACTGGACAGTTAAATCAATATCAATACATTTAGTAGATTATATAATGTGAGGAACAATACTTGACTTCCACGAATTAAAGAAGTAACTATTCTGAAACAGAACAATATTTGTTTAATACATCCTCGATTTGCTTTCATCCTACAACCAACTTGCCTCAGATATTCCCACAACAGCAGATAAAACTACAGTGGATGATATGCTTATAAATATCTATATTCTCGTTGTCTATTAAATAAAGACTTGTATTTAATCTTCATAGCTATTTTTGAGCATTTTCACTTCTGCCTACCAAAGCATCCAAATCTTCAATTAATCTTCGAACATCTGGGCATTTATTTCGTTGTTGGAAATTTCTTTAAGAATGAGAGTTGAGAAAAAAAAAAAAAAAAATAGCCAACCATTCATCCATGAGATTTATTATCCCACATTCATCATATTAAAGGGGATCGTCCAATTATTAAAAAAAAAATTGCCCTCAACGTTATTCTATAATGTTTATTATTTATTTATTTGTTTTCCCAACAAAATCCACAGACTTTTTTCCAAATTAAAAATAATCTAAATTCCTCTCGCAATATTTCATTCATTTGAGGGACATAAAAGTAAATAAACTAAAATTCAGTGATTTCATGCAATGATTCCATCTTTTTTCTTACATCAGGTACCTCTTTGCTTCTTGATATATATACATGCAATTATGTATATATTCTTCCCCCCTTCTCTCTCTCTCTCTCTCTCTCACACACACACACAGAGACAAACGCGCACGCATTCTTGAAAGCTAAGCAAGTGAAAATACCAACCCACAAATTTATCAAAAATGAACAGTAAAAAATCAGTATTGAAAAACACTTCAATTTTTGGTTGCAGTGATATGAAAAGAAGCTCATCTGAATTAGCCCTCCAAGAACTTTTTCCTTCAGAAGATGAGAAGAAAACTGAACAAAAAGCTGAGATTTTTGGAGGGGCTGATGATGATTTGTTTGGTGGGGATTTGTCATTTTCTTACAAGAATTTGGTTAGTTCTAATCCCTTTGAATAGATCTTTTGCACTTGAGTTACTTTCTTTTAGCTTGAATCAAGAGAATTTATGTGATTATGTGAGTTAAGATTTTGGTTAATTTTGATTTGCCATGTATTGTTCCAAGATAATCATTTTATGCTAGAAGTGAATTTGAATAATATTGTTTTCTGATATGTTTACCTTTTAAAATTTATTTTTAAATTCGAGGGTGTGCTATAATTTAGAGTTGAATTGGCACAAGCTTTTTTAGGGGTGGCCTAAGTATATGTTGATTAGGTGGCTTATAGGTTTGACCGTTTTGGGACTAGTTGATGGAGCGGTGGGGATGGGCTAATATGCCCGGACCCATCCCTTACAGTAGTGGATGTGGGCACTTTGCCGAACCAGTTAAATTTGTGTACAGACTTTTCGATTTTACTGCTCACGTTTTGTACAGCAGTATTCTACTGTAAAGTCATCTACTTTCTCGATTATTGTTAAAAATTTGCAGCAGTTAGTGGAATTAGCATTAGTATGGAGGGTGAACAATTATATAACTTGTGTTTCTTTTTCAGTTCACTATAGTTTAGAGAGTTAGGGATTAAGGTTTAATCCGTAACATGAATAGTATCACCAAGGGAACGCTATACACACTATCTTGGACTAAACAACGGTAGATTTAATCCTTATTCTCAACAAACTTAAGGTCCAGTCAACTAGATTAGTGATCAAGCTGTCTGATCTAAATTTACTGAAGAATGAGTGAATTTTCATTTTGCTTATAATTTGTTGGATTATATAGATTTGATCAGTTATCCAGTATTCTTAATTGTTCTGCCATTAGTTCTAAAGTAAACTAGCTTGTTTTCAGCCATCATCGCTGAAGTAAACGTGGAGGGGAGTATTAATCATTTGAAAAAGAAATAATAGGATCATTATTTGGAGATATAATATATATTTTGAGAAAGAAAGAATTGTCTTTTTTTTTTTTTTTTTGGTATTATAGCTGCGTTACAAAGGAATGATTTGTAGAAACGGAAGCATGATTCAGTTAATCTTTTTAAGGACTCCCACATATTGAAGAAATCTTTGTGAAACATCCGGTTCCAAGAAGTTATAAAAAAACGAGAATAGAGGAGTTGTATTTCATGAGTGGATGCATATTTTTCATCAATTCTGAAAGGCCCTAAAGAAGAATCAATTTTCCGTCAAAAATTTCCGTCTCTATACTTTTCATTGAAAGAAGTATCCGTAAGCATGCCATGTATACGAAATATGACCAGTTATTTTTAACAATCAATTTCCAAATGATGTAATTCTGAAAGTTCTCAATGCAACAAGCGAGAGGACTCAACATCACAACTGGGGAAGATATCTGGACAAAGAGGCTTCAATTCTGAAACTAATTAAATATTTTTAGCCTTATAGCTTCTATTATGGTATTATACTATTTTGTTTACTCCTTTCTGCATTCAAGTTGATGCTATTATCCTTTGATTGATTTGAATATGTTAATTTAATTAAGAAGCAATATTTTGATGTACTCTGCAATACCAGGAAATGATAAAAGGGTTGTCTAGTTATAGCCAATTGGCTGATAACCTGTATTTGCCCCAGAATTTCAGCGCTAAGGCTTCTAAGAATTCAGCTACTATAGATTCCCAATCATCAATAAGTGGTACGTACAACGCCACGAGGTCATTATCCGTACAACTATTTATTTAAATCCTGCATTAATATAAAGTTGCTCGCTAGTGGCACAACGTTAACTTATCAGTGTTTAACTTCATTGCGGTTTCGCAATAGATTTACTTTATCAATTTTCAGTTGGTATTCCATCATCAGCAACTAAGCCAAAGGGCCAAGATAATCGAGCAACTGGAGCTAGCAGTGGTTCATCCCGTGAGCAATCAGATGAAGATGATCAAGAGATAGAAGCTGGTCCTTGCGAACAGAGCACAAATCCTGTCGATAGCAAACGCATTAAAAGGTACAGTGTAATCAGCCAACTATGGTTTAATCATGTTGGATACTGAAGTAGGAGTTAAGAAGATATGGGGAATTGTGATTTCAGGATGGTTTCAAACCGGGAATCTGCTCGACGCTCGAGAAGAAGGAAACAAGCACATTTAGCAGATCTTGACCAACAGGTACATATGTATCTAGGAATTAAATTCTCTGTTCAGTCTTACAATTTGTAAATCAATGTTTTACTTAGTATATGTTTGGCAAGTGTTTATAAACAGACAGAAATGAGTGTTGGATATATAGGTACTATTGTGGGTCCCACAAAATATGTGGATCAAAAATGGCAGGCAAGTGTTTATAAACACTTCTCAAACATTCTTTTAGATTGTTACAATTTTCGTAGTTTTTTCTTATTTATCTATTCTTGCTGAACGTGATTAGAAACTAGAAGGGACTTTCTCAGTCTATGTATGCATTGTAATCGTCTGTTTTTTTTAAAAATGTTGTGCAACTGTATCTTACTTTTTGTAAATAAATCTTCTTCCGAGGAACAAATTTTCTTAAGATTGAATATGGTACCCGATTACTTAACCTGAACTAGTTTTGGTAGAAGCCTATTCGAGCCAGTTAATTTTCTTAGAATTTAGACTTGAATCCACTGTTTCTCTGGGTGATTTTGATCAAGATTTAATGAGATTTTAGATTTCATCATTTAGTGTCTTGAGAGTATTAGTTTTACAATATGCTAGATGAGACCCATTTTTGTGTGAGCTTCATCTATGTTGTAGAAATATTTTTTGACTATAATGCCGCATGCTTAAAATAATGGACAAAAAGCCTCACTTAACACTCAAGTCAATGACTGTAAAGAGCATTACAGCAAGTTTGGTAAAAAAGAGAATACTCGGATAAAGTGTAAAGTTTTCTTCAAATTAAAAAAAAATGGAGAGAATTTGTAAATCTGTCAATTTTTTCTCCTATATTCGAACTTTTTATCTTTGAAGTAATATATTACTAGCTAAGTTTCTGTTTCTAATAATGCTCTCTCTTTACAAATATCGATTTTCTTCAGTCTGGGTTTATTGTGTGGCTATAATTGGATTCACATGTACACGAGCACAGGTAAACTCATTATCTTATTTTTACAAGGATAGTTTACGATACATCTTTCTTCCTTCTTTGTTTTCTTGAATTTTTCATTAAATTGTAATTGCTATTTTCCAACATTTGAATCCAAGGACGTTTTTAATAACGTGTTCTTGCAAACAAGATGTAAAGAGAACAAATGTATACACTTCCTTAGAGAACCCTGGTAATCAGCTTTAGATGTTTCTCTTCCGGTACCTTGTATTGTCTTGAAGATTATAGATGTCTTTAAGATTCATTAAGTACTGTTTTATGGTTTAATACAGGTTAAACAACTACAAGGCGAGTATGAGACCTTGTTCAAACAACTTGAAGATGCTACTCAGCAATTCAAAGATGCTGTGACTAATAATCGAGTGCTTAAATCAAACGTGGAAGCTTTAAGAGCCAAGGTACTCTCATGATACTTTGTTCTTCATTTTCCCTTCCTCGGGGTTGTGTTCATGCCATAATTAGCCATTTTAGTTGTAATCATAACTGAGAATCTAGAGTTTAACTGTATATTTGTTGAAATTGAATGTAATAAACTCAAATACATCTCTCTGGGAAAATGCAATGGAAATCAAATTAGAGAAAACTTACTCTTATTTTGGGGGGAAAAAAAAACACTAGCTGATGACTCTTTTTGTTCAACGTCAGGTGAAACTGGCTGAAGACTTGGTTGCTCGAGGCTCATTGACCTCTAGTTTGAGCCATCTTCTTCAGAATTATTTAAACACACCTCAAACATTTACGAGTATCAATATTGGCCGGATGGATATTATCTCTCCTACTATCACAATTCAAGGAGATGATATTGCTTCATACCCAGGAATAATAGATTCAACCCAACTTGAAAATTCTAATACCTTTAATGGCAGTGCCACCAATGGAGTCATCACTGATACAGTTGGCTGCGTGCTAGACATGTGGCCTTAGGAATCTCATGTTGCGCCAGAGTCGAAGTAAAAGACGTATTTTCTTCTCTATCCTCAATCCTGATATCGAGGTTTCATCTAAAAGTTTTTGTTTTTTTTTTCTTGTTATAAACTTGTGCAGTTGTGTACTATGATTTAAGTTAATTTCTCCTCCTCCTTTATAGTTGACTACATCATCTGTGAATGTTCACATTGTAGATATTGTAAGGGGGTGTTGATGATTTATGTGTACATGCTAACTCCAGGGTTGTAAACCCTGAAGAAAACCTTGAAATCTCCTACCACACAAATTATACACCATTCCTTCCAAATCCTTTAACCCGTCTTTATAAACACGAATCCTTGTGAAGCCTGGTGTAACAGCCCTCATTGTCTTCCACATCGATTATTTAAGTCTTAGTTGTGGGCTTGTAACCATTTGAATGCTCTCCTTATTGCTAGTTAAGGGCAAGTTATGTGCGTTGTATTTTTAATAATTGATTTTAGAGCAAACGCTGCTTGGATCATGATGCAAAATGGGGTCACTTGGAGATGGAAACTTCCACAAGAAGGTTGGGTTAGTGAAGTCGTATAGTTGGAAATATGGATTGCCATGAACATGAATTCTTGACGAGGGTGGATTGTAGTGACCCTTTAGCTCGACTTATGACCATATAGCTATGAGATTCCACACGTTGCTTCCACTACCGAAAGTCTTTTTCGTTGTGCTACATTTAGAGTATTGGTTTACGTGCACCATTTTTATCATTAGAAGAGGCTTGAAACATAAGATATTCTGTCATGCTAAATCCTTCTCTCTCCATGGCTGTTCCAATTGACTTCTTGTAACGAGGACAGCTCACAAATTATGAAGTGGGAGAAAAACAAAGAAGAAAATTATTGTGCCTTTATCTATGTGGTAGGCCAAGTGGATGTTGAGTAAGCAAAATGCCACATCAATACATTCATCTTCAGAAGTGAGTGTACTCAGGTTGTGTCTTCTCCACTTTCTTCTTTGCCGAGATGAGGTCACATCTCGTCGCCTCGATAGCCTTCATCTTCGTGGCGATGATGACATGTCACATCACATCGCTTTGCTAGTCTTTGTTAAGACTTGTGGTTCCGTTAATCTTATTAAGAGGAATAGTCAAATCTTTTATATGTTGGTCTATGTTTTCATCTTTATTCAATATAGGATTTTATCCCTTAACAGTCACCTTCGAGGTGTTGAAGTCACAACTCAACGCTTCATTGACATGTCAAAGTGACTCAATTGACTGTAGACTCTTAGAATTTCGATGCAATCCGAATTTTATTTTGAAGGTATATTAAGAGTTGGTTGTTTGTTTTGGAGAAGTTTTGAAGAAGTAAAAAATTTCAACGAGTCAAAGAAGTCAAAAGATGGATCAGGTTGAAGAAGTTGTCTAAAAATCGTTTGTTGGCCTGCTCATCAGGCGCTTGAGCACCTAGAATGGGACAATCGTCGCTCACTAATTGCTAAGCGGTACGCTTGCTAGGTGCGAGGGTGCCACTCAAACGCCAGTAATATTTGAAAAATTATGTTTTCTCGATTATGGAAGTTTTTGTACTCTAATTTAATTTCGAACATTCTGTTATTGATTTTACACCTATTGTATTAGGATTCCACTTTATCTTAGGCTTTTCTTTGTATTATAAATATAAGGAGTAAATCTCTTGGAAAATCATCCTTATATTCTACACAATTTGTAATTTTCCATATTTTGATATTAGTAAATTCTTCTCATGTGCCCGTGATTATTTCCCAAATCGAATTTCCACTTAAATCTTGTGTTCTTATTAATACTTTTAATATTGCCATATTCCTATTTATTTCTAACAAATTGGTATCTGTTTGAAATCCCCACATTCTCGCTTAGGTATTGTGTGAGAGGTCGTATACCCATGATGACTAAAATGTCACATTATGGAACTTGATAGTTGAGCCGTTGGGATGAGATCGTGTAAAATATTCGGAGAACATGAGTTGTGCTTCTTCGCCTATATATACTCACACTTTGTGACATCAGATGATAATTGACGCTTGTGTAATTCATTCTAGAAATCTAAACATGACTCCAAAATTTCTTCCCCTTTTGTGTTTTTCTACATTAAATTGTATAATGTAGAAGTGCATATGATTGCCGCTTTCTCCACCTTGTTCAGAGAAGCCTTGATTTATGCCTCTAATATGTGTGTTCAATATGCAGGTAATATACACTTGAATGATAGAGGAGACAGGATCTATTGACCCACTAAGTTCCATCCAAATTCGAATATCAACAAAAACCATAATAGCATAATTGTCTAATACGGAGAAATATACAAAACTATGAAAAGAAGAACAAAAAAAGTACAGAAGAAATATTCAATCGCCATAGTCAAATGCTCAAGTAGACTGAGATACATACTTGGGGGGGCTAAAATTGAGGATAACAAAACTATCTCATGTTTTGTAGAGATTTTTTTTCGAATATGAAATGTGTTTTTTTTTTTTTTTTTTTTGGGGGTAGAACTTCACTAAAAAATAGGAAAAAATTATGAGTTCAAATACTAAGAGTCTGTTTGGTAGAGATTAAAATCGGATTAAAATTAAAAAATTAGCTGTTATTGTTGACTTTTATTAGATGAGTGGGACCCAATAACGGTTATATTTTCAATTTTAATTGAATTTTAAGTGCTACCAAATAAGCTCTAAATTATCTTATAGGGATAATGTTTGGTTGAATATGAATTTGAAAAAAAAAATGAATTTAAAAAATGGAGTCAAATAGGGGCTTATAAACTGGGGGGATTATTCAAATTGGCCTGTTGACTTAGTCTATTTGGGATTTTCGTAGAAAAGTCTATTTTACCCTTAATGAAATAGGTTTCTTTATTGCAAGACATGTCCCTCTATTTTAAGGTAAGTTTCGGATCTGTTCTATATTTCTTATATTTTGATTTTTAAAGTATAAATCCATTCTTTGATCTAATATATTAGCATAATCTGCTATTTTTTGTTCACATTCTTTTATAAGTTTAATATATTCCTCAGATATTTTATCTGTATTTTCTAGTTGGGATTTAATATTTTCTACTTTTTCAAATATTCTTTTTAACAAATCATCTAATCCTTTAACTGTATATCCTGGCATGACTGGATATTATATAAACATCATCATAATATTATAAACATCATGGTAGACAGTAATCCAAACATCATGAATAATCATAAACATTTATAATCCCTGCGATTCTCTAAGATCTTAAGAAATTCTTTCAAAATTTAACAAGAAATAGTAGTTCTACCTTAATTTTAATCTGGCTCTTTATTCTTAGAATCGAGTGACCTTCAGGCTCTGAATGTGCAAATTGTTTCCTTCAACGGCCTCCTGCCTTAACGGAATCCTTGCTATTCAGCTTCTTGTCTTCACTATATCGTTTCTAAGGACAAATCCCTAGACTTGGATTAAAGAAAAACTGTTTTTGTTGTTAAAATAAGAAAGAAATTTCTTATTAGATCTATCAAGAATCTATGGGAATGAAAATTTAGAAACTCATTCTCATATGTAAGAAATGGATTATTTTTATTTGATATTCTGAAATTGGTACAAAGATTATATCAAAAGACAGAAGTGTTTTTCTTGCAATATGAAGGCTCAAGTGTTTTTTCTCAACTCATTCTGCCTCTATCTTAGCCCAAAGGCTTCTATTTATACAACTACATGAGGCTCGATTATTGGCCTCTTACATCATTCATTACATCATACTCCACTAATGGAGTCTTATTATTACAATAATTTCTTCACTACATAATTGTAGCTCTATTATTTCTTCCAGCTGTCCACCTTTCTTTCACATCTTCTTTTCCTCTATTGTCTTCATATAGAGTTTGTCAAGATTCTTCATAGTGGCGGGGCCTCTTATCTCTTTATATTTTTGTCCTCTTTTCATTTGGATAGCATGTGGGACATTCCCTCAATTGGCATGATTCTTGTATGGTTGATGGACTTCCATGGATTTGATGGATATCAAACTTTTGGATATATTCTTTTAAAATTGATGATTTATCCTTTCCATTATTTGTCATGAGTGTCCATCCTTCATATTGGCATAAGCATTGAAATTTTTTATCGTATAGATTTTTTGCCATGTTGTAGAGAACTTTCATCCCTAAGACTCTTCGGGATCTCATCCATGATCTGTTAATGTTTGGCAATGGCTTTCTATTTTGGCCTACTTCAATTTGGAAATTTCGGCCTACATATCCGACTGTAATAATATGTTCTGCAGGATAATATATCCTTCCATCAATTTCTGGACTGATTGAGTAAAATTTAAGATATATTGGTCTTCCTTTGGCAAATTTTGAAACTTCTCCTCGGAAGATATCATCAAATTTCTCAATTTCTTTTAAATCTTTTCCTGGATAAATTAAATCCAAGAATCCATAGTCTGCTGCCATTTTAACCATGTTAGGGTCTCCATCGTTTGTAATGATCATTCTTGGGTAAACATGTTCTCCTGGGGAGATGAAATATGATTCATCATCTTGTAGTTCATAGACGAGTTTTGCAAAAGCTTTATATTCTTCTTCTCTTGGTGTTAAAGGGGTTTCATCATCTTCATCTGCTCTGATTTTGATCACCCTTGTATGTTTATCATCATTTTTTATTGTCACCTTTCGGGGACTTTCCATGATTGTATCTCTTTTTATTTGACTGGGTCCACCGCTGCTTCCACTTGGTGTACCTGTTTGTATTCCCTGTTTGGTATTTTGAGATTGTGCTAAAGCATCAACCCCTGTATTTTTGGTATTTGTAGACTCTAATTGTGCTTCAAGAGCATCAATTCGGTCTATTAATTCATTGGTAACTTTGGTATGGGACGCACTGATCTCAAGTAATAATTTAACATTATAACTTAAGGTTTCAGCTAATGCCTCCATTCCAATTTTTATATCATCAGCTTCATCTTTGGCATATGTTGCCGCAGATTTTATTTCTGATATCTCCTGCTTGATATTATCCATCTCCGAACTCGATATTCCTGCTTAAAAAATCAGCAAGATAATTGTTTATGCCTTTAATATGAATAATATCGAAATTATAAAATGACAAATATGCTTGCCATCTGTGCAATCTCCTATATTGAGGCTCCATTGGCAACTTATTTTTAATTAATCCTGTAACATTAGAATTGTCAGTTTCAACAATAAATTTTTTAGATAATAGGAATAATGAAAACTTTTTTATTCCTCTAATAATTGCTAACAATTCTTTTTCATGAGTGGTATAATTTATTTCTGCTTGGTTAAAAGTTCCACTTGAATACTTGCAAATTTCATTTAAATCTGTTTTTAATATGGCTGCCCAATATTTATCAGAAGCATCTGTATTAACCACCAAATTATCCTTTTCATCTGGCAATCTTAATTTTGGTAAATTTTTGCATTCTTCTTTTAATAATTTAACAGCTTCTGTATGTTCTTCACTCCATCCTTTAGTATTTGTTTTTCTAAGTAAGACTTGTATTTTATATCTCTTTTTTGAAAGATTTTCAATAAATCCTTCTGCATAATTTAAAAATCCTAAGAATTTTTGTATTTGTTCTTTTGATTCTAATTTATTTGGATTTTAAATTCTTGTGTATCTTGTATAGTATACATCATTGGTCTGACTCTAATTATAACATTTTCTGTTAGTTCTATTTTAGCTTTAGGATGGTATGGTTTCCAAAATAATAATGGATTTTCTCCGCATGTCTTTTCTAATTGTTCTATAATTTTTTCTATACTTATTTCTATTTCTGCTTTTAATACTTTTTTGTATAGAATTTTTGTATTTATATCTTTATTTATTATTGGTTTTTTCTCCCATTTATCACCACGCTGGGCTGACTGAACTCTATAGGGTCTAAATTCTCTTGGAATTTTTAATAAGTGTGCACATGGTGTTTGTAACATTATCATATAATTATTTTGTTTATAATATTGAAATTGTTGGATAAAGTCATTTCCTAATAGTATATCACAATCTAATTTATTATAACTATATATCTTATTTATTATTACTTGTTTACTTCCAAGTATTATACTGACTTTATCAGCGCTATTAATTATTTGTGTACTCTCTCCTGTTACTCCTGTTATTTTTATTTTACTATTTTCATTCCATGATTTTATTAAGAAGTTTTTAAATATTGTTATATCACTTCATGTATCTATTAAGGCACATGTTGTTATGTTTGTTTCTACTATAGTAACTTGTACATATACAGCTAATGGAAAACTTATTTGATTATTCATTTATCTTTCCTCGCATAATATAGTTTGATCATTATGTGTTATATATAATCATTCTCTTTTTATACTATAGTCTTTTAATTCATTTAGAAAACTTATTCCTAATAATATATGAGGATCTGTACTCATACTATTATCCATATAACATGTTACTACCATTTTAATTCCTCTTATTTTTATTGGTATTTTGACTTCTAATTCTGTAGTATGTATTTGTCCATCAAAATTTACATATCTATATGGTTCAATCTTATGAGTCATTAATCCTTTATTTCTAATTGAAGCTATATGGCATTCACTTGCTCCTGTATCAATTAGTATATTTGGTCCTTCAATATATTCTCTTCCATTATAATATTCTCCTTCTATTTTCATGTTTCCAGCATTTCTATGAAGTTTGATTTCTTTTATATTACTAGTTCCTTCTAAATGTTTTTTAGGTAATTTAAGACTTGTTGACCTTTTAATTAATCTTCTATCTCTAAACATTATTTTATCAGAATAATCATCTTCTTTATCTTCTGTTATTTCAGGTTTATCCTTGAGTATACTAAATTCATATTCTTTAGGAATTAAGCTTATTTGTTTGCTTGGTTCTATTATTTTACTAATATCCTTGCATTCCTTATGAACTTCTATGTATGGTTTTTTGGAGTATATATTTCCATAGTTGGAGTTAGTAAATGTGTACAAAGCTCTATATTCTATAGTCATAATCTTGTCTCCTGGTTCCATTATATCATTTCTATGTAACTTAAAATATTGTCCTAAGACTTCATTGAAGTTCTTATCTGTAATTGAGACACAATATTTTGGGTAATAAGTAAATATTAATTTTTGGTATGCCAAGTTTCCTTCTATAGTTCCTAAATGACTATCTTTTAAATTTATTATTCTTCCATCATGTAAACTTACAGTTAAAGGTGAATCTATTCCTTCTCTAAATAAGGATTTAAACATTATTTGTATTCCTGCTAAATAGACATATTGAATTTTTTCTCCTTATTTTTTACTAATCTTTGTTAATAATTCATCTACTGTATTTCTTGTTAAAAGATTTAATTTATGCGTTCCTTGAGTTGTTCTAACATTTATAGCTTTTTCAATTTTATGATACTCATTTATTGCTATTCTTTCTCTTTTCCATATTCTATCTAAGGCTTCCCATTTTCCTATTTTTAAATCTAAAGATAATTTTCTCATTTTCTTGAATTTGTTATTATCAAATGTTACTTTTAATCCATAACCTTCTATTCCTTCATATTCTTGTTTATCTATATTATCTTTTTCTATTTCTTCAATTTCTTTATTCAGATTCTGACTCATTATCTTTTTCTGAATCTGATTCGCTTATATATACTTCTTGATCATAATATTGTTCAATATCTGATATTTCACTTAATTCACTTTCTATTTCTAAATATTCTTTTTGTAATATTTTAACTTTTTCTTTTTACAATCAGGGCTTATATGTCCTATTTCTCCACAATTCCAACATTTGCATTGGCTTTTATCTTTTCTATAAGGTCTGTTTTTCTGTTGTCTATTCGGATTATATTTCCTTTTATAATATCTTCTCCTAGGCTTTATATATTTTTTCTTAAAATTTCTAAAATTTCTAATTTTTTTATTTTTGAATTTTCTCTTAATATTTTTTCTTTCAGGATTACATCCCCATTGTGTAGGTTTTTCCATATCTTCACAACATATCTTGGTTAATTTTCCTGATTTTTTCATTAATTATCTTTGTTGACATATGTATGCAAGTCTTTCAAATAAAAATTTTATTCTTGATCCTAAAGATTTGGGTGCTTCAGGATTTTCTTTAATATATTTTTCAAATTCTATTTTAAAATATATTCCTCATGTTCCTGGTAACTTATTATAGTACATATCTTTATATACATCTTGATTTTCATTACTATAAAATTGGGTATAATAATATTCCTTAAATTCACATGTATATTCTTTGATTTTACACATATCACATATTGTTAGGTTTATTAATTTTATCCTAGCGTTTTCTTTTTCTTTTATTGCTTCTCCATCAAAATTTCTTATCCAATCTTCTCCTAAGAATTCATCTGAAATATAGTTTACTAATCTTTCTATACCTTCTCTATCTGATTTTATTATTTCTGTTTGTACATTTCTTCTTATTAATGTCTTTGTATCATTATTTATTCCATCCCACCAATTTCTAACATTTCCTTCAAAAGATGCTACTAAAAAGTCTATCCTTCTTTCAGTACTTTCCCATGTGTCATCTTTGTTATATAAAAAGAATAATATAATTGAATATGCCCGAGTTACTAAGGCTTTTTTAATAGCTATTTTACAATCTTAAGTCTAATTTTGCTCCTCCATGATTGACAGATTTATCATAATTATCATTTAGTTCAAATTTATTACTGTATTTGTTTCCTTTTGGTGGTTGTCTATTTCTTATTGTTTCATAATATTGTCTATATGGTTTAATGTATATAGGTGCATAACTTTCATCTGGATCTAATATTTCTTGTTTATTAGAAGATTCTGCTTTATTTGGTCCTCCTCCAGTATTCATTAGGATTTGATATTCATCTAAATTTTCTAAACTTAATTGATCAAAATTTTCTATAAGTAAATCTAATTCTTCATTCATCTTTATCTTCTATATTATCCTGATTTTCTTTAATCTCTAATTTTCCTATTGCTTTTTCTTTAGATTTTTCCATTTTTTCTTCTTCTTCTTCTATTATTTTTGGTAAGATCTTTTTCCTAAATTCATCATCCATACTACCTGCTTCTATTCTTATATTTTCTTGTTCAGTATGTTTTTTCCCTATTCTAGACATTTCTTTTTCTATAAATTTTTTGTCTATTATCTTTTCTTTTCCTTTATTATTTTCTTTTATTTTTCTTACTTCAATTTTTAGAATATTAATATCATTTCTTACTTCTTTTATTTCATTATTTATGTTTTGAACATCATCTATTAATATTTTTATTAGTGTTTTTAATTCTTCTATATACTCACCAATTGACATTTATCTTTTCTTTGAATGACATAAGTAATATGTTCTACATTCAGTATCTTTACAATCTTTTATTACTTTATCACATTTTTGTCTTACATAATTATTATTTGTTAATTCTTTCATTTTTTCGTAATAACTTGCTCTCATTTTATATCTTTCTTGTTTTAATTTTAATATTTGTTTTTGTTGTGAGTTTGTTATATTTTCAGGTTTCAAAAGTTCATCTTATATTTGTAGATTTATTTCTCTTACTCTTACTAATTTTTTTATCTAAAATTTCTTTTATTTTCATTAATTCCATTAACAATTTTTACAAATCATTTGATTCATATTTTTCTTTATAATATAAATTGATTTCTTCTTTCTCAAAAGTTTCTATTATTTTCTCATATATATATCCTTCTTTTATTGATTCTATAATTAGTTTGTGTAATATTTGTGCTTTAATTTCCATATGTAATTTTCTAATTATTCTTAATGTTATTATTTTTAACTTATCGGGTATAGGTTTTAAAAATATATAACTTCCTCTTTCTGTTTCTAATTTATAATAATTATCTATTTTTATAATTCTATAACTCATAATTTTTGCAATATAACATAATTTCTTCTTTTTCAAGTTCAATAATAATTTTTTCATATATATATTCATCTTTTAATGTTCCTATTATAAGGTTCTCTATAATTTGTTCTTTTATTTCTTGAAGTAACTCTTTAATTATCATTAATGTTATTGTTTTTATTTTCTTAGGAATATGTTCTAAAAATATATTACTTCCTTTACTTTCTTCTATTTTGTAATACCAATCTGTTTTTGTAATTGTAATGTCCATGACCTCTATGGCTTTGATACCATTAATTCGGGGGCTACTTAGAGCGAACAAAAATCAAATAATACTTAAAATCTAAAATCTAATTAATCTTTAAATAGTCGTATATTCTATATATTCTTTTAATTTATTAAATTCTAATCTATTATTAGTTATAGATATATAAAATCTCAGGGTTAAATTAAACCTTAATTTTTTATATTCTTGTGGTAATCTATTCGTGATAGGTTTCCTCATCTATAGGTTTTTAATTAAATCTTCGAAGTCTAATAATGTTTGAGAATTCATAATGTCAAGATCTGTTATTATATCTATATTTGATTTAAAAGGAATATTATATTTTCAAATATTATTTTTCCTTTTTTCTAATTTATCTATTATATCTTGTATATCTTTTACAATTATAGATCTAACAATTCCTCTGGCAAAATTTTCTATTAAATTTTCTTTAAAACATTTTAATATTTCTTGAGCAACATATAATTGTTCTTGATATCCTATTTTATCGATTTCATTTTCAAATTCAATTTCATTTTTATTTTTTACAATAGTTTTAATTTTATATGGACCTCTTTTAGATCTAGGTCTTTTCATTTTATAATTATTAGTCATAGTTTAGTTAGTTTTTTGAAAAGAAATTATTATTTCAAGATTATAATAAATCTTCTAGGACTAAATTGTTACTTTCTTTATATTATGATTACTTTGGTTGTAAATCTTATATTTAGGGGTATTTTTGGTAGTTTACTATCTTTGAATGGTCAAAGGCCAAAGTGTATAAATGACCTCCTTATTTAGGCTATTCTTATATATTTCCCCTTATAAACTGTGCCATAATCAATATATTGCTCAATGATTAGAAGTTTTAACATAAAAATTGCTTTCGATATATGATTTCAAAATTATGACATTTAAAAGAACAATCCCAAAACGACAATTTTAACGTCAAAAAAGAAAAAAAAAACGTACTACCAATCAAAGGAACAATTGAAAATTTTCTTTAGCAAAGCAATCTCTAGTAAAGCAGTTTGTTCCATCACAACTTTAGAGATTTTTGAGAGAGAGATGCAATATCTTCATTGAGCACTAAGGGTTCGTTTGATTGGTTTAAATTTCATAGAAAAGTCATATTCGAGGAATTCAATTTCATGAAAAATACATTTATATAAGGTACTTGAATTTTTATTTTCCAAATTACATGGAATTGGAAAAAAAATTCACCTCTGCCAATCAAACGGACCCTGAGTAAAATTTACAAAGAGATGTAGCAAGTTGGTATTGAATCTTCTAAAATGAGCAAATTAATTATCCAAATCATTTTATTAAGTAGAATAACAAGTTGGGTCTCCAACCTTTAAAAGCAAATTAGCCCTTGTTTGTCTACCATTTTGCAACCTGTGTTTGCTATCGTAAACAATATCCACCACAAATTCACCCAATAAAATATTCAACACACAAATCAATAAAGTTACTTTAAATTTCAATCACATATTCTCCAAAAAATGATATTCATTACATCATTCTTGGTTCAATAATGGTAGACAAACAAGGGCTTAATTCGCAAATTTTTCATTGTAGTTGCACAATTAATCGCACGAACGATAACTCTCCAAATCTCTAATAAATCGACACGTGGTCAACTAGTGTGATTTCCTCATAAAATAATATCAAAATATCTTTATATATTAACTCAATTCAGAAAATGAAAGAGAAAATAAAATAAAATAAAAGAACAGTCAATTATCTTCTTTAAAGAGTATCTTTCTGGAAAATTTTGATCTTTGACCTCTTAGAAAAAATGACTTTTTGCTTGATGACGTGGACCACCTTCTTTATCACGATCGTGACTACTCTATGTTTACATTTACGACTTAGATTTCAAATTTACCCATGTGGTAAATATTAAAAATTAGATTATATTTTAAGTCAAAATTAATAATTAATTTTAGTCACACATTTCGTGGGATCCACAACTTTTTCACCACACGTTTCATCAACTTTTATCAAAATTTACTAAAAAAATCTTATTTTAATTTTCTTAAAACAAGGACATAATTTGATTTCGTACCCCAGTACTTATGTTGAGTTTTTGAGGATGTAATAAAAATCCGCAATTCTTTAAGACTTTTTTATAACAACGTGTAACCCGTATTTAAGGTGTGTTTGAGCCACATTATTTTGGAATAATATATCGATGGAGAATGTGTGGTTGAAAAAGAAGGAAAAGTTATTGATGTGATGAAAAATATTATTTTATTAAAAAATGTATGGTTGAAAATGAGTAAAATAATGAAAATGAAAATTTTAACGTGTACGAAACAGGGGCTTACTTTGTAATTTATAAATAAAAAACAATTCATATTATGTTATTCACAGCTAAATATATAGATAGAATGCCTAAAAATTAAAATTATAAGTTGGTTAATCTCCCACAAATATTTTCCACCTAAAGTCCATTGACAATTGTTTACAAGTTGTTCCATTTACAACCTAATATTCCCAATTTCCACTACAAGTCCCCCCCCACCCCCCCCCCCCCCCCAAAATTTTGTATCATTTTTTCTTCCGTAATTAATAAAAACATGTAACCTTTAGTTAAAAGACAAATCATCCACCAACTTTTGTCCTCTCAAATCACAGAGGTTTCTCAGTGTGTGACCATATTGTTGTTAGCATTACGTTGTGTTTAATAAAAAAAAAAATGAGTGAAAGATGACAAAAACAAAAATAAGCACTTGATCAACACTAAATTAATAGAAATTGTAGATATGAATATGACAACAGTATTATCTTTTACACTGACGCAAAGCCATTATCATTTGCATTCTCAGATCCCATCTTTAGTTTTTCACTAGCAAAAACAAAGTCAAGATTGTAAAGGACAGGAACCAATGTGATAGAACATAAGAAAACCAGAACAGGTCCAAAGATCCACAGCATAACAGGGAGTGCTGCATAGAACAATCTATTTCCGACTGTGTTGAGTACAAATCCTTTCTCGAGAAGATTAGATACATATCCCGGAGTGACGACGGACGAGTTATCCTGAGGGCAGTTGATGAGGAAATTCACCTGGTTTATGAACCGGATCGAGAGGGAGTAACATAGGAACGAGAAGAGGAAAATGAGGAGGAGAGTAACGTATTTTAGCGCTACCATGAATTCTCCATGCGCCCCATAGACGGTGTCGTTGAGGGGCTTCTTGATGCTGTAAGTACTACTTATCACGGCTGCCAATCCCGAGCAGAGAAGGATCGACGTGGTGGCCATGAGCGTCGATCCCATGATCGTGTTTCTTAGTGTCTGGACAGCCAAAATGTTTTTCTTGTCATTGTCCTGCATCACCAAAAGTCGTGTCCTGAGTTCAAGTCTCGTTTTCCACTTATTCATGCGTGTTGATCAAAACATAAGTCAAGTAAATAATATTATCTTCTCCCTCAAATATTAAACTTTTAGACGAGACACGAGGAGGCAAACTGGTCAGCTTATTACTCTATTTTGGACATTATTCTCCAATTTCACTGTACACATCTATCTCAAACATTTACATTTGAGAAAAAGTGACACTAAATTATTGTATATACCCACGCACACAAGCACTTAAGTATTTGTCTAGTGTTTGTTCCTCTATTTGATTCTAACAGCCACATATTTTTATTTTTTTGGTGGATGTCTACCTACCACCTTTATCAAAAATGGAATTTGCAGTGTAAACCAGCATATTTTGTGAATGTTCGGACAAAATAATCTGATATTGTTCCCGTATGAATCTTGAATAAGACAAATAGGATAAGGTTGAGAAAGATTATCATTTTTGCGATTTTTTATGCGTACAACATTATATAATATTAAAGAAGAAAAAGAAGTTAGTATTTAATAGTATGTACCGAACTGTTGTGATTTTAATTGTTTCCATGTCACTTAAGAAAACAAAAGAGGACTCACCAAGACGATATGCCATTTTGCTGGCTAGAAGCGATGGCACTTCTTCAAAGAATATACTTTTTTTGTGACGTATTAGATAAAGTAGATTAGACGGTTCTTCATAGTATTAAATAAAATCAAAAGGTTAAAATTTAGTCAATAATGTATAGTGTTGCTTATCAAACATGTACTTTGAGTCTCATTTATTTATTAATTTTGAAGTCACGAAAAGCATAAATTGGCATGTATAAAAACCATTATTATTATTATTATTATTTTTCAGATAAGTGACTACACAGACATTTTTCACCCCCTTTTCCATTTTAAAATCTAAAGAACCTTAGCAAGAAATGAAGGAAGAATTAAATAGAAATTTCAAATTATCAAAAATATTTTCAGGACCAATCTTCTAAATGTTTTTTTAGAAATGAAAATTATTAAAATAATACAAAACTAAGCATATAAGAAGGTGGAAATTGTTTGCCATCATTTCTACTCTAATTTTGTATTTATTCAAGACAATTTTGTTCTTTTAATTACCAAATAATTAGAAAATCAAATGCATGAAAAAATAATCAGAATTTGCATGTATTTGAATGAAGGTGCAACAAAATTAATGTAAAAATAAAATGAATCTTGAAATATTATACACGTGTGTGTGTGTGTGTGTGTTACTTCATCATGGCAGAAACCCATTAAAATCCATAAAAAAATTCTCCAAAAATGGAAAAAAAGAATGAAGTTTGAAACATTACTCACACAGGTGTATGTATGTACGTACCTTCATCATAGCTGAAACCCAAAATCGACGGCCACTGGCATTAGTTCCAATGATGGTTGAGAATGGCTGTGTTCGAACCTTATGCCATAGCCATAGATGATACCCCATGCATATCAAAACCCCCATTGGGACAAGTATAACATCTAAATAACATTTCTTCCATTCCATCTCTCTCTCTCTCTCTCTCTCTCTCTCTCTCTCTCTCTCTCTCTAAGTCTGTGTATGTGCAAGTTGTGCTGTTCTCTTCTTTGCTCAGTGGCTGCAGCCACACACACACACACACATATATATATACACATATATGTGTATGGCAGGGAAAATGAACGTAGACTGGTTTAGATGCAATATCCAACTTATGAATAGACACGAGGAAAAGCAATCCCACTTTCTCTATTGTGTATATATGATGTGGGTATTTTTCATTTTTCATTTTTTTTTCCTAGGATATGGTATTATATTGCCTAGCTAGGTTGTTTTGTGTATTCACCAGAATAGCAATCCAAAGTGCTTAAAGCACAAAAAATCGGAAATCGGAAAATGTAAAACTCGCGAGTTGTGATCGTTTAAATTTTAACGGTTCAAATTTTGAAGTGATGCGAATCAACGAAGAAATTCGAGAGATAAATTCATCCGAATATATCCAACAATTTGCATATAATGTAAAGAAATATTTGGTTCTGATGCTAGAATAAGAATAGTTTGGTTCTACTTCTCTTCACAATGAACAATTAATTTGATTTCTTCTCTTTTTCTTAATTTATGCAGCACAATTTGGAATTATACGGATTAAAAAGGGATTCAATTCAGTGGGTATAAACTCGTTTATAATGTGATTACACCTAAATTCTTGTTCTACTACTTTATTATTTGTAGTAGTCTAATCATGTATTGTTTAGGGTAATTATTCTAACACCAATTTTCTTAAGTCAAAATTAATAATTAATTTTAATCACATATTTTATGATATTCACAACTTTTAAGTTATCATATATTTCATCAATTTTTATCTAAATCTATTAAAAATTTGATTTTAATCTACTCTGAATATGGCTAAATATTTTCCTACTCGTTCTTCTCCTCGCACATCATTATTTTCATCCAATAAATCCGTTAGCACAAAACAACTTGTTATTTACAAAAAAAATTGATAAAGACAAAAGTGAGACATTATTTTACGTCTTGTTTAACATGGTATCGAAGCAAATAATCTTTTATTGAATTAACACTACACCAAAAAAGATCTTTTGCAGCGGTCAAAAAACGATGCGATAGACTTTTTGCAGCGTTTTAGCATATGTTGTGAATGTCGGTGTTGCCGTTGAGGGAAGACTTTTTGCAACATTTATTCACTGTTGCGAAAAATCATTTTGCAGCGTTTTTTAAACGTTGCGGTAGACCATTTTACAAAATTTTTCCAACGTTGCCGTAGGCTCAATTTTTTTTTTTTTTTTTACACTTATATATGGTAATTGACCGATAAAATTGAAAATGATACTTTTTGAACAAATTTTGGAATTGAATAAAAATTGATAATTTTATTACAAATTCTTGAATCAATACAACATTAGAATGTGATACAATACAACATTTAATCACAGAAGAATCAATCTCCTTTCCGTCAACAAATTCAATATTACCAGGATGAAGAATTGTTGCCACAACTCTTCTAACTTCCTGTGTCATGTACCCAACCTTCATAAGAGCCTCATGCTCTGCACACCTTGCTGCCTCTACTTCAGACACAACTTCATCACTTAGGTTACCCAAGTTTATTTCCTTGATCTTATACTTCACTAGTGTTTCTTGCTACTAAATAAGCGCTGAGTTTATATATATCCACTGATCTCTCCTTAGCTAGCATTGCCCTTTCTCATGGGAATGTGTGGACGGTTGAAATAAAGAACAATGGACTTGCCTGCAATTTTCACATATCAAAATTTAACAAATTTTAGGACAACATATATAGTTGTTTTTTAAGACTAAAATTAATTAAATAAGTATGTCCTCAAATAGCTTAAGTTTTAAAGGTGGTTCAACATAATATCAAAGCACACAAAAGCACTAAGCTCAAGTTTTGCACTAATTTACTCATATGTGGACTACTTTTTATGCTAGTGTCCCTTGTTTAACCTTAAGCTTTTAGACAAGGATGTTTAACATGAATCAATCTTATTGAAATGTCTCCAATGCAATTTATTGGTACTTGCCTGATCTTGAACTCTTCTTTGGGATGAAGTATCTGAATGCCACTAGATCAAACAACACTTGACTCTAACAATGAAATAGTATATTACTAATTTGTAGTGTGAACATGCCCATTGTGACCTTTTTAAGGGCAATTGAAAGCGTAGGATAGATATCAAGTTCTTGTACTGAGAACAATCTAATGAAATTTCATCGATCTATAAATACATGTGATGCATGCCCAAATGGAGCAGTTACCAGTGGTTAACAGGGGCCATACCTATCTGCTTGAAGTATGTCCTAAATGGTTTTTGAAGTATAAATAAATGCACTAGTCACATCAATGACAAAGCAAAAGGTTAATGAAAATAACTGACAAAAAATGTGAAAGTGCATAGACATTGAGATTTTAACCTAAGGGGAATTGATCAGATTTTAGCACTCAAATAAAGGCACGTCCATGTACAATCAATGTAGGCTCAAAGCTTTTCTTAGTTATAATAGTCAAAAATCAAAACACACATTTGGGTTTTTGAACAGGAAAACAGTAAGCTATATTATGATACACAACTGCGAAATAGAATATTCTCCACTCACTAGCAATTGATTAAATAAAAAGAAATCTAAAAACAACACCATGCCTTGAAACTTTCCTTGCCCTAGCTTCTGAATGTTTGAAAAATAAATCTGACATGACACATTTCACTAATTGTCAAATAAAATTCCATGAGAAACCAGTATTCTTTTCTAATTAATAACAGCAAGAACTATCATGAGAAAAAACTAGTATATATAAATATAGCAACATACCAATCCTCTAGAAAGCAAGGCAGATATTAGAAAATGCAATGCTCCCATACGACTACGGAAAGCAGGGAGCATTGCTTGAAGCTTCTGAAATGCACTTGAGATCATCTGAAGGCTATCAAAGCCAAAATTGGACAGGTACCTAACTAGGAGATTAAGCTCGAGCAGGCTCAATCAGGGGCGGACGCAGAAGTTTAACATTGGGGGGCATAATCGAACTTGCAAAGAAGTTGAGAGAAATTTTACAATCGAAAATTTACGTCCAAAAAAATCATACCCTGTGTAATTTTACATCCGAAAATTTGCATGGGATATCACTTTTTTGGATGTAAAATTTCAAAAAATTTTGAAAATTTTCTAATAGAATGATGAAAATTACATTGAGAAATTTGTATCGTAAAAATAATAAATGTTAATGAAATAATTGGATTTTTTTAAAATGCGAGTGATACGTCTTTTTAAATATTCACGTTTAACGGATTTTTAACTATTTTCGATATATGTTTGCACTATACGATATGCACATAATGTAGTTCTTGAAATAAACTTCGAAATGATATAAGCAATTTGTAGATTCGATTAGCTTACGATTGTCAGAGAATTTTTAAAATTAGTATATTATTGGAATTTAAATTTATTTTGATTGTCCATGTTTAGTGGAGATTAAAATCAAATTTTTAGTAAATTTTGATAAAAATTAAACAGTTATGAATTCCATGAAATAAGTTATTAAAATTAATTGTTAACTTTAATTTAGATTAAAATTTAAATTTCAATCGATACCAAACATGATTGTTAAAAATAAAAAAATTGGGGGCACCTGCCCCCCCAGGACGCCCCTGGGTCCACCCATGGGCTCAATGTTATTCCAAGTGCAACTTTAAGGTTCTTCTAGAGCAGATCCAGTAATTCTAAAGTTATTGGAGCTATTACAATGTATTGATACAATTTCAACTCCAGTTCGCCACTTAAGGTCTCTGTCGAACCTGCATTTATAAAAAATTGTACATGTGTCGGCATTAGATGAAAAATAAACATGTTGAATCTATAATGTTAAAAAAACCTAGGACATTGACACGATAACCATTAATCATTGTTAAGATTTAATGGAGCTACATAGGATTTGGAATGGGTGTTGCTAAAAGAGCAATCAAGTCCCTATGAAATTGAAACTCAAAAACGATTTCACTAAAACTACATGAAGATCGCCCAAGAAAATGACACAAGCAAAATAAGAAGAGTTAGAGTAGAATTAACAGCAGGAAACTCAAATGCAGCACTAGCAGTTGATGAGTTTGAAGCCTGGTTTGCTACATTAGGAGGGCTTTCTGGCTCCAAAACCTTGATAATCATCTTCAATCCCCTCTTAGTGTCCTGCAACACCACTTATAAAATAGAACAACCTCGAATGGCCCAATGTATAGATACTATTTCCATTGTTGGAGAAGAACATAGGACGGCATTTCTCGTATTCTTCTTGTGTCACCTCTAGCATAGAATCCTTGCTATACTCGAAGCCTGCATATTAGTACACTAAAAAAAAGATTATCAAACAGGTCCAGGTTACATAACATCCAGCAAAATAATCCATGAGTACAAGCAAAGGTAAGAATTGTATTGATATCCAAACCATTAAAAATTACTCTTTCCCCTTCCTTTTAGATTAACCTAATAAGCTGTCATTATAATCTTAATCTAATACTGCAAATTTTTAAACAAATCCTAACATGAACCCAAAACTAATTATTTCTTCAACATTCTAAATTTTGTAAATCAAACGTCGGAAAAAAAAAAAAACTATTGGATCCCTTTTATAACAAACCCACATACACAATCTACACATAGAACCATACCTCGCGGCCTGAGTTATGGTGAGAAGCGGAAGCGGAAGATAAGGGTTTTGAAGAGTCATCATCATGATGGTGATGGTGGTCAATGGAGTTAGCCACTACCTGCAGTGGAGGAGAACAGAGGCAAAGGTGACTCGTAAGAGATACGAACGACGAGAGTCACGGGACGACGAGAACAGAGACAGGGGCGACTCAAGCGAGAGAGACGAAAATGTCGTGAAGTGAAGGTAGAACTCAAATGTTTCTAGGTGTTTTTGGATTGGGCTGGGCGTTGGGTAAGGTTAACCCGGTCCATAATTAAAAAAATTGGTCCAACCCAATTCGCCTAACCCCCTTTACTTTTCGCAACGTTTATTAAACGTTGTTAAAAGGATCGTTCGCAAATGTTGATATTTCGCAACGTTTAATAAACGTTGCAAAAGATCAACATTTTCGTAATGTTCGATAAACGTTGCGAAATACACTTTTTTACAACGTTTATTTATAAAATGTTGCTAAAACTCATTTATATTAATCAATGGAAACATTTACTTACTAAAGGCTTTTTAGTGTTGCTAAAGGCTTTTTTTTGGTGTAGTGTAAAGCCGTCTACTTGTCTGTTTACATTTCGGATGAGTAGCCTAGCTAGTTTGTTACATATACCCTTGATGAGGTGGTAGCGCTTAGACTTTCGGTGAGGTTATTGCTTCTTATTGTTTTAGTGATATTGCCCTTAATAGTTAATATGCGTTCAAAAGATGATGACTCATTTGAGCACACCAATCTTAGAATTCGGATGCCCATTTGAGTTTTAAATAGATCGGTTTCCTCGTTTGATTTAGCCATTTTTTGACAATCGTTCTTTCTCATTCTTTTTTTTTTTTCTCTTACTCAATTATATATTTTCACGTAAACCCAAAAAAAATTTCTTATTTTTTAACCACATATTCTCCTGAAATTCATTATTCAATAACTTTTTTTTTTCCAAAAAAAGTCTTTCAAACAGGGGCTTGATATGCTCTAATAATTAATATCATATTGAACAACGACTCAATTTAATGAGCTCTCTTGCGATATTAAAGAGGGTTAATTCCACCTCAAAACGTCAACTTTATTAATAAGAAGCAGCACAAACTCTTATATGTTATATATTTGTTTCATCTCACCCTTAACATGTATCCCTCTTCTATTTTTCTAGTTTATATCTAGTCCAATTTATCAAATATATCTCATATTAGAAAAAGATTGCGTCAACCTCTATTAAACCTTGGGATTAATAAATTTCTTAACTTCGATACTAAAAGTAAGTTTTTTTTTTTTTTTTGCATGGAAAAGTTAATTTTAAAGGTAACAGATATTGATAAGTGGGGAATACAAAATTCATCATCAAATAAAGCTACTTTTTCCACCCAGTACACTATAAAGATTTATAATAATTCTACTTTAGTTTTTTCTATGCAAGGACCTAATAAAACGATGTTTAAGTCCCAAGTTTCAACATAATTTTTTTTTTTTTTTCCAGACAGTTAGTCAATGGTGAAACCCTATCACGGCAATGATTGGAAGAACCATCACTCATATTTATTTGAGCCAATGTTGTAAACTCCTTTTCCCTTTATGGGGTGGGTTGGAGGGGGGGGGGGGGGTCTAATGTCAACCTTGGTAATTTATTGGTAGTTGAAGGCCAATTTACAAAGTTGGAAAATAAGTGTGAATCTGAGTGGACAATTGTCGGAGAAAAAAAAAAATGGAAAAGATAAGAGGTGGCCAACGAGAAAGCATGAAATTCTCATGAAGGAAACCCGAACTTTTAATACTGTGTGTTAATGGACCGTTTCATTTGAATGCGTTACAAATTCCCCATTATAATATTAGAGCTATCACTTTACACGACATGATATCAAAGCTAGTGTCATACACGTACCATTTTTCTAAATTAATTTCTCACCTTTTTTGAGTGGGTTTTCAATTTCATCATCTTTTTGTTTGTTCATATGTTGACTATGATTGACAATGTTGTTCAATTGTTTGATAGCATAAATCGTGCAAGATTTTTATGATCGTATTGGAAATTGTTGCACAATATGGTCATTATAGAGGTCCATTCTGCTCTAAAAAAACGATCGAAAAACATGCTATGAAGCGAGAAATCCTTAAACCGCTCAAGATCTCCCTCCTTCGAGGAGCGAATGACCCAAACAATGTAATTGTAATAGTTTAGCATACATAAAAAATTAGAATAATCTATAAATGTCTTTATTTTTTCTAACTATGGCTTTTGACACAAAGGAAAGGAAGAAGGGCGACTTCTTTGATAGATTCTGCTAGAATGAGAATGTAAGAAGAAAATATTCTCGTAGTGAGAATTTTTCATTACAAAGTTGCAATGGCAATCATTAAAATCGTCGGAAAATGAAGCTTTACATAATGGTTGTCATGGCTGCAATGAAATATTTAATTTCTATAACAAATAACAAAGTACAAATCAAAACATAGATAAAATCAATTATAATCTCACCAAATAACAAAATACAAATCAAAGAAGAAAGATTCGACCCACTATATGCCTATAGCACATTCAAGTTGTAATATAAATAAATCATTAAAATGTCTTCCAATCCAAGAGCCAGCTTAGTGCAGCTCGAGCCTCTAAATCCCCACATTACCCCCAAGCACCCGTGCCCTAGGCTTGGCATTACTTCTTAGAGTCGCAATGGGCTGTCCATCTAATTCTAATAGATAGGGGTGATAATGGGCTGAGTAAAAGGTGTCTCGGGCTGGTCACCCAGGCTTGGCTCAACTGACGCAGTGAAAGGTCCACGGAATTGGATTAACAAACGTTAAATTCAATAAAACTTGATTGGAAAAAATTCATTTCTCTTATTTTTACTATATACCATTTCAAAAATAAGAAAACAACTTTCAAAATTCTAAAATCAAATATTTGACATATACATACAAAATGGTTGGTCATGGATTATATTTTTAGTCACAAATTACCGAATTTTAAGGTCACAGATTATTTATCGATTACAACTTAGTAAATTGAAAGTCACAGTCACAATTTTTAGGTCACATATTATTTATTTGACAAAAAAATAACCAATTATTGGTCACCACCGCCACTTGCGACCACCCTCACACGATGGCCGACTACGCCACCACCACCAATACCGTCACCAAAAACCATCACCACCAAACATCACCGTTCCCACAACCACCAAACCCACAGCCACCACTGCATCCAACACCACCATCACCGCTATTGTCCCCAGAACCAACATCACCAACATCTCGCCGCCGCAACCAATATCACAAACCACCACCAACAAAACACCAAACACCAAAAACCACCATTGAAGTCGTTGCCACCTCCACAGTTAAACCGTCACCTCACCACCAACACCACAAAAATCATCACGGCAACCACCACTTGCACCACTTGCACCACCACCTACACCACCAACCACCACCACCACCACCACCACCACCTAAACCATCCCCCAACAACACCAAAACTACTGCCAAATTCAACCCACCCCAACTACCAGATCCACAAACACTACCACCACCAAAAGACCACAACGACCACACAAAACCACAAAAACAAGAGCAACAGTGCTAATGTGCAAGGCTCTGCGCAAACCCAGTGCATCAATAGCGCTCATCGCTGAGGGAATATCCATGGTTGTACGAATACACTAGTGAATCTAACTAACTAAGTCGGCACAAACACCCACGACTCTCTATGTAGCATCAGTGTTCACAACACCGCTGTAGGCACCTCCATTTTTTGTCGGTTGGTGCGGTACTCACAACGAAAATGGTAGAGCCGCTCGTTGTCTTGTTGTTGTGGGCGCCGATATCTCTCTTCAGAAAGCTGCTAGATGGAACCCCCTTCGGGAAGCCCTACTTCGCCGCTGCTCCATCAAGTCTCCTTCGTTCGAATCTCATCTATCCTTCGGTTCTCTGCTTCGTTAGCCATTGCTATTCCGATCTGAGCGTCGTTGTTCCGATCTGCACCGGTGAAGGATAAGTGAGAGACTAAGAGGGAGAGAAGTGAGAGACGGGAGAGAGGAAATGAATGTAGGGTTTAATTTGGATGAAATTAAAATATAATATGCATATATATATATACATATATATATATATATATACATATATATATATATATCTTATTTTTGAAAATTAAAACTTGAAATCTGATTTTGGAATAGATCTTGAAAAGTAGGGAATTGGGTAATTTACACAACTTGAATCCACCATCTTCTATAAAATTGACGGTTGAAAAATTGAACCTCCAAGTGATTTAAGAGGCTTTTAAATAGGCTACATCATAACCATAATAAGGACCAAATTAGGAAAATTCTCCTAAAACATAACCCAATTAAATATGTAGGAATTAAAAAAAAAACACATGTATAAAATGATGTTGTTTATTACAATTTCCTGGCTTTCTTCAAGTCCAAATTGAAATAACGAGGTTCGATCCAAACTACACCTAAATGGAGGTGAATAGGTAATTATGCGGACTTAAAATTTAATAATTAACTAGCAACGAGTCACTATTAATTATCTTTAGATAGTTAATCAAACAGTCCAATTTTTCTATTTTGAAATACTGCAGTTATATGAAAGCAATAAACAAACACCAGGAATGATTACAGAGAAACTCCAACTGGGTAAAAACTCCGGGTACTTTGTCAGTCAACAATCCAATATAAACGAATTAGAACTTACAGTTCGCCAGACTAGACTACCACTAGTACTTTCTGATCTTCTGATTACAATTCTCACAGCTCTTATGGATTGCATGCTCATGCACAACTTCCAGCTGTAGTTTTCAAAGCCCTCTTAAATTGCACGCTCCTACACTAACTCTCGACTATATGAATTCGTCTATCTCTTGTAGATCAACGAAGAACTCTGCGTTCTCCAACAACTGGCACTCCAGTCATCTTCCATTGATCTTCAGCACTCTGACAGATGTGTATGAAGTAGCAATTTGGTATTTGGACTAAATGGTTTTGATGTTTTCAAAAGGACAAAACAATCAATGAACATTGAAAGCTATGGATGGAGAGAATATAAAGTAATCAATGTTTTATCAATGTTCAACTTTAAGAAAAGACGTTCAAAGATGTTCTGATATTTATACTACATGTATATGAATGAATATATCGAATAAAAAGCCTTAAAACACGAATTAAAATTCTCTGGATAACCTCGTCGCTCAAGCGAAAGCTAGGCGATTGGCGAGCGATGGTGTGTCGCTCGAGCGAAGGCCAGACGATAAGCTAGCGACAATGTTTCTGCTTCTGTTGTTCGAGCCAAGTCATAGCGACAGTCAAGTGAAATTGCATCACCGTTTTTCCTTATTTTCCACTCTCAAACCCTAGACCTATTAAAACTCAATTTATAATAATTGCAACTTACTCATTGACTTTTAAAACACATTAAACCTAATCTCTTTTTGTTCACATATTTGCCAATTACATCAAAAACCTAACAAACTCTCCTTTTGGCATTTTGTGACAAAATTACAAATTTAAAGTCAAGGTAGTAAAACAAAATAGACTCAAAAATACCTACCACTATCAAATTAATTGTCTTGACTGAACTATGCTATTTCTTTGCAAACCTGTTTTCTGAAATAAACAACTCAATACCTAATGTAAAAACACGTGAAACAGTAATATGAATAAATATAATTCAAACAGTTAATCATTAGTCATACCAGCTAAAAATAAGATGCATTAAATCATACCAGATAAATTAAAATGTAATATCAATGTAAACCAACATACAAAAAAAAACGTTGATATCCCTAAGCATCAAAACTTAATCCAGCTAAAACAACGATTATGTACTTGTTGATCAGAACTTTAACATTCAATGTTAATGTCAAATCAAAAACTTTTAAGTACATCAAAATATCTACTACTACTCAAAATATCAAGATATATCTACTACTATTCTCTCTTTTTGTCACAAATGACAATGGGCAACCTAAGAACTATGTTGCATCATCAACATCAGTCCCCTCATCAGAAGCTGCACCGTCATCCCAATGTCGACGAACCCAACAAAGCCCTCGCTGAAGATATCTGGTAGCACCGTGAAGTGTAACAAACTCTGTAGTATGTCGATCAACTGTAACTCCGAGCTATGTAATCTCAACTGTCATACGAACCTACTGCTCGATTAGCATAGTCATTGGTCCCATAAGTGCAACAAACGAGACAATGGGAACAGAGACAGATGGTGGAATAGACTCTATAGGTAGAGAATTAGAAGTGGAAGTCGAGGGGATGTCAACAGGAGGAAGAGCAGATGAAGAAGGAGGAAAATTGGAGGGATCAACAGATATAAGGTCATCAATAGGATCAGTTGGCACAGTCAGATCAACTGGCTTAGAAGAAGCATAAGATCGACTCTGGGAAATGGTAGTGTAGTCAATTGGTCGAGAAACCCTCCTAAGAACCCCCTCTAGAAAACTAATGCCTAGTACGATCACAAGACGATAAATTAGACAGGCATAAGGAAGTCCTACCCTAGTCCCCGTGACACGAAAAACACGCAAAATTTGGTGGCATATAAATGAGGGTAAATCAACAAAATCGTCGTGTAATAATGCGTACAAGAAGTGGGCCTTCTCTATAGGTAATGAAGAAGTGTAAGACAGGCTATAGATTCGTGCACACAATGTACAATAGAATCTGGCGATCAGTAGGGAAATAGCCAGTGCGGATCACACTAGGGCCTCTTTCCAATGGTGTGTTAAACATCGTTGAACGGACTAGAGAGTCCGTTAGACAAGTATCAGCCAACAAGTATGGAAATAAGGGGAAACGACTCTAGAAATATGGACTATGATAAACACTATATCAGGAGTGGTCTTGATCGTCTTATCCCTAAAAAATACCATAAAAGTAGAACTGCTAAAGTTGTGCATGTTAGTACAAAACTCGTGAACAAGAAGATTATGAGGATGTGTTAAGTCTATAAGTAACGGATCCCAATCCCTAAAAGTGAAAATGGCAGCAAGGTTGGGGGAAATGTCAGATAAGACTACCTCACGCTCCATCAGCACTAGTCGTAAAGAGAATTGGGTCCTGAATACCTCCTAGGCAGTGGTAGATATGAATTGAGATCAACTGAAAGAAAAGGACGTACTCAACGTATGTGCAATCGTCCGATCTCGCTTAGGTGGCATCTAAGAAGTAGACCAAAGACTCATGTCAAATAATGCAACAGGCGACACAACTGAATTGAATGCGATAATGCACGTGAAATGACAACTTAAATGATGCTAACCCAACAAAATCGCATAAATACGCTATATGCACGAAAACCAATGCAAAACTACACTATAGATGAAACTGTGCAATGCATGGACGGACATGACATGGTACTGTGACACCAGGACACGGTGCCTTGATAACCTTGAAGACAAGACGTGATGCCAAGATGATGTGCCATGGTGACGTGATGGCATGCCTCGGTGATGTAAAGTTACCTTGCAGTGTCAACACCAGATGTAAGATAAACGACACCAACACAACAAACCAACAATCCTAACGTGAGAAAGTGTGTGAATGGATATCAACTAAGTGACAATAAGCATAAATAACATCGAACATTATATCGAAAGTGTGACGCGAGTGTTCAAGCCAATGAGTCCAACTACATTTTCAACCAAAAACCACGACAACCAACACAACTACAAACTAACAACTACTCCTAACCCAATATCCATCAAATTCTAAGCCTCAATCACCAAAAAAACCCAAATAATTTGAAAAATACGCCACAAGCTTGCTAAACCATGTAGAAATCAAAAGAAATGCACACAAATGATGCAATGTGGAATGAAATGAAATGAAAATCAACCAACAATGAAGTGGAATGAAGAAATTAACACAAGAATAGCAAAAGCCCCCTTCCCACCCACCCCACCCCACCCCACCCAAATGAAAAATCGAAGAACTATGATTTTCGACCCTTACCTCGAAAGTTTGAGAAAAATTGGATGAATTCGAGTTAAATTCAATCCAACAATTGATGCTTGATGTTCACTTGATGGTTAATTGCACAAATTTGAAATGTGTGTAGCGAATTTTGAAGGAAAAATAAGAAGGAAATGAAAAAAAATAAGAAACAAATGCGAAGAAAAAGAACGTTAAATTCAAACATAAGGACTGTCGCTCGAGTGAGGGCCGAGCGATAAGCGAGCGAGACAACATCTGCTTTTATCGCTTGAGCAACGTTTAGCGAAATCAAGCAAAATTTTTTTAGCATAAATAATACTGAAATTTTGAAAATTTCGAAAAATAGCCCCAATTTCCTTTTTTTTATTATTTGTATTTAAATAACTCATGTTTTTGACATACCGATGAACTTAAAAATGCATGTGTTCACAAGTGTTGCACTATCAATAAAACAACTCGCGTACTCAAATCAAGTTCAAATGTAGTAAAGTATATAAGTGACTCACGTGTGTTAAGTGTCACTATTTTCTAGTAATCATGACTCTAAGTCTTAAATTTGTGAGAAATGACATGCAAACATCACTGTTAGATAATTATTTTCCTGTACTAATGAAAGTCAAACCCAAAAGTTTAGGACCTTAAAATGAAGCTCATTTTGCATGTATATTTTTTCTATTCTCCCTATGAGTTAGAGTATATATAATTTTTTTATTCTACCATCTTTCTCAATTATTATATCTTATGTGCAAACTCTTGTCCATTAAGCGACTAAAATAATCCATGTAACGAGTGTTAGGTCGATGACTCCATGTCAGTTGACCATAGAGCACCAGGTTATGAGAAACCCCTCGAACTTAATTACTCAAGTCAAATAGGTTTCGAAAAAAAGTATAAGATGAACCAATTATTTTATTTTATGATAAGGGGATTATATGTGAGATTAGATCATCTAAATGAAGGTCAATTCACGTTCAAAGTCATCATACCAACAAATGACAATCATCCCAAATCTCACACATGCGGTCCAGGCTCACTCACAAGATCACAGTGTGTGCTGTGCAGATGGTACACAAAGAAATATATATTAATACTCCACATTAAACACAACCAAGTAATGTAAATAACAATATAGATCAGATGAATGCATACTCGATTCCAAATGCAGTATTTATGATCATCAAGAAATGTCCAGTAGCACAAAAATAATTTTTTTTTATTATTTAAAAAATTTAAGAAATTTTTAAAAAACGAAAAACAAAATAAATAAATGAGATGCATGCAAAAATGAATAGATTCAATAAACTGCACATGTATGTGTTAAGGGATAAAATCTTATATCGAATAAAGATGAAAACATAGATCAATTTATAAGAGTTTGGGCTACTCCTTTTAATAAGGTTGATATTTTAAGATGGAACCCCAAATCTTAACATGGTATCAGAACTCATTAAGTTCCAACGAGTAATTCGATCTGATTAAGACAAAAAAAATTTGAGCACGAGATTTCAAGATTGATCTGCTCAAACGAGCCACCATCTTGCGGGACTTGTTAATGGATAAAATCTCACATCGAATAAAGATGAAAATATAGACCAATTTATAAGAGTTTGTGTTACTCATCTTAATAAGGTTAACATTTTAAGATGAAATCTAAAATGTTAACAGCATGCACCTAAGTACTTAATCAATGAGGTACATAGATGTTCTTACTTTTGAGAGTATGATCAGTCTCGCGACCTTTCAGGTCACTCTTCTTAATCCAAGCCTTCTTGAAAATAGAAATATGACAAGTTATCTGAGTCATCATCTCAGTTAAGTGGCTAACCTGATTGGCGAGGAAGTTAACCTTGCTGGAGATATCACATCTTTTACTTCAAATTTATGACACATAGGTCTTGTGTGTCTTAGTGCACCAAAATGGTGACAGGTAGGAATAAACATAAGTTCGAATCTACTCGAAGGCTGTTGCCGATTTATAGGACGATTGATCATACGTTTTCTAGTAGGTCTCAATCCTAAGACATTCTTGCCCTTGGGTTCAGGTTTAACAGTATTCCTAATCTTGTTGGTGGCTAAGACGAACGTGGTCTGGGAAGTACTAGTAGTGGTATTACCATTTTAAACGTATCCTAGACCATGCCTATTTCTAGCAGGTTTGTTCATTCCTAACAGATTATCGAGTTTCTGAGTATCACTCATGAAGGAACGAAGTTGAGTATTAGATTTTTCTAGATCACTTGTTAAAGATTTAACTTTAACTTTTAAATTCTCATTTACTAGCTTCAACTCATCCAAATTTTTGGTAGAATCTTGAAGGTCACCTAAGAGTCTCTCTCTCTTAAGTTCATTAACCTTTTTTGATACAATGTTATTGACCTTCTTGATTTTAAAACTTTCTTCAAATAATTGTCGATAAATCTCATGAATATCAGTTTTATCCTCAGAGTCATCCTCAGAATTCTCAATATGTGTCCACTAAGACCACTTCCATGCAAGTCACGAATAAGCTTCTCACATAAAGAAACCCGAGGAATGCACAAGTGATTAACATTGAATAAATATCTATCATGCACATAATAATCACCTGCTGGTTGTTTTGTTAAGGATTTCTCCCATGTGTCTTTCAAGTCTTCATCTGTAAAATATAACCCTTTTAGGCATTCAAACTCTTAATAATCACAAGGATGCTCTGACTCAAGGCGTCAGCAACCCTATTAAGAGCTCCTGAATTATGTTTAACGACAAAAGGATTTTTTTGTAAATAGGTAGACCACCAAGTATGCATGTTACTCAAATGTTTTTGACTGCTCAAAAACTTCAATGCTTGGTGATCTATATAAAGGATAAATTGGCTTTGCACTAATAATGCTCCCACTACTTTAAAGCCCTTACAACTGCGTAAAACTCCTTGTCATATGTACACCATTTATGTCTTGCCTCACTAAGCTTCTCATTGAAAAATGCCACTGGCCTCCCATTTTTGAGAAAAAAACGCCCTAACTCTGATCCCACAAGCATCATACTCAACTTTAAAGAGTTTATCAAAGGGTTAATTTCACAAATGGTCACTGAAGTTACCTGAAAATTTCAAAACGGTCACTGAAGTTTCAAAGTTTCAGAAACGGTCACTGAAGTTTGAAATTTCTTTCAAAACGGTCACTGAATTTTCAGATTTTTTGGCGAAGTTTGAGGCAATTTTTCGGCAACTTCCGACCACCAAAACCGCCGATTTCGGATACCGTTGGAAAGCTCACGATGTCCTCTTCAATTACCACCAAAAATCTTCCCAAAACTCCAAGTGATTCGGCCGGAATAAACCCACGAAGTCGACAACCGAAAATTATAAAAATCTGCCCAGATTTTCAGATTTTTTGGGCAAATTTGAGGCAATGTTTCGGCAACTTCCGACCACCAAAACTGTCGATTTCGGATACCGTTGGAAAGCCCACGATGTCCTCTTCAATTACCACCAAAAATCTCCCCAAAACTCCAAGTGATTCGACCGGAATAAACCCACGAAGTCAGCTACCCAAACTGGGCAGATTTTCGGACTTTTTTGCCCAGTTTGGGTAGCTGACTTCGTGGGTTTATTCCGGCCAAACCACTTGGAGTTTTGACGAGATTTTTTGTGGTAATTGAAGAGGACATCGTGGGCTTTCCAACGGTATCCGAAATCGACAGTTTTGGTGGTCGGAAGTTGCCGAAACATTGCCTCAAACTTGCCCAAAAAATCTGAAAATCTGGGCAGATTTTTATAATTTTCGGTTGTTGACTTCGTGGGTTTATTCCGACCGAATCACTTGGAGTTTTGAGAAGATTTTTGGTGGTAATTGAAGAGGACATCGTGAGCTTTCCAACGGTATCCGAAATCGGCGGTTTTGGTGGTCGGAAGTTGCCGAAAAATTGCCTCAAACTTCGCCAAAAAATCTGAAAATTCAGTGACCGTTTTGAAAGAAATTTCAAACTTCAGTGACCGTTTCTGAAACTTTGAAACTTCAGTGACCGTTTTGAAATTTTCAGGTAACTTCAGTGACCATTTGTGAAATTAACCCGTTTATCAAAAGATAATTTTTCTTTAATCCGGGCAAAACTCTTCTCTTCTTCCTTTCCTCGACTAAGCAGTCCTTTCTTTAAACATTATGTTATTGGTTCCTAATTAATATTCGATAAATGTTGCCAACCCATGAAAGCTATGAACCTGAATTACTGTTGTTGGAGTAGGCCACTCCCAGATGGCTCTCACCTTCTCCTCATCGAAATGAATACCATCAGCACTCACCACATATCCCAAAAATAATAAGCTGCTTGTAAAAAAGCTACACTTAAAGTTAATAAATAACTTAATTTCCTGTAATACCGTTAAAACTTCTTTTAGGTGACCCAAATGCTCCATATCTCCATTACTATAAATTAAAATATCCCACTCCACAACAAGAGGCATTCATGGGCTACGTCCTCGAAAATATTTTGGACTTTTGGATATATTGATTTGTTATATTTTCTCAATTTGTCCCGCTTCACTTAATTTCTATGCATCAACTTCATCTGAATGCCTATTAACATCTCAAGTATCAATTTATCTCTTTCCTAGAGAATGAATTTGTTGAAGCACTCGCACAATTTATTAAGGAGCATTTCATACTTCGACTCATTCGAGAAGTGAGATCAACTCCACTCAATCGATGGTTTGGCCTTCAACATCCATATGCCCCTGAGCTAGCAGCTTCATTCTTCTCCATCCAATACTTAAAAAGATGCCAAATAACTTGCTTTTGCAACATCCCACAAATAATCTTTCAAGTACTTTCCCTTGAAGTTACTTCGAAAGGAGTTCTAGTACATATGCCTAACGCAAAACCCATGTTTAGCTTTCGAAAATATATTAGCAATGATATTGACTGGTCCTTTTAGTCTATCGCTCATCAAGGTCATATACGACCAATTCTTCATGGAAAGGTATTCAGACAGCGACATTAGAAACTAATGCTATGAACTAGAGTTCTCTTTCTCAACGATTGCATAAGCAATTGGATATATGCAATCATTGGCATCTACCTCAACTGCTGCTAGCAGTTGACCACCATATTATCCTTTCAAAAAATATTCGTCTACACTGACAAAACGTTGACAACCATGTAGAAATCCTCTCTTACATGCATCTATGCAAACGTAGATGCCCCTAAACACATTACCCACCTAAACATGTAGATACCTGAATTTGTTCTTCCTAATTCAGCTGTATAACACCGTAACAACGCAAATTGTTCTTCATCGGTCCCATATACTAAGACCTTAGCATAGTTTTTCGTATTTCGAGCGACTATCTTATTAATGTGCAAACCAGAATCCTTTCTTACAGTATTCTTAAAATGTCTTATTTTCCATTCTGAATTAGCTCTAAAGTCGTCTAGATAATATTCCGCAAGCCACTTATATGTTGCAAACTTGTTCGTCCTGACCTTAAAACAAGTATGTTTGAGATCATATGTTTTAATTTGAACTGTTCCTATACCTTATAGCTTAGATGCCCATTCCATGTACATCCGTATTTGAAACACAATGGATCCAGTCTTTACCATTTTGCTTGAAGATAGGTTCAACCCGATTGAACACTACATAATTCCTAAGAACATCTTTCCACTTGTCAAACGAAGTAAAAAGTAATCTAACTTCAAGGTGCAGATTCTTCTTCTCATTGCCACCATGATATTTAGGGAAAGTTATTCGACCAGTATTCTCTTTTGAATCTGAACCACTGCTAAATTTTAACTCATCCAAAGATGTGCATGATGAACTATCTAATTCAGGAGCTTCTTCGTCCTCTAATATAGAATGTATATCCATTTTGATACCTTTGGTAATGTTACAATCAAACAAATGTTATCGTAGTCATACACATCATTGTCGAATCATTGAAGTCCAGATCATCATTGATATCAATATCTACAGTTGTATTAACAATAATATTAGCATACATTAAAATGACAGTAACCAACCCTACCAACCCTAAATGCAATTATGCAATTCGAATAAACCCATTAATTATACTCTGCAACAAACTCATTCAACAGCAGATGTAGAAAATGCTATCTTACCTATTGATGGTTCCTCAATATCTGCCATTTTCATACAAATTGGGGGAGGCGACGACAGGTTCACTTCAGCTGAGTTCATCATAAGCGACTGAGAGCTTCTGTGGTAGACACGGTTGTAAGTTCCATTTGTCATGAGAACTTGGTCTGGGTGGGCGACGATCGGTTAGGGGTGAGGGAAGCAATGGTATTGTGATTTTAGGGCTTGTGGGCGCGCATTCTTGGAGTTTTTGTTATGGCGATTTGGTACTTGACAGGTCTTTATTTTCAGTTGGGTTGGCGATTTTCAGCTCCTTGGCACCGATTGCATGTTATGTGTCACCGGTATCGACGATTTGGGGGAGTGGAAAGTGCGGCTTGGTGGTAAATGGGCTGGTTATGTAGTGTTGCTTGTTTTAACAAGTGGTAATTACATGAAACCAGTAATTAAGTTTGACATTTTTAAAAATCAGGTTTTGAATTTATTTAATCAAAAATCAAATTTTAATTTCACAATTAATATTAATAATAATATTTTAAATTAAATTAATCTATATACTCACTCCATCAAATTTATTTTAAATAGAAACCATATCCAAACCCTACTCATCTCATTTCTCTTCACTCTCAACCCGCCGCCTCCACGCTCCCCGTCGGTCTCTTCCCCTCTCTCCCTCCCTCTTCCCTTTCTGTTCTTTGTTTTCATTCTTTTGGGTTGAAGAGGTGTCATTTATAAGGGAAGTGATATTGACGAATTTACTGTGATTTGGGGATAGTGCAACCGAGGATGGTTGCCCAGTAATTTCATTGTGATCTGGGTTTTGGTGGGAGGAGAAGAAAACAAGTTGTTGTGAAGAGCCATCGGAAAAATGCTTGCCCAGGTAGAAGAAAACCACCGATACAAGTATAAATCCTGAGATTTTCACTAAAGTGGCAGATTTGAACAGACCTGCTGCCCCCCATCGCCCATTTCCTTCATTCTCCAGTTTAGTTCTATGGAATTGCTGTAGATTCGTATTGTAAGTCGAATTATGCAAGGGTCACAGCAGCGCTGAGACACTGTTGTGATTCACAAGTGCTTGCCCAGGTATAAGAAAACCACCGATACAAGTATAAATCCTGAGATTTTCACTAAAGAGCGGATTTGAACAAATCTGATTTTGGGGCTGTGGTAACTGGTTGGCGACTGTGAGGGGTGATTGGTGGTGGAGGTGAGTTAGGTGTCGGTTGGCAGTGGAGGTGCTGTGGGTGTGTGCTGTGTGTGGGGGCTATGGATCGCGGATCTGTATGTATGTGTAATGGCATGTTTGTGTTCATTTTTGTTATTGTTATGCCGGTGGTTGTGGTGGTGTTGCGGCGGGGGTGACGTATTTGTTATTATTATTGCGGTGGTTGTGACGGGGCGACGATGGTGGTGCTGTTCAGGCGGCAATGGTGGTGGTTGTTGGTGGGTGGTTTGGGGATTAGGGTTGGCGGCGGATGGGATGAAGTGTCTGTGACCAACTATTTGGTCGATCTGTGACCTGTGACCAAGTATTGGTGATGCACTGGGATTGGGGGACGGATGTTTGGGTGTATGTGACCAACTATATCGATCTGTGACCAAGTATTGATGGTGCACTGGGATTGGGGGATGGGTGTATGTGATCATCTATATGACAACCGTGACCTTAAAATTCGTTACTATGTGACTGAAAATATAACTTTTGACCAACAAGTATGGATTAATTTTTACAAATTAAAAATCAGTGACCTGTAATTTTTGTGATCAATGACTAATGAAGTTAATTGTGACCTATAATTTTTTACATTTGTGACCTCAAAATAATTTGTAACCAAAAATGAAATTTTTAACTATTTAATAAAATCCGTGACCAAATTGTATATAATTGTGACCTTAATAATTAAATATTTAATTTAATATAATAATTGTTAAATATAATTAATTAATTAATGAAAAACCTGATTTTTGTAATTCTAAACCTTGGGATCTGATTTTTGATTTTGAGATAGATAAAGTCTGAGTTGTGAATTTTTCCCTTTTAACAATTTCTTGATTTTGTTTTTGTTTTTATTTTTTTAAAAGATAAAAACATGTCACAACTCTAGCACTTTTAAAAAAATGTCCACCTCACTAACAACTATCCTACATGGCCTAATTTTTTTACACAAACGTGCCACATCATAGATTTCGTTCGCCACATCAACGGTTCTGTCAAATTATCTATCAGAAGTTGGTTTAGTGATGGATGATGTTGCAGTTTTTAAATGTTAGTGACTAACTACGTCGTTTTTAAAGTTTAGTGATTTGGTGGAAACTTTTGATAAATTTCATTAATGAATGTGGTAATTTACCATGCTAAACAATAATACATTAATAATTGAACTTCTAGTTCAATACAATATTTATCATCTGAATAACTATTCAATCAAACAAAAGACATATAGTCAATTCTCGAAATTATAATTAACTATGATATAATTATATAATGATCAATGTCAACATGACATGAGTTGTATATTTTCCTTCAGGGATAAACAAAATTTCATAAATTACACATGATATATTATTCGAGACGTGTGTTACTTTGAGAGCACTCTGTGTTGTACTATTACTTCTTCAAAAATAATATATTAATATTCTTTTAAAATATTAGAATTTTAATTTCATTCTCTTCAAGAACAATTACATATTATTATTATTGAAAATATAAATTATGTAGAGATTTATTCTTCAGAGGTAAAAACATAATTTATTTTAGATTTTACTTAATTATGCTATTCGGTGCAAATAAAAATAACTAGAATAGATGTAAATAATAGTGTGCTATTTCAGCCGCAATACTAATTTGATTTTTAATAACAATAACTCTTCGTAAGCAACGTATTATATAAAGAGTTGTATTTCTTCGATAGAATCAATGAGATACATTATCAATTTTTTTTTTTTTTTAAAAAAGGAACTTGTAAAGTTTTTTAATCAGGTTAAAAGTGTTAATTACAGACAGAAAGGATTAAAAATTAATTATCAAACCGACATTGTGTGAATTTATACACAAGAAATATGTAAACATGACAAAGCATAAAAAAATAATCATTATGCACGAAAAAAATTGTGTAGTGAAATTCTGCAAAAGAAATTCTGCAGCAGTGAATTGACTAATTTACATAGAATTGACTAAAGCATTACACGGACAAAAAAATTGACTAAAGCAATCTGCAAAAGAAATTATGCGGAACTAGAGGTGCCAATTCGGGTTGTTCGGGTCAGGTCGGCCCGTCAACATATGAGCCGGTAACGATTTGTCTAAAAAAAAGTCCTCCCGCTACAGATTATGAGCCGGTTACAGGTCGGTTCACAATTTTGGACTACAACCCAGACCCGCCAGCTGACCAATCCGGGTCTAGCCCATGCGGGTCACGGGTCACGGCTTGTTCCGGTTTGACCCATATAATTATATAAATAAAATTATAAAAATATAGAATTTTTCATATTTATAGCAAAAAAAAATATTTTTTTTAAAAAATGTAAACCAAGAATTGAACAAAATGATAAATTCATATTTATACCAAGAAATATTTACATAAAATTCAAATTTAATGTTACATGAATTATTTATAAATTTGAAAAGTTAAATTTAACTTAAACAAATAATAACTAAATGTATTTCTAATTTCTATTATCAAATATTTATAGTATAAGTATATCTCAACTAGGTTGGTACCTACTTTTACTATAATTTATAGTTTAAATATATCTCAATTAGGTTGACACCTATTTAACTATAATATTTACATTTTTTTTTTCACGGGTCACGATTAACCGCGAAGGTGCAACCCACGAAGCTCGCGGGTCACACCTTCTTGACCCGTGAATCACCCACTCGGATCACGGGTCGGCCTGCGGTCCGGGTCGATCAGGCCGATTTTTCACGAATTTGATCGATCCGCCCATCGTGATACCTTTGTGCGAAACTAAATGGATAAAGTATTGTGCAGTGAATGTGAATTGACCGAATACAAATGGAATTTGATTACGGCAGTGGGTATTGTGCAAGGAATTGACCTAATACAAATGGCATTTGATTACGGCAGTGGCATGCCTGGCGGCTTTCGACGGTATTAATTGCGGCAAAATGATAAGCACAAATTGATTTAGGAAGAAGTAGCAACGGCCTTGAATTATAATACATACGTATATAAAAATTCACACGTTACCAAATTAATTTGGGTACACATAACATGTGATTATGCTTAAAAAGATTGTTATCTTCTAATTAATTTATTTTGCATACCGTTATTTCCATACACACACACACACATCCTAAAACCATAAACTCTTTTAAATCAAATGGACGAAATAAGAACAAAGCTCAACTGACTGAACATTAAATTAACATATATTATTCACTTGATTCCGTTAACAATGTTTATTAGAAGTTTTATGGTACAATCAAAATAAGACAAAAAAAAATCATAATAAATGTAAATAAGTAGACTCATACAATCATTCTAACAACCGTAAAACCAAGAAAAGAAAATTAGAGTACCCAATTCAAGCACGATATCACAAGAACACCACTAAAACACATAAATGTCTTAATGCATTAGGGAAAAATCAAACTACAAAACATGATAAAAAAAAATAATCCTTAACCCCTGTTTGGTACACATTAAAATTTTCATTTTCATTCTTCTACTTATTTTCAACCACACATTCTTCAATAAAATAATATTTTTTTTATCAAATCAATAACTTTTCCTTCATTTTCAACCACAAATTCTCCATTAATCTATTATTCCAGAATACATTCTTCCAATATAATGTGACTCAAACATAGTTTTAAAAATTCCTCTTCATATATTGTAATGTGTGTATATATTTGCTCTAATAGCTTCTCTTCCATTGTTTACTAAATTCATTGTCTATTAAAGTTCTGAGTATTGGAATACTTCGAACATATTCATGTAATTTTCTTTGGTCCATTAGAGTTTTAGTTAAAACATAAATTCTATAGGAATAGAAAAAAAAAATTAGGATAGTTTAAAGAAAATAAAAATTAGTGGATGAATTTAGAGTTATATATTTATTTAATTTTATTTGTGTCGATTTAAGTAAATTTACATAGGATTTAAAATATAATCAAATTTTATTTTTAAAAGTGGATGTATATATAAAAAATGTGGATGAAAATAGCGGTATCTTTTACTTTTATTTTGAGAGAATCGTGTTGATAACATGCTATAAAATAAACAGAAAAAGAGAAGAAATTAGAGAAGTCGCATATTTATATATTATATTGAGAATCAAAGCCTCGTGTTATATGGAAGAATTAGGGATATAATGATAATAAAAAATACGACCACGGAAGTATAATTGTCATTCACTAATAATCATATTATTTACCACAATTATTACTAGTCTTATGTGGCTGCTACAACCTGTATATGTGCATTATTGGGTTCAAGATTGTGCATTCCAAATCTTGATTTTTCAACAGACTAAGGATTATCTGAAATTTGGTACAAGATTGAAGCATCTAATGGGTTCTCATGGAGCAACAATACCTCCGCATGTGCTCGTATTTCCTCTACCAGCTCAAGGCCATGTGAATACCATGCTCAAACTAGCCGAACTCCTTTGTCTTTCTAGCCTCGATGTTACATTCATGATCTCTGAGTTCAGCCACAGCCGCCTCCTCAAGCACTCCACTGTCATTTCGCGTTTCGAGCAGTATCCTGGGTTTCGTTTCGAGTCCATTTCCGATGGGCTTCCCGATGATCATCCTCGAGCAGGGGAGCAAGCCGTGGACATCCTGCTGTCGACAAAAAACATAACAGGACCACTCTTCAAGCAGATGATGGTTGAGAAGAATTTATTGAGTTCCAACACCCGAAGGCCAGTTACTTGCATCATAGCTGATGGGGTCTTGAGTTTTGCCTGTGATTTTGCTGAAGAGAAAGGAATTCCCCTTATATTTTTTCGTACTATTAGTGCTTGCTCATTTTGGGCTTATTTTTGTATACCTGAACTCATTGCAGCTGGTGAAATTCCCCTCAAAGGTGTCGTATTTTACTAACAACTTAACCTTTTAGATCAAATGATTCAACACAAATTGAATTTTCTTTTCATGATGAAATTTTGCAGCTGGTATTAGCAAGGATCAAATAGTAAAAAGCGTGCCGGGAATGGAAGGTTTTCTAAGGTACTGTGACCTGCCTAGCTTTTGCCAGGTTAACGACATCAATGAGCCAAAGCTTCACATCATCAAATCCGAAACTAGGCAAACCACGAGAGCTCAAGCAGTCATTTTGAACACTTTTGAAGATTTAGAAGGTACAATAGTATATCATATACGCAAGCACATTCCAAGACTCTTCACCATTGGACCAAACGATGCCCACCTGAAGTCGAGACTCGCACATAAAGAGTCTGAGAAATCCATTCTTTCGTCGAGTTTTTGGGAAGAAGATAGGAGTTGTATCGATTGGCTAAATGCACAGCCACCAAAATCTGTAATCTACGTTAGTTTTGGAAGCATAACAGTTGTGTCAAGAGACCAGCTATTGGAGTTTTGGCATGGATTGGTGAATAGTGGGCAGAGGTTCTTGTGGGTTATGAGGCCAGATTCCATTTTAGGTGAAGACAAGAAGAATCAAATTCCAGTAGAATTAGAGAAGGGTACAAAGGCAAGGGGTTACATGGTGGGATGGGCACCTCAGGAAGAAGTACTGAACAACGCTGCGGTGGGTGGGTTTTTGACTCACAGCGGATGGAACTCGACTCTGGAGAGTATCGTGGCTGGCGTGCCAATGATATGTTGGCCATATTTTGCTGATCAAACTATAAACAGTAGGTTTGTGAGTGAGGTTTGGAAAATTGGGTTCGACATGAAAGATACTTGCGATCGAGAAATTATTGAGAAAGTTGTAAGAGATCTTATGGAAGTAAGGAAGAATGAATTCTTGGAAAGGGCAGAAAATATGGCAAAATTGGCAAGAAAGGCTGTTAGTGAAGGTGGATCATCATATTGCAATTTTGACAGTCTTATTGATTACATCAAAACAATGGTCATTTGAGTATGCCATACAGAATATTTGGGTTGGCAATTTGAATAAATCATTTAGTTGAAAGGTAGCTTAAATGGTGCTTCAATTTAATTTGTACTCTCTTCTGAAATTTGCTTCAACATAATGTATCTCATGGAGCAACATTACCTCCTCATGTACTCAAATAAATTTTAATTTAATAAACCCGCGTTTGTGCAATTTGATTTTTTTAAAAATTAATTTTTTAGTAAATTTTGATGGGGGTTAATAAAGACAACACATGACAGAATTCCATTGACAGTTGAGCCAAAAACAATTTCCAATTATCCAAACACAATTTTACAAGTCAGCGTGGCAAACATTCACGGTACAAATGGCTTTTTCCATGTTCAATCTACTATCACCTCAACGCCTACTCCACTTTCGAGTTACAATTTTGCTACACTAATATTCTGATTGTCATTCAACACAATTTTGCCATTGATTTGTCCAACATTTAAAATAATGGATGACCTTAATTTTGACACATATTAAAATGTCATCCAAGATGCAAATAAAGAATGTACAAGTAGATTAATTCTCGAGGTTATTTACTTTGCCGGGGCCAAATGAATGTATAAGTAGGTTAATTCTCGAGCTTATCTATTTTGCCAAAGCCACATTTGGCCTTGGCAACGTCCAACTTTTCTTATTTCGAAATGAATAGCATTCTAAATTCTAAAAGTGAATTATTTTAGATGACTTGCTTTGTTCATCTCGCTCAAGCAAGGACTTCCTATTGGGTCGGTTCGAAACTTGGAAATCTGGTCATTCCATTCCGAGCAGTGTAGCACTGCTCCTCCACCTTCTGCAGCGTTTCAGAAAATATTCAAATTAAGTTGAACAAATTCATTCCTTGTTAACCACCAATGGCTACTTCCGTATTACCGATCAATGGATTAATACTCTCCTCTACATTGTCTACAGCACTCTCATCAGAGCGTACTTGAATCTCCGTCAACTCCGCACCACCCTCCTCCTCTTTACCTACATGCTTCACCATCAAGCGCCACCCAATAACCAACTTTCCCTTCTGTCCTCAAAGCCACAACCTCTGTTTCAGTATCCCATTTGGGGTTTCCTTTGTGTTGTTGCTTTCTTGAATGGTGTGTTAGAAGAGGGGTAGTAGTCTAGTAGATGATCCTTATGTATAAATGTCTTTGACGTCTGTTTACTAGCTAATGGGGGATTTGAGTAGTGCCTCATCCTTGTATCGTTTCGCAGAATGCGATGCTTAATGCTTTTGGGAAAAATGGGAGATGGGATTGGCTGTTTCAATGTTCTCAGGTATGGCAAAGAGAGATGTTTACTCGTGGACGAGTGTTATCCGTCGGTGCGGGAGAAATGGGTAATTTAGCGAGGCTGTTGGGCATTGCAGAAAAATGATGGCTCATGAGGATGTAATCTGTGGCTATTTAAAGCCAAATGAGGCTACATTTATTAGTGTTCTCTCTTCATGTGCGAATCTGGAAGATGTCTACTCGTTAAATCAAGGAAACAAATATATGAATATATGATTGAGATAGAGAAAGAGTTGAGTGATTTTATGGGCACGTTGTTGATAGCATTCTACGGGAAAATGGCTTAGGCTATGCCATAAATTTGTTAAATTCTATGGCTGTTAAGGAGGTGTGCACTTGGAATTCTATTATTTGTTCACTGGATCGAATGGGATGGAAAGGCAAGCCTTGGACACTTTCGAGAAGATGAAGGTCCGGGCTTGTGCTCGTCCCAAGTTTGTGGACTTGGGTTTGGCGTTGTTTCTATCAATGCCACAGGACTGAGACATTGTTCCAAGAATGGAACACTATGGATGTGTAGTTGATCTGTTGGGAAGAGCCGGGCTTGTGGAAATAGCCCGATATAATTGAAGGTAGAAATTCTGTGGTGGTTCTCACCATACTTTGTTTTCAACCTGCTTTGTCTCTAGCAAAACGTTGAAGAATATTATTTTCAGAAGTGTCGGGATTTTATGCTGTCTGTCAACTTATTGCAACCCTTCTCCTGCCTCGAGGTTGGGACTAGCTATCAAAAACACAATCTTGCTACACATACATTCTAGTTGACATTCTACTTTACATTGTATCATGCGACACACAATTTTACCATTGATTTCTCAACAACAATCACTGATTTCGATTTTGCTATCTATTCAAATGTCATCCAAGTTGTACATAAATAATATACAAGTAGCATAATTCTCAAAAATATAGCCAGTTGAAATTTAAAACATGGATGGATGTTGTCATCAGATTTGATTTGGCAGAGTTTTAGGGTGCTGCCAACCTACCATAACCTTCTCTCCTTTATTCAGGTTTGAAAAAACATAGTTGGAGTTAAAGCATGGAAGTACATTCGTAAGATTGCCTTGTGCTCGGTGAATTTTGAAGTCATCCTTCAAAGGAGAAAGATCCACTTACCAGATGAGTTGCAAAAATCTCTCTGACTTGGAGAAATAATTGCCAGTAATTTCAAAGACAAGGTCGAAACAGATAGAATCTCATGGTTTGTGCAATATTAATCAGAATCAAGGAAATTTGTGAACTCTTCAACAGAAGGGGGGGTAAAAGAGCCATTTTACTGAGTGCCTACATGTATTTTGGGGCTTGACAATTTACTTCAAATCAGTGTAAAAATGAGAGGAAAAAAAAAAAAAAAATTCAAAGTTTAGCAAATTCAAATTGTTTGTAGGTTGAACTTATTTAGAGATCAAGAAATCAGAGTAAATGTTCATGTAGTTACTGATTTCTATACTGTAAATGTATATGTATACGTACTCAACTAACTTCTATTCAGAATCTTACATTTCATCTACAAAAGTTTTATTTGTCAACTTCTTCTGGCTCATACCATTCAGATTATGGTTTCCCTCATCAGCTTGTTCGTGGTTCTATACTTTACCCACTACTGCAAAGAACTAAACAATAGAAGCAGCGTGATCTGGAAGTACAAATCGATAGACTGAAAATATAAATAAAGAGAGAGAGAATATTGTCTCAAATTTTTACCTGTCATGGAAAGCCATTTACACGGTCTTTCAGCAAATTTGGTAGCTTCATTTGCTGACTAAATAGCTTCCTTTGAACAAGGATCTGTAAAAAAAAAAAAAAAAAAGACATTGTAGCTATACAAGATCTAACTCGTACATAAAAAAAAAAAAAAAAAGTGATTAAGAAGTCAAGGGGTTCCAAAATCAATTATTTGTAATTGCAAGATACAGTTGATTCACTCAGCTATATCCACTTGCAATAATAATCAGAAAAAGATCAATGAAATACTTTACTTTAGAGAGCAATAATCATCAGAAAACACAATAATATACTTTCGAGAGCAATAATCATCAGAAAATGAGCAACACAATTGGAGAGCAACAATGAAAGAGTACAGAGAATAAGTACCCAGAAAAATGATCCCTGATAGAATACGCTGCATTGTGACAAATAATCAGCAGATCCAGCTATGTAATCTTTTCTGTGTTTCTTAATTTGACAAGTCAAATATTGATGCGAAATCGTTCGAAAAGGGGATGCAAGTTCGTGTACAGAGATTAAGACAAAAGTAATAACAAATATTCACTATGACCTCTTAAACGTACCATATCGGTACTATACTGTGCTTGGATTTACAGTCTCTTTTCCTTGTTCCTTTCTCCCACTGTAATTTATGGAGCTCTTGAGTCTCTTGAGTTCGCGTTCTTGCTTTAGTTCAGCTGCCCTTTTATTTTCCTTGTTTACCTTGTCACTCACATTCCATCTTCTTTGATTACCCGAGAGCCAATTCATAGCTAATGAACAATAGTAAAACCTTAGTTTCTCCTTATACTATTTATCAATATTACCAAAAAGAAAAATGATATTATTACTTTGATCCCAGAATAATTGGAAAATTGTGGCGAGCATACAAGTATTGGTGATGGAATGATGTAATCATATAGAAAGAAGGAACTTCTTCCTATAAAGAACCAAATTACTATTGTTACATCATAAAAAAATGGCATGGCATGGTGAAACCAGAGACCAACAAAACAGAGATGGCAAGATAGTTCATCAACAGAGGCCAAAGGCTTCTAGTTGACATAACATTATAAGCCAAGAGAAGAGCCAGGGAAGGACAAGGATGAAACTGTTCTGAACATGACAAAACCAACCATAAGCAGAGAGGCATTTGCGTGCAAAGGCCGTAAACCCTGTGAAGCTCAACTCAGCATAAAAGATGTTTGGCATAACCCAACGTATTTTAAAGCGATGACTAAGCAGGGACTTGTCACAGACTCTGTGTCATGCACCGAGAGTGCTCCTCTCTCCATATGGTATGGCAATGTCGCTGACAATTAGGTATATGATCTATATTATCAAATAGTGCACTAAAGATGTCATCATATGCAGGTATTGTCTAGCATCTTACCCATAAGCGTGCAGGTGTGCCGGTTGTTTCGGGCTTTGCCTGCCTAAGAATGAAAAGAAGGCTGCTTGAGGCGCAGAGCCTCAGGGGTCAAACTTGCGGTCCGTGAAACTCAGACTAGTAAAAGTGAATATGATGTGTCAGACACGTTAGCTCAGCAGAGATAGTTGATTTCTCAGAGGTTATTTGACGGGCAAGTTTACCAATAAAGGACACATCTTCTTCCTCCCCTACTGCATATAAACTAACCAACATTCCTCCAAGAGGGGGCAAGGAAAACATGAATAACTACTATATCAAATAAATAAATAAATAAATAAAATTCAACTATTTTGTATAACTTATCTCCAAAAAACACAATCTTGGGCAGATCAGTGGAGATTTTAATCCATTGACTTGCTTGAATGAAAAAGTTGAAATAATAAGCCAGTTTTGCTTCATCTGAAACTTGAAGTATTTAAAATTAAACTTGCATTGCTATTAAATCAGTACTAAAGACTCTACAATCTGATCAACATTTTGAAAACGTGCACTCAAACAAATTTCCCTCAATTAAATATATAATTATGTAAAAATAATGGTTCAGCTTTCTAATTTGGAATTCATGGTCATTTCAGTATCTCATAAAATTCAAATTTAAATTGAAAAGGAGAAAAGGTCCAAACTGTGCACCACATTACAGTTTTCAACGGAGTCAGTTTAAGCATAGGTAATGAATATGGTGGGTAGACACAAATCTCGTGCAAGAAAGATCCAATTAATAAGCAGTTTAATTTACAATGTGCTCTAGCTAATTATTGGAAGAGCAAATGTTATAAAAAAAAAATCATAGAATACCTACTAACACCAAATGATGACCTAAAATTTTCAGCTTCTTAACTTAACTGAAAAGTGAACACACTTCAATGTTAGGCGTGTCTTTCATCATCTGAAACCATGGTATGAGGGTTCTTTCATTCTCTGAAAGTTTAACTAATTCTTAACCAAATTTCTATTGTATCTGAATTGTTTCAGAAAAAGCTGATAACAGTTTTTTTTTTTAATGTCCAGTTAATAACTCTTTTCAAGTACCTTTTTTCTTCTAGTAAACATAGATATATGTATAAATCTTGACATCGTGAAATAATATCAAAACTGGTGAGACCGAAACCAACCTATGACGCCAAAATCAGTGTCCATTCCTGCATCCAAGTTTAGAGATGGATCTATGGGGTTAGGTTCTTTTGGCTCAATCATTTTCTCTCCCACAACAGCTGATAATATCTCAGATACTGAAGACTCCTGGCCAATCTTTGGTGCAAACATAGATAATGATGGATCAATCTTTGAGGATGGAGAGCATAGCATATCTTCTGTTGCCTTTAAATGCACTCTTCGAAGTTCCTCCTGAATATTCCATGACCCAGATGAAAGAGAATCCCGTTTCTGCCATATTTGGAAAGAATTATAATTCGGGAAATCATGCAATCAAAGAGATTGAAAGGATCCACAAGGCACTCAATCTTTTCCAAGTTAAAATGTTAAAATGAACATATTTTCTATAAAAAAAATTCATCACTTCTACTGTCAGAAACTAGAAAAATTTATCATCTGCAGCTTTATGAATAATAGAAATGAATCGTTAGAGTTGTGTCATTCGTGCTGAGAAACATTTTGCACGAACAAAATCCTGCATCGGGTTCTAACGTGTGAGAATCATCAGTTTCCATTAACAAGAAATGAGGACAAAGCAGTTTTTGACAAAATTTCCATTGAAAGGAATACTTCAGTATGCAGCGTGAGAAATTTGACAAGAAACGATTATTACCTTTTCAAATAGAAAACAGAGTTTTAAGCATTCAAAAGAAACAGGAAAATAGTTCAGAAGGCTACACGGGAAGTGACCTAGAAGAGAAGATCGAACTCGATGAAGAAGAAACTACAGAAATTCGAGATATATAAAGAAGAAACAATCAGAAACCACCTTTGAAGACAAGTAATCATTTCCACTTGAATACGATGTTCCTTCCTTGAAGAGCTCCATTGCCATTGTGGATGGAGTTCTTAATTCAGTATGTTTTGAAGGACAGGCCCAAGGTGGATGGACATCCATATCCACAGGTGGACCAACTTTGCTTTCTATCTGAATTAGTCAAATTCAGGAACATCAGAAACTATATGGGCTTCATTTTGCAGAACTAGGCACAGCTTTCCATTTCAAGGGGAAATAAAACACAAAAGAGTAATCTCCGGAGTCCAGAGTATGATATTTAGATATATATTTAATCAGCATATACAACAAATAACTGTAATATGACCAGAAAAAAAATTGATACGAAGAACAGCATGTTGACGGTAAGTGATAACAATAATATTGCTGGTTTGCACGTATATAAAACAATTACTAACAGGTTGAACCATAGCGGAGTTCAAACCACAGGTCCCATGTCCCAAATCTGACCCTGCATTTAATCCCATTTTCTGCTCTTCAAACCATATTTTGGCTTCCACAACATCTTCATTGTAGAGATCAACAGTTTCTGTGAAGTATAGAAAGAACCCTATCAGTGACATGTAAAGAGTTCAAGTGGGATTGATTGCAATATTTTTGTAAAATAATACCATTGCCAACTATATCCCTCGGTGCATCAGTATGTAGACCATTCACCCCAGCTTCAATTGTGGAATAACCCATTACTCGTGAGTTAACAATGTTAATCAGTCTATCACACTCTTCCCTGAGAGAAAAATTGAAAACAAAATCTTGCATTACAGATCGGAGGACAAATAAGTACTATGGGAAAATCATATTCGCGGCACTAATATCATGTTCGAAAAAAATTATAAGCACGGAGTCAAGTATTAATTTTAACCACACATTCACAACTACTACACACTTATTATCCACACCTTTCATGGGACCCATTGCTCGTGTAATTAAAATTTCTCTGTATAATGCACATTGCATATCTAGTTGTCAATCAATGTCAATCATAAATTTTGGTTTTTACTAAAGATTGTGTTCTAAATTATTTATTGAGAAATAATACTAAAACCAGAACCCAGGAAACTGGAAATTCTGTAACTTAGCAACTATCACAAGTGGTTAGAAAACAAGCTTAAAAAATCTGGACAGGAGGAATGGAGATTGTAGAGAGAAAATAATTGTAGCTCAAAAAATCCAAGAAATTTTTTCAAACAAAGAGCAGATATCATCTAAGTTGTCAAAATTACCTTGAAAATGTCTCCTGCATAATCAACCGTTCAATTATACTTTTCCTTGCATTAAATTGGGACTCTTGTCTGTCTTTTATCATTCGCAATGAAGTTCCATTCTTCTGGAAATAATGATAAAAATAAAGCTACTCATTTAACTGTACCAAAATACTTGAGAGGCTAAGATGCCCCAGACTGAAAGTTAATGACATGTTTTACTAATAGTCTAGTATCAGCATTTACTAAAATTTAAACAGCCTTAAAAAACCCATAACAGCATATCAAGTGCCAATCTATCTCACAGTGACTGGAAGATCTCAACTCTCTAGATTATTCTTACCAACAAACATGGAACAAATTTTACAAATACAAACAACGTTAGAAAGAGAATGATAAATTAGAAGAATAGATATTCTCCTTCAATACCAGGAGCGAAAAATGAAAGAGTAGATTACAGGTCAACATGGCTAGTAGGATATAATCCATGTTGAGTTTAACACCGAAAGAAAATAATTTTTATTGATTTAAATCACTTACACAACTTAAGAACACACACCACTAATTAAAATAATACTCACTCAAGGGACTATGATGGACTAGCACTTCCCATGCCACTCTCTCTCCTGCCCTATATCTCTCACTTTTCAATTCTCTGTTTCTCTCTTCTCTCACACACACCACTCATGTATACAGCAAACATGAAGGTGGAGTCTGTCTCATTCTCTCCTCCAAAATGCATACAGCAAACACACACACACATATATATATATAGGAGTTTTATGGTGGTGGTGGATTTATCTAGAATGAAGGTGGAGGAATAAAAAAATTGCATGCAATATTCTAGGTTCTTCTTCTCTTGGCAGCCATTCTGTTCAAATTCCAGCAGCTTCCAGATTATTCTTTGAATGGCGGCGCTGACTCTTTTCATTTTGGCTCTTTCTTTTTTTCGTCACACTCAGCAATGTCTGAACTTAATGAATTTTAAAGTACTCGGTCCATTATTTAACACATTCCTGACTTCAAATATATATGGCTCTTTCATACTTTCCTTTTCATTCATTTTTAGGTTAGCATACTTGGTACTTGGTTTCTCATGTCCACTCGACTCCCTTATTTGTTATTGTGAATTTGTACGTACTTCAATCTTTTATTGACTTTGTCGATCCTCCGCTGCTATTTTTTGGTTCACATCATTTTGGCTAGGACTCTGAGACATTCTTCTAAGCACTTTTTCATCACTTGACAATTGTACAAACTTTTAATTCCTGTGTTACCTTTATGCGCTTTTTTTTTTATTTGCTCTCACATCTTCTCCTTCAACTTGTCATCCATTCCTTTGAATCTAGCAGTTCCACCTTTTGCGATGTCTGTCAAGAACATGCTTCTTCAACCATCTTCCGAGTCCGGTAATTCCGCCCTCTGTGGAATCCACTAAGAAGACTCTTCATGAACCATGATGTCCTCTCCCGAGTCATCGATCCAATTATCTTCTCCATCCATTTGTTTAGGCAAGACTACCAAAAACGCTTATCCGTCTTTTAAACTTAAAATTGATTCGTCCTTTATACTTGTTGGAAGTTGCTATATTGCCTTCTGTTGGCTCCTTTTTAAACCAATAATGACCTCATTTTCCACACACAAAGCACGAGTCATTAGTTCATTGATATCCTTGACCTCTCTTGTCGCAATTATGTTGAGCTCCCTTTGTATGATAGCTTCTTTCAATCCGTCCTTTAGATTTATCTTCTTTTAGTTCTTTATTATTTTATTAACGGACTTAGCCTATTCTTTTATAGATGAATAATTCTTGTGCATTTTCTTTCTTTATTAATACCCCTAACATTTGTCTAGTCAAAGCTTCTTGATTGGCAAATAAATCTTCAAAATTAAATCACAGTTGCTGTGGCTAATTTTGTATTGCGGAAATAAAGCCTCTAAATTCAGATTTCAATCCATGTATGATTATTCTTCTCATTCTAGACTTCCAAAATTTAGTCGAAAAATCTAACTTAGAAACTTCGCGACAGAGATTTAACTTTTGTTAAAAGATTGACTTACTGTCAATTTCTCTTGAGTGATCGTAAGTATCTCATTCGCCAAAAGCTGCAACTTCATTTTTCTTCGAGAACAGCACGGCCAGAGTGTCCACATGCTTCTCTTGGTGTGTTCTTATTCATTATGTACTCCAAAAATTCTTCCTCGATTGTTGTCCTTATAATAAATGTGGTCTTGCCCGCTTTGATTCTCCACTTTTTTAGAGTCACAACTTTTTCTGGTGGTGTCACGTCACTGATAAGCTCCCAATTAAATATACGTATTTTAGAAGACACAAGAAGAAAGGAGGAGAGGGAACAAGTGACAAATTCAGTTAGATAGAGTGGGGTAGCCCAACAAATCTGTTACCATAGTCTATAAATAGGAAGAGAGGGTCTAAAGAAAGAACAACCAATTTGAGTGAGAAAAACCATAGTGGGAGAGTCACAGTCCTCTCTAACGGCTGTTTGTTATTTTTTTCTTTGCATTTGTAATTTCCTTTCAATCAATACAGAGTCCATTTCTGTTCAGAATACTTTAACCTATCAAACTGGTATCAGAGCACCTAATCCTCTACCATAATTATGACACTTGCAGATCGAGTTGGGGAGTTAGAGCAGAAAGTCGATGGGCATCACCAAGAGCTTAAAACGGATTTGCACGCAGGCCTGGAATCTCTACGATCGGAGTTCAAGGAAATGCAGGCAGGCATATTCGAACAGTTCGGGCTGTTGCTGGGCACACAGAACAGTCAGGCCCAGGAACGGAAAGAGAAAGACACGATCTCTGAGAAATCACCATCAACATCCACAGACTCGGGGGTAACCCAAGGTAGGCCAGATCTTAGCCAATGTACTGGCGGTGGGCTAGGCATGGGTTGGAGGGGAGAACCACGGCTGAGGAGGTTGGAGATGCCTGTGTTTGAAGGGGATGATCCGGACGGTTGGATTTTTTGTGTAGAGAGGTACTTCGCCCTAAATCGATTGTCAGAGGAAGAGAAAATGGAAGCTGCAGCAGTATGCTTCGATGGCGAGGCCCTCGCTTGGTTCAAATGGGAGGAGAGGCGACGAGCTACGAGGAGCTGGGACGAGTTGAAAGTTCACCTGCTCCGACGGTTCCGACCATCACAGGAAGGATCCCTGTGCGCCCAGTTTCTGTCCTTGCGGCAGACCTCCACTGTCCGTGACTACCGTCGGCGTTTTGAAACGTTAGCCTCTCCGTTAACAGATGTTTCAGAAGAGGTGCTGGAATGCAACTTCCTAAATGGGTTAAACCCAAGTATCAAGGCGGAGGTATTGCTACTAAGGCCCAATGGCCTGGAGCACATTATGGAAATAGCCCAACGGGTAGAGGACCGAAATACCATAAGCAAATAGGCCCAGTGGAGTGCGGGCCCAATTAAACCAAAAAGTATCCCTTTCCATAATCCAAACCCACCTCAAATCTTCGCAAACAGTCCGTATCACTCACCCAACCCTCCAAATCGCTACACCGTTCCTCTAAAATTTTCCTAAAATCGCCCAAACACATTTACCAAATTTTCCACCCCTTTCAAAAGACTAACTGACGCCGAAATCCAAGCCAAAAAGGAAAAGGGCCTGTGCTACCGTTGTGATGAACGATTTACCATTGGCCACCACTGTAAGAACAAAGAGCTGCAAGTTCTGGTGATCCGAGAAATGGAGGAAGGTGAGGTGCAAACCGACCCAATAACGAATGGTGAAGATGGGTTGAGCATCGGCGAGTTGCATAACACCGATGAGGAGGCACAGGAGCTGGGCCAACCGGTGGAGCTCTCCCTAAATTCGGTTGTTGGGCTAACAGCCCCAGGTACCATGAAATTGAAGGGGTCGATTAATCAAAAGGAGGTAATAGTTTTAGTGGATAGTGGTGCGTCGCATAATTTCATTTCATCAAACCTGGTCCAGCAGTTGGGGTTTACCTTGATTGGCACTGCGAGCTACGGAGTAGTAATGGGTACAGGACTCACAGTAAAAGGGGACGGTATATGTCGACGAGTGCGTCTGACGTTGCTGGGATTATTGGTCGAGGAAGATTTCCTACCTCTAGAACTGGGCAGCTCAGATGTCATCTTGGGAATGCAGTGGCTAAGGTCACTGGGCAGAATGCAGGTGGACTGGAACACTTTAACTATGACATTCGATATCGGGGGAACTAAGGTGACCTTACAAGGGGACCCCAGTCTCAGTAAGATACCGGTGTTATTGAAATCCATGTGGAAGGCTTTTAAGGAGCAGGGGGAAGGGGTCTTATTGGAACTGGGAAATGTTACAGTCACTTGTGGCTTCCTTCCGCCCAATCCATCAGGGATGATTGGCGAGGTACTGGAAGAGTTTAAATCAGTATTCGAGGATTCCAACCAGCTGCCACCAAGGAGAAATCATGATCATGCTATTACCTTGAAAACAGGGGCGGAACCAGTTAGCGTGAGACCATACCGATACCCACACTTCCAGAAGAATGAGATTGAGCAGTTAGTGAAGGAGATGATGGCAGCAGGGATCATCCAGCACAGCACTAGTCCATTCTCCAGCCCGGTCCTCCTGGTAAGGAAGAAGGATGGGAGTTGGCGATTTTGCGTGGATTATAGGGCGTTAAACAAGGTCACGGTTCCAGACAAATTTCCGATTCCGGCCATTGACGAACTACTGGATGAGTTGAATGGGGCTACGGTATTTTCAAAAATAGATCTTAAGTCCGGATACCACCAGATTCGAGTGAGGGCTGAAGATGTCCCAAAAACCGCTTTTCGAATGCACGAAGGCCATTATGAGTTCATAGTCATGCCCTTCGGCTTGACTAATGCCCCAGCCACCTTTCAATCCTTGATGAACTCTATCTTCATGGAGCAACTTCGGAAGTTTGTGTTAGTTTTCTTCGACGACATCCTAGTATATAGCCGCACGGAGGTGGAGCATCGTGGTCATTTGCAAATAGTCCTGCAGATTCTAGTAGACAATCAGCTCGTTGCAAATAAAAAGAAATGTTCTTTTGGGCAATCGGAAATAGAGTATCTCGGGCACATCATATTAGACAAGGGGGTGGCGGCGGATGAATCCAAGCTGTCTGCTATGAAGGACTGGCCACGACCTCAGACATTAAGAGAGTTGCGTGGTTTCCTGGGACTGACGGGGTACTATCGGCGATTTGTAGAATCCTACGGGAAGATAGCTTGGCCACTAACTCAACTACTAAAAAAGGATAGCTTCGGGTGGAATGAAGCTGCAGAGTCTGCCTTCACAAAACTGAAAGAAGCAATGACGACAGTACCGGTATTGGCTCTTCCAGATTTTTCTCTACCCTTCGTAATTGAGACTGATGCTTCTGGGCATGGATTGGGGGCTGTCTTAATGCAGAACCAGAGGCCAATTGCTTATTTCAGTCAGGTCCTTCCCCTTAGGAGCCAGAGTAAGTCAATTTATGAGAGGGAGCTCATGGCCATTGTGCTGGCGGTACAAAAGTGGAGGCATTATTTACTGGGAAGACGTTTTGTAGTGAGGACAGACCAAAAGAGTCTTAAATTTCTCTTCGAACAACGTTTGGTAAATGTGGAATATCAGAAATGGCTAACAAAGTTGCTGGGATTCGATTTGGTCATTAAATACAAACCGGGGCCGGAAAACAAAGCAGCTGATGCGTTATCCCGTAAAGGGGGAACAGCTACCTTAATGGCTCTTAGCATACCTAGTACTCTACAGTTGGAGGAGGTGATAAGGGCAGTCGAAGAAGATCCCGAACTCAGTCAAATTTTATCTGCCATAAAGGAGGAGCCCTCGTCGTGGCCAGGTTATGCTGTAGTTGGTGGAGCCCTGCTGTATAAAGATAGGATCACTTTGCCCAAGGGTTCTCCATTGGTTTTGTTAGCGCTACAGGAGGGCCATGACAGTAAGTTGGGAGGTCATGGGGGCTTTCTTAAGACTTACAGGAGGATAACAGAGACTTTCCATTGGATTGGTATGAAGAAGGATGTCAGGGAATATGTGGCTGCCTGCACGGTCTGTCAACAGAATAAGTATTCCACATTAGCACCTGCAGGGCTGTTGCAACCACTACCAGTGCCTGAGAAAATATGGGAGGACCTCTCCATGGACTTCATAGAGGGGTTACCAAAGTCTGAAGGGATTGACTCTATTTTGGTAGTGGTCGACCGCTTGAGTAAATATAGCCACTTCACAGGCCTGAAACATCCATTCATGGCACCCACAGTGGCTGCAACATTCATCAAAGAGGTGGTTCGGTTGCACGGGATACCAAAATCAATCATTTCTGACAGAGACAAGATATTTATGAGCAAATTCTGGAGTGAGCTATTCTGTTTGCAAGGGACTAAACTGAAGTATAGTTCGGCCTATCACCCTCAAACTGACGGCCAAACGGAGGTAGTAAACCGAGGGGTAGAGACCTATCTTCGCTGTTTTACCTCATCTCGACCGAAAGAGTGGTTCCGTTTCCTTCCTTGGGCTGAGCTTTCCTACAACACTTCTTTCCATGTATCCGCACAACTTACTCCATTCCGTATAGTTTATGGACGGGACCCCCCCCTTTGTTGCGTTTTGAAAAGGGGACAACACCAGTATCATCCTTGGATCAGCAATTGACAGAAAGGGACAAGCTTTTGGATGAACTCAAGGTACATTTGGCCCGAGCCCAACAACAAATGAAAAATTCAGCTGATAAGCATAGGAGAGCGGTCGAATTCTCAACAGGTGATATGGTCTATCTAAAAAGCGTCCCTACCGCCGCAAATCTCTAGCTCATCGTCCCAATGAGAAACTCGCTCCAAGGTACTGTGGACCCTTCAAGATTTTAGCTAGAGTGGGAAAGGTGCATATCGCCTGGAGCTGCCTCAAGACACCCAAATTCACCCAGTGTTTCATGTATCACAACTGCGCAAGGCTGTGGGAGAACATCTATTACCTTCAACTCTGCCTATCAACTTGGGGGCTGACTGGGAACTATTGGTTGAACCAGATACTGTGCTGTGGTCCGGACTACTTCGCTCGGGGAAACGGACTGTTTAGAGGTGCTAATTCAATGGAAGGGTCTATCTCCGTTAGAAGCTACCTGGGAGCCATTCAGCCTCATCGCTCAACAGTTTCCGACCTTTAACCTTGAGGACAAGGTTGCTGAATTGGGCGGGGTAATTGATAAGCCCCCAATTAAATATACGTATTCTAGAAGACACAAGAAGAAAGGAGGAGAGGGAACAAGTAATAAATTCAGTTAGATAGAGTGGGGTAGCCCAACAAATCTGTTACCATAGTCTATAAATAGGAAGAGAGGGTCTAAAGAAAGAACAACCAATTTGAGTGAGAAAAACCATAGTGGGAGAGTCACAGTCCTCTCTAACGGCTGTTTGTTATTTTTTTCTTTGCATTTGTAATTTCCTTTCAATCAATACAGAGTCCATTTCTGTTCAGAATACTTTAACCTATCAGTCACTTCCGTCGACTTCTTCCCACAAGTCTCATCCTTGGAGATAAGACTACATACAAGTTTTTCATGTGGTATAATATTGATTATTGAACTTTTTTATTCCGCCTACCACTTGTAAGTCGCCATCGTAACTTGATTCACCTCTTTGTAATCAAGCAAGCTTTATAAGAGTTTCACAATTTTCTTTTGGACACGATCTCAAGAAGCCCAAAAATTTGTCCACATCGCCTCGCTCTCATACCAAATTGTTTGAGTTTAACACCAAAAAAAATATTTTTTATTGATATAAATCACTTACACAATTTAAGAACACACACCACTAATTAAAATAATACCCACTCAATGGACTTTAATGGGTTAGCACTTCACACGCCACTCTCTCTCGTGCACTATATCTCTCACTTTTCAATTCTTTGTTTCTCTCCTCACACACACCACTCATGTTTATATCGTCTCTCACATTCTCTCTTCACAAAATGCACACACACACACACACACATATATAGGAGTTTTATGGTGGTGGTGGATTTATCTAGAATGGCGGTGGAGGAATAAAAAATTGTATGCAATATTCTAGGTTCTTCTACCATTATGTTCAAATTCCAGCAACTTCCAGATTATTCTTTGAATGTCAGTGCTGGATCTTCAATCCATATGTTGTCCTTCAACACTAAAGAATTTGAACCGGTCATGTCTCAAAGTTGAGCAAAAATGCATAACAAATATATGCTGGTGCAATTTGGACTTCTTTTTCTACCATAGCTTCCTCCGAGGAGCTATTCGAAGAAGTTCCTTTTAATTATAAAAGGCAAAATGCTAACTAATTGAAGAGTTGTATCCACAAACCCATTAACAACCTGAAAAATTTTCTTTTCTTACTCCTTATTCATCCTACATTTCAATGAAACCAGTGCAAAAACCTCGATATCCTGTCCTGAGGTGACTTTAGCATCAAACATTATAGAAGAACCTCTGTAATTGACATGTATCATATGGTGGTATAAAAACGAGTTAAACATCCAAAAACCTTATATACCGAACAAAGTATTGCATTTTACTTCTATGAATCATCTTCCCCTTTCCTACGGATTTTTTTCTTCTTTTCTCTTCCTGGATAAGTTAAGTACTAGTGGTTAGGCACGAAAACACAATATGGAAGTATCTAAGATAAAAAAGTTTGTCAGTTCTCCCATTTTCTATTTGGCAGCAGCACCATGCAATCATCATGCTATAATACGAAGCAGAAAGTTACCCGGCTTAATATATCGATTTCATCAGAAGCAATTTCATAGTCATTATCATCGCCAACATCATTCTCTGCACACAGAAAAAGGAGGAGGAGAAGAGGAAAGAAGAACAATAAAAAGAAACCAAATCAAATGTCAATCAGAAAATGTACAAGTGCACACACAAGGGAGAGGGGAGAGGGGGAGGGGAGAGGGAATAAAGGCGAGCAACAGGATGACATTTTAACTTGCCACACTCAGTAGCTACCAATAGAAACAAATCCAAATCAAACACTAAGACAAAAAATGCAATATGAAAGGTGGGATAATACTGATGGTAACACAATTTTCCATAAACAGCAAGAATACAATAATATATGTAAGCTGTAAAGATGGGTTTTCCTATCTGGTATGTGTTTCAATCAAAAGTAGTAAAGTAAAAATTCGAATTTATTATTTCTGAATTTAGGCTTCAACCAAACTCACAGGATATCGGCCTATTGTTTCAGAAATTCAGTTTATCTATTACAGAGCGCCAAATTACGAAATTGTACAAAACTTAGCTTTAAAACATTCAAATCATGAACCATTCACAAACTTTCGCAGATAACATCAAATCAAGAGACGCTACATTGCACCTAAATAAAAGAGCATTATTTTAGATACATCAGGGACACGAAATAGACTTCATCACACTCCTAATTCAAACTCCACAACAAACATGTAAAACAGCACAGAGGGGAATGTAAAACAACATAATTTCGGTGAATACTTGTGTGCACGCGAAATACATGTAAAGAATATATGTGTACCAGAAGCGGAGTCAACATCTTCAGAAGAAGAAGAGTCGGAAAGGAGTACGGAGGAGAGGATTTTTCCGGCGCCGGAAGCAAGGGTGAGGGCTGAGTGGAGAATTGCATCAACTAACCAATTAGGCGGAGGCGGAGAAGAACGGTCGTAAGGACCGGCAGCTTGCCGATTCTTCCGACCGTTTGAGACAGTTTTTACACCGGCGCCGGATAGAGAGCACGAAGCGGTTGCCATTGTGAGAGATAAAAATGAATTGAAATGATTTGAATATTTCGTTAATTTCAGTTATTATTGTGTTTTGTAACAGCGTATGTGAGGCCACACCCCGAATGCCAGACCCATTTTTGACGCTGAGATATCTATGTTTGGATTGGGATTAAAACTTAAAAGTTTAGAATTTAATTTAATTTTTTTGGAATATATTATGTGTAAAATGATTTTTTTGGAGAATGTATAATTAAAAAATATTGAAAAAATTTGGTTCAAATACAAAATTATTTTATTGGACATTTGTGTGATTGAAAACGAATTAAAAAAAAGTTTTAAAAAATCTATATCGAACACAGACTAATGGTAGACTTGTAAGTTATAACAAGTCATCATACATTTTGCCGGCTAAATCTTTTTTATGTACTTATACTACGTGCTTGATCGACAATGGTGTTGTTCTAGCTTCGTACCCAAAAAAAAAAAAAGAGACTCGAGTAGTTAGTTTAATAATAGTTAAACTTTGATTTGAAGAGTTTACGAGTTTTTATTTCTTTATATAAAGTCATAAAAACAAACAAGAAAATTATAAGAACACTTGTCTAATTCAGCCTGTGTTTGGTAGCAATTTTTCTAAACAAACAAATGAATTTTCTGATTGTTAACATCAAAGTCAGCCGCAAAAGTTTGATTGGCCCTCTCACATGCGGGTCCCACCGACAATATTAAACAATCAAAATTTTAATTAAAATTGGACCAAAATTGCTACCAAACAGGGACTCAATATCACTTACAAGTGTCAAAGTACATTAGACCACCCAATGAAGACAATCGAGCACGTAAAAATGCAACCACGGGACAACTTGACCCAAAACTAACCCTTATCGTGAGTCGACCCATGAATGACATGAGACTTGAAAGAGCAAAAGCCAAGCAGAAAATAATTGTGTTGTTTGACGAAGTTTTTGATAAAAAGAAATTTAATAAAATTAATAAAAACTGATAAATACATGGTTAAAAATTGATAAAAAATTATCGATTTATAGTTAAAATTAATTATTGATTTTGACGTTAACTTTTTTTTTTAATAAATTGATAAAAAATTATCGATTTATAGTTAAAATTAATTATTGATTTTGACGTTAACTTTTTTTTTTAATAATTTTTTAACCTATTCCAAACATGCCCTAATTTATTTCTTGCAAATATGTCGGGTGATGTTGACAAAACAAATGGGAATAAAGGGCAAAACAAATTCTTGAAACTTCAACGACACCCCCATTATCTCATGTTTTACTTTTTCCACCATTTTCAGAAGCTTTAATTCACCAGGTTTTGCTCCATCTCTCTTCTCCCTCTATATATCTATGTATACATGTATGCAAGGGAACATATGTACACATGATTTTCGGAGGTTTTGGATCGGTTGACTTTCGGTTCTATAATGGGAACAGTGGATTTGATTGATGCTTGATAAATGATATCATGTGATTTTAATGCCAATTCCTTTTTGCACATGTATTTGGCTGATTGATTGGGTACCACTTTCGAACTGTTCTGAGCTTCTTCTTTTTTGCTCAGGAAAATGGGGGAAATCGATTCAACCCACATCCAATTTCCGCCAATTTTATTTGACCTCATTTCTTGTGTATCTGAAGAAGTGAACGCACTTTAGTTTGAAGATTTGTTTTATCACAAGAATAGTAGTTCTGAAAAAACTGATTTTGAGAAGTTTTTGGGAAGCAATTATTAGTGAAGTAACTCCCCAAATACAAAACGTAAAAGTTGTATAAATTGTTAAGATATATGGGTAGAAATGCATATAAGCTCACCTAAACTTGCATCTTTGCCAATCATGCTAGGCTTTAATACATGATTTTGAGTTTTAAAAAAAAAGGAAAATAAAGTTGTTCTAACTTAAAAACTTCGGGAAAGGTAATGACTGGATTATGTAACTTCCGCTAAATTTGTTTTCAAAATTTGATTTATTTCTCAATTATTTGCTCTTTCCTTGCTGTACCTCAGTTCCTCTGACTAATTGAGGATGTAGGCATGTGTATAAAATTTGTTGTTCGTCTCTTCTAACACCATATATCCTTCCAAATAAATTTGGAAAAGTGGGACCGATCAACAGTTACATAAAAAATTGTTATAAAGGATATGTGGAATAAAATTAGCTCTATATATCAGGTGCATTAGAATTATAGGCCATAACAACTAACATGTACATGAAGGACGGCCATGCTTTTTGTTTGTCTTGATGTAGGAGAACTTCATTTGACATGGACCTTAATGAGCTGATGTAATGCATGATAAATACATATTTCATCTTCTTTTTTTTTTTTGGTTGGTAGGAGCTTTGATTATATCTTATATACTAAGATTGCGCCGTTTCATTGCAGATATTTCTCTTTAAATTTTCGTGGCTGGTATTGTTAGTTTATTTTTTGGAACTTAGTTTCATCTTGAAAATATCTTGAAGTGAATATGCAATTTTTTGTTCAATAGTTCATTATAGTGGTCTGCTAAATGAGTGCTGTCAGCTTCTGTCTCCCGTGACATTCTGCACAGTTTCTTTTCTTGTTACGAGTGTTTCTGTGAACCAGTTTGTGAACTTTATGCACGATAATGTACTTGTCTATCATTCATTATTCTGATATTGATTCTGGTCACATTTTTCGAAAGTAGATAATTTTGTCTCTTTGTGTGCATAGAAAGTTTTGGTTAAAGAGGGCTTCACGTCAAACACTACTAGAATGGAGGAGGTTCAGTTGTATACTAACTGGGATGATGTCATTTGTCCCATATGCTTGGACTTTCCTCACAATGGTGTTCTCCTTCAATGTGCATCATATGAAAAAGGATGCCGACCTTTTGTGTGTGACACTGACCATTTGCATTCAAATTGTCTGGATCGTTATAAACAAGCAAGTGGGATGCTATCTGGTTCTCAATCACCAAGTTCTGTGGAGAGCGTTAATTGTTTGAAACTGGTGTCGGACAGCAAACCAGCATGCCCCTTGTGTAGAGGAGAAGTTACTGGATGGGTAGTTGTTCATAATGCTCGTATATATTTGGATGAGAAGAAACGTTGTTGTGAAGAGGAAAAATGTGGATTCGTGGGCACCTACTTGGAACTTCATAAACATGCACACTTAGAGCATCCTCATGCGTGCCCTTCGAAGATCGATCCTGCACGACAGCTTGATTGGGAGAATTTCCAGCAATCCTCTGAGATCATAGATGTTTTGAGCACTATCCATTCTGAAGTCCCACGTGGGGTTGTTCTGGGTGATTATGTGATAGAATATGGGAATGATAACTCGGGTGATGAATTTGATGACTTTCCTGGGGATGAAGGAAACTGGTGGACATCTTGCATATTGTATCAGGTATTTGAAAATTTTAGGATGTCTAGAAACAGAAGAAGATCGAGAGTCGGTGATTCCAGAAGAGGAAACCGTCGTATGAGTTATGATACTTCTAACTCTGATGAGGGTTCTGTAACATCTGTAGAATATGCAAATTATATAGCAGACGAGGCTGATGATGAGTTTGGGAGTGCAAGTGGACTCTCAAGAGGAAGAGCAGATCAACGCAGGTGAGTGACTATGGTATATGTGCTTATAGGTTTCTCTTTTAACTGCCGTCATTAATTCTCGTGTCCAGGATCAATAAGTCTCTCTTAATTTCTTTGGTTGCATATGCACCATCTACAGAAGCTGTAAAATGATCTCCTCCCAAAACACAAACACCCACACCAGAGTAGTTGTAAGCTTTTACTAATATAGCTTGTAGTAGGTGATTCTGAGTAGTGAAGTCTCCTGATAATTCTGATATCACTTTTTTTTTTTTTTTTGGTTATATCTAAAACTGAGCTGATAATTAGTTAATGCTAAAAGAAATTGGATTGCTGAGATGCTTTTGTATAACCTGGATATTAAAATAAAGTCTAATGTTTATAGTCTCTTTAATGTTGGCATTTTAATTTAATATATCAATCGGCATTTACGGGCTCATATTTATATCAATGTGGCCGCATATAGCTTTGTCAATCAACATTCCAATCTTCTGAATTTGCACAGAAATGCAAATAATTGATTTAGTCGTCTTCATTGCTTCTTTCTTGTTATAATTGGATATCACAATCATGAATTTATTGGCATGAGATATGAGAACCGTTAAGACTTAATCATACCAAAACACCTTCTAATCCTATCCTTGGGAAGTTGGGATCCTATCTACCAAAATTTTACTTCCAACTCCGGAAAATGAATGATTATTCAGTCCTCTCTCCAGATAATACATATAAAGAGACCCACCAACAGTAAAAAAATTAGTAAACCCTTTAGATTATATAATTTTCCAGCTCGGATCATTTGAGAAATTTTCTTTAAATTCGTTCAGACCAACAAAAAATCTTTAGTTTAATTGAATCAGATTGTTCCTTCGAGGATCAATATTATTATGAACACCTTTGATAATTGAAGAGCTTCCTAGTTATGGTATCCCATTACCCTAAATAGAGCCTGATTTTAATAAACAAAGCCAAGGAAATCCTAAATGAGCAATTTAGCCACCACTGAGATTAAAGTGATTATTGTGCTCCTCCATACCTATTCCTGCTCTGCAATTTCCGCTATAATATGGTAGATGGCGTAACATTGCAAAAAAATAAAAGTAATGTCTTTAAGGTAGTTTGGGCATAAATTTCTTTTTTAACTTTTCTTCCCTGAAATGCATTTATGCCAAGAACACAGAGCAAGAAATAGTTAAAATGTCTTTATCTGGATCATTTCCATGTAAGGTAGTTTGGGCACAAATTTCTGGTTCATTAATACTGAATGTTAACTTTTTAGGCAAAAAGGTAGAGGATTAGATGACAGGCTACAAAACAAGTGATTATTTTAGTAGACTCTTTCGTAATTCTCCTATTGTTTTCTGTCACTTACATCTTCTTTCTGATTTCCATATACATTGTTTCTCACAGTTCTCGAAGGCGTCGTTCACGCTTCTATGATCATTAGGTATGAAGCATCCTGGATGCTCTGCAGTCTCTTCGCAGGTTGTATTCTACTGTAAAATGGAACCTATCTTATGAAATTAAATTTTAACTACACTTTAGGTATCACCTTTGCAACTTTTATACATCACGTTTATTTCTAAAACTCAATATTCTGATTTGGATTGTGCATTTTGCTTCATTATTTAAGTTTATATATAATTATCATGTTTCGTTGTAGGACAGAATAGAATTAACTGAAACTGATGTATGGAAGGAACGGCTTACAAATGGTGGATCACTCGAAACTCAACAGCGCTGCGATCTTCATGCAGGCTGCAGCTAATGATATCGTATCTAATCAAATTCCCTTTGCTTTTTTTAATGATTAGTTCCCTCTTTTGCTCCAAAATGTAATTTTTTTCCCTTTCTGGAGGAGGGTTGGTCTTTGGAATTTATGTAGTCACTGTTCTATAATCATTTGTTTTGTAGTGTCCTGTTAATAGTGTGTTGGAAGACTGCTTTTGATTTCTAAATAATTGAAGTGGACGAGTTTCTGGTGTAAGTTGGTTTTTGCAAACGATACAATGGCTTCGATGAAACACTTGCTGTAGCTTGGGGATTCTTGTTGTGTGCACGTACGTGTGCTCCAGAATTATCTTGACGTGGAGTATGTTTGGGGAAGTCTTTTGAAGTTTATAGGTTGATCTAACATCAGTTTTATCCACATTTCTAGGACCCAAAACCTATGATCTACAGAAAGCTTTACCAAAGGTACGCGTAGAATTTTGAGAAGAATCGACATATGCATTAGGCCGTGTTTGTGGAGAATAAACTTTGTTGTTTCCTTTTCTTTTTACCTTGAACGAAGTTCCAACTACTGCACAATACGAGAATGGCCATACCCCTTACCCTTCTTTAGAGAGAGAAAGTGTGTGTTAATAAAGGGGTTAAATTCACCCATGGCCACTAAACTTAATATTTAGCGTCATATTAGTCACTCAATTTAATTTTATTTTATCACGACTACTCAACTTCATACTTAGTGTAACATTAGTTACTCAATTTGATTTTGTTTCACCACGATCACTCAACTTGATAATTAGTTTCAATCAAGCCATCCGATAACTTTATTTAACATAATCAAGTTGGATGGTCAATGTGACATTAAGTATGAAGTTGGATGATCGTGGTGAAATAAAATTAAATTGAGTGATCATTATGACGTTAAATATAAAGTTTGGTGGTCATGACAAAATAAAATCAAATTTGGTGATCAACGTGATTCTAAGTATAAAGTTGGGTGGTCATTATTGAATTTCCGTTGTTAATAAAGTTACAAACAAAACTAAAAACAAATCCATAACAAATAACAAAGTATAGTTGAATTGCCGTTGGATCTGTTTTTCCAGTTTGGACGATGTGAGATTGGGGATTCTTGGGTTGGTGGGCAATGGGTCCAGTTTAGGACCTTGAGCTATCTGCTGTAACTGTTCGTGCAAGGAACTAGAAAACGTTGACCAAACCTAATAAAGTTTGACCTCGAATTTAAGTGCATGTTTGTCAAAACTTAAAATTCTAATTTAAAATGATCAAATCTGGCTCGGAAGCAGTCGAATATTTGTAGTCAATTTCCTGAGAATAGCCTTATAGCTTCTGCATAACAGCCACTGGTAAAGGTGATGGAGCAATGGAGGCTTGCTCACCCGACACCGGTCTCTGTCAAAAGGCAGCGAAACACCATTGAGGTGACCATTTTCTTCACCAGTCACGGAGCCACCAATTCCTGAAGATCCTTCGCTGCCTTTTCAAACCTATCATCTGCCGCATTATGATCCCCTAAATACTCCAAAATATCGGCCAACCATTGAATTGCCATCCCACAATTCTCCCCCAAGAGCCTAAACGCCTCCTTGAGCCAAGATACCCTGGGAGATCAGATAAAGATTTTTCAAGAATGGCATTAAAAACCTTAAGAACTGCAGGTGCAGGGACAACAGCTCGATCAATGTGACCACCAACAGCACCGAGGACATCTCTTTGAGCTCATAGCAGGCAAATTGCAACTTCCAAAGATGGTAATCTATGATTAATCTCATCTAATCTAGGCCAAGCTTTCCCTGTAGACAACCCCAAAGCCTCTGATTTCTCTACACTAGCTTTTAACAACCTTCGAGCAGATATCAAATGTTTAATGCCTTAATCAATTTCGTCTAATTCAATCGTGAAATCAACTCAACCCTCATCCTACTTCCAAAAGAACCTGCATAGCATTTAACAAAAACCAAGTAGGCAAAAGACAGAATCTTTTACAGTTGTTGCTATTATTTTATGCTCCTTCTTTTATTTATTATTTGGTTTAGGTGACATTGTTTACAAGGGGTTGAAAAAATCAATGCTTAATATAATTTTGATCGTTTCTCTCTAACCCACTAACTTGGGAGGTTTTAATCCTTTTTCATCTTCTTTTCTAATTTTACTTTTTATAAAATAATTATTTGTAATCAACATATTTTATTTATAACTAATTTGTAAATAAAAATAAATAAACTAAAAAGCTATTCATAAGCAAAAACAATTACTTATAAGTAAAAAACTTTTGTGTAACAATTTGTTTATAAAGTAAATTAGTACCAATAAAAACAAAAACTTACTTATAAGTAAAAAATCATTTATGTGAAAAACAATTATTTATAAGTACAAAATTAATTTATAATTGTAAAATTTACTTATAAGTTATAAATTGAATATATCACTTTATTCTATTAAAAAACTCTTAAGATCGGTGGATAATAAACACTAAAACATGTGTTTGACTATTTTAAAAATTGTTACTAGAAGTCTAGAATCACTCAAAATCGACCCACTTATAAACGTTTAAAATAACAATTTAAAAAACGTCCATAACCAATATCCCAAAACTCCCAAGCAGGCCTTAAGAATTTTTCAAAAGAACATAGAAATCAAACCGACTTCTTCTGATAATTGACTTCCATTTCTTCCTTCACCAAATCCTGACAAAAAATACAGCCCTTTTCTGAATTGTGTGTGCCTGCGTTAGAGAGAGAAGAAAAAATCACAATCATAATTTGAATAAAATAGAGCTGCACAATGATCTGAATCAGAGGCTTTGTAGATACAACCTGAGACACGATAAATGTAGAATGTGATGATGATTCAGAGTATGTGAAGCCACTGTTAAATAATACAAAGAAAACAAAGAAGAAAAAGAAGAAGAGGTTAGGGTTTCATTAATAGTGCATAATGACTTTGAGTACAAAAGATAACTTTAATCTAAATATAAAGAGACTATATTTAGGCTAAACAAGAAAAATTAAAAAGGACTATTCTACACTTAATAAATAATAAAACAAAATAATTATATATTTCTTAACATCTCCCCTCAAACTCACGATGTGGCAACTACAAACATCGAGGGTTTGCCAACTAAAAAACGAAAGCGGGAAATAGAATGTGACTTGGTAAAGAAATCTACAAGTTGCAAAGAAAAAGAAACAAAAAGCAAAGTAATTGTGTCATGCTTGAGATGATGACGAGTAAGATGACAATCGATCTCAATGTACTTAGTTCGTTCATGAAAAACCAAGTTGTGAGCAATCTGAATAGAACTCTGATTGTCGCAATACATAGGAGTGGGATGAGAAGGAGAAATTTTCATATCTGCAAGTAACCAGCGTAACCAAACAATCTTTTTGGTAGTAGATGACATATCACGATACTCTGCTTCAGTTGAATATTGAGAAACAATAGATTGTTTCTTGCTCTTCCAATAAATAAGAGAATCACTCAAAAAGATACAGAAATTAGTAACAAACTTGTGATATGTGGGATCACTGCCATGACCAGTATCAGAGTATGCACGCAGCTCCAATGAGGAGGTGGATAGAAGTAAAAGACTCTGAAAGACTATACCCTGAGATACCGCAAAATACAAAGAACAGCTGCCCAATGAACTGTAGTAGGAAAAGTAACAAACTGACTAACAACATGAACATCATATGCAATATCTGGACAAGTAATCGTGAGATATACCAAGCTCTCAACAATAGTACGATATAAAGTAGGATCTGACAAAGGTAAACCATCAGAAGAAGAATACTTTGCGTTAACCTCAATGGGAGTATCAACAGTCTTATTATCAGTAAGTCTGATCCGCTCAAGAATATTTGCAATATATTTCGACTGAGAAAGAAGATAACCTCTGGGTGAGCAGACTGCCTCAATACCCAAGAAGTATCGTAGAGAACACAAACCCTTCATTTCAAACTGTCTAGCTAACTATGTCTTCAAAACTGAAATATCATCAATATATCATCAGTAATAATCATGTCATCAACATATAAAGATATAATGATATGACCTGCATCAGTGCACTTAACGAAAAAGAGTAAAATCATGACTACTAGAAGCAAATCTAAAGGAAGAGATCATAACAGAAAATTTCTCAAACCAAGCACAATGTGATTGTTTTAGACCATATAACGCTTTCTTGAGTTTGCAAACATACCCATAATCATGTGAAACACTAGGAGGGGCGCTATATAAACTTCTTCTTGAAGATCTCCATTTACGAATGCATTTTTAACATCGAGTTAAGTGATACGCCACTGACGAACCGAAGCTACTGCAATAAGAGTACGAATAGTAGTCATTTTCGCAACAAGAGCAAATGTCTCATCATAATCCACACTAAACTGTTGAGAGTACCATTTTGCAACCAACTTAGCCTTATATCTCTCAATGGATCCATCAGAATTAGTCTTAATCTTATACACCCAACGAAAACCCAAGACACTCTTACCACGACGCAGGGAAATCAATCGCGCAAGTACCAGTCTTATGCAAAGTAGAAAGTTCCTCATCCATAGCTTGCTGTCAAAGAGGATCAAGAATTGCCTTTTTATAGGAAGAAGACTCAGAGAGACAATGAATAGAAGCTAAAAAGGAAGTAAAAAATGAATAATAATAAGAATAAGCAAAATCTGGTAACTTTGTAGACTTACGAATGCGTATGGATTGACGTAGAGGTGGATCCACAATCTCAAACGGAGCTTGAGGGACCATAGGAAAATAGGGACCTTCAGGTGTGCCGGAGAGTAAAGTGTCGGTACCTGCAGAATTATCAGTGCGAATTGGTTGTAAAGATAACAGGGTAAGGACATAAGAAGGGATATTTGAAGTACTAGGAACCTAAGATGACAAACTATCATAATCGTTAGAAAAAAGATCTATACAGATAATATCAAATCTAGTTAAACTATGAGTAGTGGATGGAATAGAAAAGAAAGGTATATGCTCGAGAAAAACAACATGACAAGACACATAAATTTTCTGAGTTATTGGATCAAAACAACGACACCCTTTTTTACCTTCATCATAACCAAGAAAGACACAAATAGCAGATCAAGATAACAACTTAATGCGTTCTACATGAGGACGAAGAACGAAATAAGTACAACCAAAAACTCTAAAGAAAGAATAATCAGGGGCATACCCATACAACTTTTCGAAAGGAGAAAACCCTGAAATATGAGAAGATGAAATTGTATTAATCAGACATACAGCAGTAAAAATAGCTTCATCTCAAAACACGTTAGGAACAGAAACAGACAACAAGAGAGAACGAGCAGTTTCAACAATGTGCCTATGTTTTCTTTCAGCAACACCATTTTGCTCAGGAGTATCTGTATACAAAGTTTAGTGAATGGTTCCATCTAAGGCAAGCAGCTCACAAAATCTATTAGAAGTGTATTCCCTACCCAAATCACACCTAAAACATTTGATAACAGCAGAATGTTGAGTTTTGACAAGAGCATGAAAGGTTACATATATCTCAAAGAATTCAGAACGATGTTTTATTAAATAAACCCAACAATAACGAGTATGATCATCAATAAAAGAAACATAATATCGAGACCCTCCTTTTGTGGCAACAAGAGAAGGCCCCCATACATTAGAATGAGTCAACCGGAGAAGAAGAAACAGAAATACTTCGATTAAAAGGTAAATCTGAAAATTTTACCAGTTTACATCCACTACAATCAGAAATATCACAAGGTTGCAAATTTCCTAATGCTCCAGTAGAAGCCAAAAATCTCAAACGAGAAGCCGAAACATGACCTAGACGAGAATGTCATAAATAAAAACTAGAAGAAGAAAGATTCAAACGAAAAGAAGACAAATCAACACTAGTAGTAGCAGCAACAACTAGCACTTTTAGCTCATCCAAAATATATAGTCCACCCTTCCTACGGCTTGTCCCAATCAGTTTCTGAGATTGCAGATCCTGCACATAATAAGAAGAGGAGGAAAATGTGACTAAATTACCAGAATCACATAACTGACCGACAAAGGCAAGATTTAATGTGAGTTTCGGAATATGATAAACATTAGGGAGAGAAAAGTGAGGTGTGACAACAGAACCAACACCTGCTACAGGCATATGATCAGCAGTCATGACAGTGATAGAAGACGAAGGAGACATAGAAGCAAAAGATGAAGAATTTGGAGACATATGATGTGAAGCACCAGAATCCAAGACCCATACAGAATGTGACATACCTGAAGAACCATGAGGCAACTGACCTACGAAAGGAAAATGAGCAGACATAGCTTGTGGCTGTAAAAAAAAAACTTCTGAAATTGCTCAGCCAGAGTACTAGGATCGGTGAAGGGATATGATAAAACTACTACTGCAGTATTAGACTGTGGTGGTTTATAGCCCTGAGGTGGTGTTTGAGTATTCGATTGTGACTGGTTGTCAGGCTTCCAAGCTTGAAATTGTTGTTGCGATTGATTTTGTTGTCTCAACTTAGGACACCGAGCCTTCCAATGACCTTTCTGCTTACAGAAACTACACTCGTCGGGGGCAGCCCTTGCGTAAAATTTATTCTGATTATTAGAGAATGACTTAGAAGGTACTGCTAGCACAGAAGGATTAGAAGTAGAAAGGATTTTCTTTTCAGAATAAGACTTAAGATGTATTTCTTCAGCCAATAACTCACTAACAACTGAGTCAACAGAAGGAAGTGGAGAACGATGCAAAGTTGAACCTCTAAGTCCTTCAAAATCACTGCGAAGTGTAGTTAAAAAATGTACCAACCGTTGCTGCTCTCTATGAGCAATATGGCACCACATGCCTTTAGTTCGTCCAATTCTGTAAGAGCTAATTGATCCCAAAGATCTGTAATAGCAAAATATAACTTCTGAATACTCATATTCTTTTGCTGAAGAGCTCCTATGTCATTCTCTAATTGATACTGCTTTGCAAAATTTGATTGAGTGAATAACCTTTGCAGATGATCCCAACCCTCATTTGCTGTCATATACTTCGCTAACTCTCTACCTATGGAATTCTCAACATAATTGTTAATCCAAGTAATAATTTTTTCATTGTTTGCTTCCAAAGCATCTATCAAAGCAACATGACCCTCATCGGTATTCTTAGGTTTCACAGAAGTTCCACTAACGTATCCCCACATCTTTTTATCCTTAAAAAAATTTATCATCACTTAACTCCAATACGAATAATTCTTTCCATCCAACCTCACACTCACAGACTGAAGCGAATAATCTCTTTCAATAGCCATAATAAAAAAAATAAGGAAAAACAGATTGCAAAAGAAAGGAAAACAAAATACTAGATTGTAGAAACTGAAAGCTGAAGCTGTATTTGAGATTAAGCATTGTCCCATGAAATTTTGTTCTGATACCATATTAAATAATATAAAGAAAACAAAGAAGAAGAAGAAGAGGCTAAGGTTCCATTGATAGTACATAATGAAATTGAGTACAAAAGATAACTTTAACCTAAATATAAAGAGACTATATATAGGCTAAACAAGGAAAATAAAAAAAGATTATTCTACCCTTAATAAATAATAAAACAAAATAATCATATATTTCTTAACAGCCACAATTGAAAAGGTGAAATTTTTGGCAAACAGTTTTTGCTTTAATCCATCTTGTTCATGTCAAAGTGCTTGACAGTAAAATGCTTTTTATTTTGTTTTCTTCTTCTTTTCACTCATTTCTTTCTTGATCCAATGCTTTCTTTTTTCTACTTTTGTTGAAAGAAAGTTATGGGACAATTTTTGTTAGTTATTGCACAGAATCTTGATAATCAAATTCGTGTTATACAAGTTACTTAAAATTGAAATAATTTTTCTTCTAGCCAACAAAGTAAAAAACAAGCAACTTATAAAAGTAATTATCGTAACAAAAATTCTTGAAATTACAATTTTGTTTCAAATAGCTGCAAATTTATGATTTTTTTAGGGTAATTAGAGCAAAACGTCCTTACCTTTACACGGTTTTGTGCAAAACGTCCCCACCTTTCGTTTCTTGGTGCAGAACGTCCTTACCTTTCCAATTTTTGGCGCAAAACGTCCTTTTTAACCATTTTACCCTTCTATTGAAATAAAATAAACACAAAAGAAAAGAAAAATAAATAATAATTTTTAATCTTACTCCTAAACTTCTAAAAAATGCAAATCAATCCGAAACTTATAAAAATATTAAAAAGAACAAAAAAATATCTTTTGCCCCTTTTTAGCTGAATACATGATCTCATTTTTCCAACGACTCCCGGCCATCCAAACTATCAGATATTAGTCCCAATATGTTCTCCTCATTACCCTCTACAATTACATACTAAGAAATCCTCATAACTCGTTGTAATTTGGCCGGAAATCAAATTCAAAAATCGCAGCCTGAAAATTGGTTAAATACCTACAACTCGCCGTCTGGCCACCCAACTGGCCGGAATCCACCACTGGTCGACTCCCCTTATAAAGTCGAAGCTACTTATGTAAACAATTTCCTCCAACAAGCAACCAACAACCACCAATTTCAAAGAAAAACAGTCCAATCGTTGTGCTCGCGAGTTCGCACCAGCGAATATTTCAGACCCAAATTGAAGATGATTGGAGCCAAATTGAAGGGGACTTATGGCTGGGCTAGGTGCGCCAGGTGATGGAGCACCCAACCCAGGTGGTCCGCCACCATAGGTCGTCACGGTGGCTTCGGAATTGGAGGAAAACTGGTGCGGTGTTTGATAGTCGCGACGGGCAGCTTTCAATTTGAAATTCAGATCTTATCCTTACTGTTTGGGCTAAATTGTTTGCATGGTCGAGGTCATCTTGAGTAGGGGAGTTGGCGGGTGGTATGTTTCGGCCAGGGAGTTGGCCGGTAGTATGTTTCCAGAGTTTGATCGCATTTCATGCGGTGAAGTTTGTAGCTCGATTCCGGTCAAATCCGTCGGAGTAAGGGTTGGTGGTTGGGTGAGTTGTGAAGAGGGCAATGAGAGCTTTAATGTGGTATATTGGTCGACGGTCAAGGTGATCGGAAGTTGGGGATTTTGCCTTCAACTGTGGCGGTTTAGAGGTTGATGATTTTTTCATATATGTGACTAATTTGCACATTTTTAAAAGTTTGAACTCATAATTGCAATTTATTCTTTATTTTTCTTTTCTTTTGTGTTTGTTTTATTTCAATAGAAGGGTAAAATGGTCAAAAAGGACGTTTCACACCAAAAATTGGAAATGTAAGGACGTTCTACACCAAGAAATGAAAGGTAAAGACATTTTGCACAAAACTGTGTAAAGGTAGGGACGTTTTGCGCTAATCACCCAATTTTTTATAAGGAAGAATAATAGTTAATCACATAAAATGTGTAGGTAATGATGAATAGTAATTATGAATATATGGTTGAAAATAATTTTTTACGTTAACTGAATTTATAAACCATTCTAAATGGAGGCAAACATGATTTCTCATAGATTTGGATAGCTACATTCATATAGCAATTCTTTTGTGTTTATCTACAGAAAAGCAAATAGTAAAGAGAAATGACACAGTGAAAGGCAGTATGCCTGCTACTTATATAACATGCGACAATGTTGTATGTTATAACAAATGAGATTTTAGTTTCTTTAATCATGTCCAGTTTAATTAGTCTGATGTACCAAATTTTAAACGAACAATGCAGAAACAAATTCTTCGATGTTTATATCCGAGCTCCCTCCTTTGTCAACTGCTTCTCTTGCCATTTCTTTCCATTTGATTGCATTTGATCAAACCCTATCCATCAATCACAAATTCTACACACTGCATAATTTATGCATCTCAAACAATCCCTTTCTCATCAACCCGAGTCCTGATTCCTATTTTCCATACGTCGCTCACAAATTTTGCGTTCGTGCTTTGATCGGACCAACATGGCATTGCCACTCTTGGTACTCCCAAACTCAATGCCTCTAGAGTTGAATTCCAACCACAATGAGTGATGAAACACCCTACTGAATCATGTGCCAAACCCTCCAACTTAGGGCACCCTGAAACTGTTAGCCCTTCTTTGGAGATCTCATATGCAAACTTTTTGGGAAGTTTGGTGTTCTTGTGAAATCCACGAGTGTATATGGTTGTTTACAAGTAACATAATTGATGAATTAAGAGTATCATCCCATAATGAATAAATTCAATTCAATTTTACTAGTTTCGTAAGGAATTCGAATTATGTAAACAAACAGATTTGTTTTTCATGATTATTCTAAATTAATTTAAAAAATATGTAAATTTTTTTTTTTTTTTATCAAATTATGGATGATTGTATTGGATTTCGAATTCGTCCACTGCTATTTAATCCAATTCTTGATTTGTAATCTAGTTCTGTTCATGTGTTTTTGACAATCAATGAAACTATGATATATAATTTTCTTTTCCAAGACAAATTATATATATCTTAACCACAACTCGAATCTATTCCTAACCCGAATTCAAATGATTATAATACATTAAAGTTTAGATTATCTACATGATTATACACATGATAAATGTTATTCCTAACATATTGTACATATGTTAATTTTATCGTGTTCTAAACTTATTGTGAGTTTTCCAACACTATAACAACCAAGTATTTAATTGGTGGCCAATCAATTAAATAATGCAATGATTATGTAAAATTAATAAAGAAACGTAAGAAATAAACTAAATTACTAGTTTTGAATTAAAACAAATAAACAATATGGTTCATCTTCATTCAATGCAAAAACGAATTTGGTTAGAATATTAATATATAAATTACAAGAAAAATAATAGAAAAATATCACACGAATCATAAAATAATTTAAAAGATATTGATCTTCAAGCCTTAGGTTGAATTCTTCAAAATTTCGATGTAGTTGACATCCATTCCTTGCCAGGACTTAATCTCCCATCTCAAAATATAGCAATTTGTGAGTTCTCTAGATGCCATTAGATTGATCTAGATTATATGTTATTTCGACCTTAAGTGCGGTATTAAGCTAATTAAAGCAACAAGTCACTTTTAATTAGTTTCTAATTGGCTAAGAATACAATCAGATTTCCATAAGTTGAATTACCGCAGTTGTAATATTTGAAAAGCAGTAAATAACACAAAGTTCGATGATGGAGAAACCCAACTGGGTAAAACTCCGAGACCAAGTCAATTACCTCTACTATAGATAATGTGGGTTACAGTTCAATTCCAAACTAGTTCCACTAGTTGTTGTAAACCCTGCAACTCCAAGATATGATGCTCATTCTAGCCTTACGATCTGCTACCGTAGATAGTGTCGAGCCAACCCCACTAGACCTCTTGATCTACCTCCTGTAGCTTTTAAAATCTACTATACTTACAGACTCACAATCTTCTACCAAGATATGATGTCTCAGTCTCACAATCTCCTGCACACGTCTTTTCCAAGTGGATATACAGGAATCGCCTATTCTCGTTCTTCTTCCTATGCTTGAATCCCTTCCTCAAAGTGTTAAGGAAGTTGGGTGTTTTGGATTAGAGCCTTAGATGTTTTCCAAAACTAGGTTGTCGGATCACAAGAATGATATAAATGATTCTACCAATGAAATGTGTTCTTGGATCTCTCAAAAGATGATATAAATATCTTATACCAATATGGCCTCTCTATTTTCGTGCAAGGGCATCTATATTTATAGTTGGAGGTGTGTGAATAGTATGGGTCTTGTAAAACTTTCCAAAATCATGAACTATGGTTAGTCGCACAACACTGTCGCTCGAGCGATGATAACTTGTCGTTTGAGCCAAAGATATGTCACTCAAGCGATGCCTGGGAGATAAGCAAGCGCAATGGTTCTGTTTTTATCGCTCGAGCGATAACCAGGTGTAAAGCTAGGGAAACTGCACTTCACTCCTTGACTTTTACACATGTTCAATTGAGCATTTTTGTTCACAGAATCGTCAATTACATGATTGAATCTAACACAATTGACCCATTCTTCTTGATGAATTTGATGATACTATTGTTTATGAAGAGGCAAATGAGGTTTTTTCACGTGTAACCCTCGTTTTCTATTTATAAGAGGTCAAAATCGCGTCCAGTTTGTGTTCCAAAAGAGTTTGAATCGCGAAAGAAAACTGCTGATTCATGTGCGGAAAAAGCCCACGCACGAACACATGCTTAACCACCACGTGCGCTCCGTTGAGCCAAATGGCTCTCAGGTTGGGGGAAATAGTGTACTACGCGCATGCAAGTTCACTTTAGTTCGTCCCTAAGTAGCTTTCGGTATTTTGGCCATAACTTTCTCTAAAGATATTCGATTGAAGTGATTCAAGATGCATTGAAAATACAATTCATAGCGATACAATTCTTCTAGATATACAATGTTTCCAATTCGAATGTTTGCAATCCGAAAAATGGGTCTCAAGTTGAGGCTAAAAATCTAGACATAGCTTTTTCAGTTGAAAATTGATTTGTAAAAATATTTCACACATTTGACCTCCAATTACATCCAATTGATCCTATATGATCTTCAATCATCGTTTAGAGGTCCAAATCAACTATTGAATGTTTACGCTTTGGTTCTCAAACTTTGCATTTCTTAATTTTTGCCCTATTCCGTTTCTTTCTTTCGATTTCACCAATTTCCATTGAGATCAACTTAGCAAACATAAGTAACACATAATTAAGCTATAACTCATCTAAATTATTATCAAATACTCTAATTTAATGGCCTAAATAAGTGTACAAAATACATTTATCAAACACCCTCAAACTTAAATATTTGTTTGTCCTCAAACAATATTATCACCTAATTTAAACAAAAAATTTAAACACACATGACTGGATAATTTCTCTTTGATCTCAGGATTGCAATTTATGTATTGAAATTATAAACTGCTACAAAATAACAATACTAAAATTAATTTTTATTTATCTAATAAAAATCGTTGTGTGTGTGTGTGTGTGTGTGTTAAAATTCATGTCAAGTATCATAACTTTATAAAGTGATTCATATCCTAACCCTCAATAGTCAAATTTATTATTTCTCCTCTCATGAGTTTCACACCCCGAACTTATTATGTGCACTATTTTTCCATGGTTTGATCTAAGGTTGAATTTATATACTAATCCTCACACTTTTTAGTTTGGTTAGATCTTATTAATTGTAGTTCAACACATCAACAAATGATGATTCTCCTTATTTTTTTATTGTTTCAACATCCAAGAATCAATTGAGTTAATAATCCATTGTCGATGGTTTTAATTCTGTCAAATAAATGTTTGGGATTTAATCAAGGCATGTAATAATTTCTTTTTCTATTTTTTTTTTCATTTTATGTGCGAACTTCTCTCCATTAAACTTTCTAACCTTGTAGAGAGCTTTTGACAGATGATTCCCAAATCAAGTGACTATATGACACCAGATTTTAGATACCCTTGTAGGTTTAATCATTCTAATTATAAAGATTATGAATAGAGTTTTATAATAAGATAATTTTTTTTTTCTTTTTTCATATTCTCAAAAATCAACATCTAACTTAAAATTTTCACATAACTTTCATCTTACTTGCTTTAGACAATTCACACAAAATTTAGCACACATAAAATTTACATCTATCTCAATGTCATCATACACAGCTCAATCACCACCAAACTATCCTATAATTGGTTTAAAAATGTATAATTGAGTTATTATTTGAATTTAGTATCTATGTTCTACTAATTAATTTTTTTTAACATATTCAGATTTTGAATCAAATTATTCTTTCATGACGCAAAAGATAAATTTTGTACTAAAAAATATCAACATTTACATGAATAAGCATAAATCAACTCTAATATGTAACTTTTTCACAATTTATAATTAAATACACGATTCTAAATATATACATCATGGTAGGCAAAATTATATAACCTACATAAGTACACAAAAGTAATAAATAAGTTGGAAACAAATCATTATTTATTCTAAAATTATATAACCCACATAAGTATACAAAAGTAATAAATAAGTTGAAAACTCAATGTTTTTCCAACCCAAACTTATAACAGTCATTACTCTCAATGTCTAAAAATATAACAAGCAATATATAAAAATTAAAGGCAAAAAAGTAAATTAAGTACTATCATGACATAAATCTGTAGGTGGTGAATGGACTAGCATAAAAAGTGTTGGCTACTTCCTATGTCTTTTCCCTTATCCAATGTATTCATGTGGCATGTTCCTCCAAAAAATTTTAAAATCAATCATAACATGGAAAAAAATGTATTAAGCTCTTACACGCATTAAAGGGAAATATGGGGATGAAGATATTATATACTGCTAAAAGCAATAAAAATTATTAATCCTATATCTAAAAAGCAAAATAAATAAAATGGAAGAAAATTAGTTTGTCTCCCAATAAACGCTCTTTATAATCATTAGCTTGACTTTGATGTTTCGTATCATGGAATTCTGAAAAAATAAAAAAAATAAAAAAATTGATGCTTTATTTAGTTTGTTTCTCTTGACTTTGATCCACTTCCCGTTGATTCTCCAAATCTTAATCTTGCTTCCTTCAATGCAATATGATTTCCCAGTCCACTCGATTCGAAATCAACTATATAGACTTCTTCCATATCGAACTTAATCACAAATTCAATTGTTAGGAAATCGATGATGTTGAAAGAATGTGTGTTAATTTCATCATCATTAATTACGACTTCTTTGCTTGGTTCCTTTGTAATTAGTTTGTCATCTTCTTTATGCTCTTCTTCAATAATTGACATCTCATCGAGTTAAATGGTCGGTTCATAGTCTAAATTCATTGGAAGTGGTAATTCTTTCCTTCTAATCTTTTTTAGTGGATTATATCCTCACCTTTTAAATTAATCCTAGAATACAAAATCTCCCATGCATATTTTGCTTTCATCCAATATAGGAAGTTCATTATAATATTTTGCAAGTGCCTCTTTGTTCAACAAGAAAGGACCAACCCCTTTAAAAATGATGTCATCATCTGGAAGTGTGGATATATATTCGTCTTCAGGCATGTAGCCTTTATCATAATTGTCATTTGCTTGTTTTCGACATCATAAATATTGTTTAAACCGTAAAATCTCGTACAAAAAGAGATTAATACATGTATACAAGTATTGCCAAGTATAATGCATCACATTACAAAGCTCACAGTTTGCATTTTCTGCAAACAAATTCTCAACATCTACGTCGTGCAGAATTATTGCAATTGTTTTGTTGATCTGTCTATTATCAAAATCATGCTTGTATTGTTGAATAGTTCTTGGAAGAATACAAAGCACAAGAGAAATCAGGATGGATAGCCAAAATTAACAAATAAATAAATAAATTCGTATATAAACTAATAAATTCAAACTAAATACTTTACTTCCCGACAACAATACCAAAAACTTGTTCATGCGAAATTCACAAACGTACAGAATCATTGACAAGTAATAGAATTGAATTTATGTAAACAAACAGATTTGATTTTTATGATTATTCTAAATTATTCTAAAAAATATGTAAATTCTTTTTTTTCTTTTCAAATTATAGATGATTGTATTGGATTTCGAATCCACCAACTTCTAGTTAATTCAAATCTTGATTTGTAATATAGTTTTGTTCACACGTTCTTAATAATCGATAAAATTGTGATATACAATTTTCTTTTCCAAGGCACATTAAATCTATCCTAAGCACGACCCAAATATATTCATAACTCGAATTCGAATGATTAGAATATATTATGGTTTAGATTATCTATATGATTGCACACATGATAAATATTATTCCTAATATTTATTGTACATATGTTAATTTTACCCGCGTTCCAAACTTATTGCGAGTCTTTCAACACTATAATAAGAACATAATTATCTAATTAGTGGCTAATCAGTTAAACAATGCAATGGGTATGCAAAATTAATCAAGAAATACATGAAATAAACTAAAATACTAGTCTTGAATTAAAATAAGTAAACAGCAGGGTTCATCTTCATCTAATATAACAACTAATTTAGCCTAAAATATTAATATATAAATTATAAGAAGAATAATAGAAAAATATCATTTGGATCATAAAATAATTCAAAAGATCTTGATCTTTAAGCCATATGTTGAATTTTTCAAAACTTTGGTGTAGCTGACTTTCAATTCCTTGTTATAGCTTGATCTCTTCTCTCAAAATATAGCAGTTGGCCCCTTTTTCTTGATAAATTTAGTGATAATATTGTGTATGAAGAGGCAAGAGAGGTTTTTTCATGTGTAACCCTCATTTTCCATTTATAAGAGCCAGAAAATATGTCAAAATAGCGTCTAATTTAGGTTCCAAAAAAGTTTGAATGCGAAAGAAAACTGTTGTTTCATCTACGAAAAAAGCCTGTGCACACACATGCATAACCACCATGTGCGCATCGTTGAGACAAATGGTTCTCGAGTTGGGGAAAATAGGGTATCGTACACACTCAGATTTGCTTCCATTCGTTCCTGAGCAACTTTCAATATTTTGGTCATAACTTTCTCTACAAGTATTCGATTGAGGTGATTCAAAATACATTCGAAAAATAATTCAAAGGGATACAACTCTTCTAGACACAATTTTTCCAATTCAAATGTTTACTATCCGAAAATGGGTCTAAAGTTAAGGCTAATAATTTGAAACATAGCTTCTTCAGCTAGAAATTGATTTGTGAAAATACTTCAACTACATTTCATTCTTTTGACCTCCAATTGCATCCAATTGATCACATATGATATCCAATCATCTTTTTGTGGTCCAAATCAACTGCTGAATGTTTACGCTTTGGGTTTCTTTTGTTTTTGCCCATTTTCGTTCATTTATTTCAATTCCACCAATTTATATTGAGTTCAATCTACCAAATATAATTTTTATGACTTATCCAAATCACTGTCAAATAATCTAATTTAATGGCTTGAAAAGTATACAAAATATACTTATCATCTGGACTGTTCTGATTCTCTAACCACCCATATGAAACATTTATTGCTCATTCTTAAGTCAATTGTCAATTCTTCCGTCTGATCCACTTCTAATCGAACTAAACTTCCAAATGACACGTAAATAACCGAGAGAGGTTGTCGATCATTTAGTCATTTCTTGCAAACATTAGTATCTAGTTTTAAGATACTAAAACCATATTCTTTGTAATAAGGACCATGTTTTTTTGTTGCATACCTCTTGTTCCAATTTGTTAAAAGTGTTGACAAGAACCCAATATGCTTTCTCCACAGTTTGGAACTAATATAAAACCACTTCTGAAGCAAATGGATATGATCCATAATCATAAATAAAAGAAGGTGATGCAGGACAAAGAAGAAAGTAGCAAGAACGGGGGAGAAATGGAGGGAAAGAGGGAGAAATCGAAGAAGAAATAGAAATTCAAGGGGAGATAGGGAAAAAAAATAAGAAATGTGGCAGCCTCCAATCTTAATTTTCATTACATCATTAACTGTTCCAACTACAATGAAAAATCTAATAAATAATAAAAACGTAATAGGCTTGGGCCAACCCACTACTACAAGTCCAATAATAATAATAAAACGTAATTAATAAAAATCAACAATAAAATAAATCGTACGTGATGTTCGCATCAACTTTCCCAGGGTGAGAGAAAAACTCGACATTGTCAAGTGAATAAATTTCTATCATAGGGGACGATCTTTCATAAGAACCAAATATCGAAACTCCATGCTTGATAGTAACGAAAACTGCAGTTTATTCCCAAGAATATGATTCGGCCAAGGAGGACGATCTCCCCATCTAATCAAGTATCGATATTGGACTTCGAATAACAAATACTCATGCAACTCATCTTTAACACATTCATTTGGTTGTGCATAATGATGAACATAAGAAGCTAGCATTGCAGACTGGCCTGTAAAGAAAAATGATTGTAACATCAAAGGCTTGAATGGGCTTCGATTAGTAAACAATTATTCTGTATTGAAAATATAACTTTCATTTAAGTGAGATGACCGCTCAAATCGAAAATCATTATGTGAATGATCTAAAACCTTTTTCTTCGCGTTTTTAGGAAAACAGATAAGAAAAACGTGCAATAAAGTATAGTAAATTGCAATAGGGTACTCCAATATATATTGCGCCTCGAAAGTAAGTTTAAAAATTTCATGATTGAAAATGATTTGACCTCTTAATTTGGCATGAAATTTAAGAACATTGTCAATAGGATGATTATCTAACAAAGCATGTCGATAATTAGTGGATAACATCCTAATGACGGTAGGAAGAATGTGCAATCGAGTAATGGCTTTAGAAAATAATGTGGCAATCCGTGGAATCTCATATAATTGAGGGAAAACTACATATAACCAGTAGGCATGAGATCTAGGATATCTGAAATGCCTAACTTTGATGGTATTGCTTTAGGTAACTTCTCAATTATGTCAATATTACGTGTATCGGTTATAGCTGCAGTTACGATAGGGAACACAATACATTGTTCCAACTCTCAACTTCTGCGACAATGGAGGAAAGAACTGCACTATAATCATTTAAACAAACTCCTCAAGATTTTATAGATCGTGACAAGTAAGGTTTGATCATGTCAGCACACTTCTCAAAAAGTCTTTTCCCCACACTAAATTTAATAGGAGAACATTCCATGTGTTTATTTTGAATACTATCCAAAAGAAGGGTAATCAAATCTAAATGAATATTGTCACTTTCTTTCAATGTAAAAGTCACGATAGTCTATATGGATGTGAAGACATTCCCTAAATGATTTTCGTTTAAAACTACAAAAAAGTGTTGGAACATGTCAATTATCATACATTCACAATCTAGGTCCAACATGATAATGGTAGTACTTTGCATTAGCCATAGTATCTAGTATCCTAACTGCCATAGCATACAAATTTATGGATGTGCTCGTGAGAAATGAAAATGAGGATATAATCGAGGGAAAAATGTCTTGCATTATTTCATTACAGAAAGGTAGTGCTGTGATGGGGAATATTTTACCAAGGCAAGACACAACTGCTACTTGTATAGCAAAATATGATGTTTTAATAGTTTATTTGAGACCAATGATGTACTAAGTGTATTAATAGATATGAGCATGGAAATAGAGTCAATTCGTCCAGTTGGGAAAGCAAATACTCAGTATATTCAAGTAATGATGGGAGCTCAATAAAAGGTAATAAGATTGAAGAAGTTTAAGAAAGCTCAAGAATAGCAAAACAATAGGGGGTGAATTTGTTTTTAAAACTTTTTCGAATAATTAACTAAAATCACGTAAGTTAAAACATGTTGATAAATTAATAATCATAAGCAAGTTCCAGCAAGTGGATCAATCAAATAATAAGTGTAAATATGAAAGTGATAAGTAAAAGGGAAAGAAGATGTAAACGATTTAATTATGGAGATTCGATCCAAAACAATGATATACATCCTCTGTTACCAAGCTCTTCGACTCGAGCAAGGCCTTTTTACTATGTTAATTGACTTGTGGGGCAATCCAACCTTTTACAATGCTTCCGATGTACAAACAAGGAACGCCGATGATTATACAATGTTGAGAGTCCCTCAACACGACCTACATTATTGAGCTTTATGGGACCTCAATATGACCCACACAGTGACTTACAACAAGGAATGTTAGCCTAAGAATAACTAACCAAGAGGGGGATGAATTGGTGCTTGAAACATTTTCAACAATTAGTCTTAAAACTATTCAATACACAAGAAACAAATTCAAAGTGTAATAAGAGAGATAAATATGCAAACTTGACAACTTAATTCAAGTATGAATATAACATAATATAAATGACAATGTGAAGTAAAGTGCAATAATGTAAAAATAACAAACCAATTTAATGGGGTTCAATACATAATGTGTTCTACGTCCTCGTTACTAAGTTCTCCGTCACAAGTAAGGCCAAATGCACTATAATGATAACTTATAACAAGGAGTACCAATCCTTAAGTGACTTACAATAAGGAGCATTTAACCTCAGGTGACTTACAACAATGAGCACCTACCCTTAAGTGACTTACAACAAAGAGTACTTATCCTTAAGTAACTTACAACAAGGATCATTTATCCTTAGGCGACTTACAACAAGGAGCACCTATACTTACAATCGAGTTTTCACAAGGCTCTCTAAACCGTCAAAATGCAAGTGCTAATTTTACAATTGAAAAAACTCTCTTAACCAATGATATAATCAAGTTAAGTATTAGAGAGTTAGGTAAACACTTCAATAGATAGCAAATAATAAAGTTCAAGGTTTGTGTTGTAAACTTTGATGATAATGAATAATGAAATAGTTTGTAGCTTTGTATCAACGTTTTCAACCTATGATCTCTCTAAACAAATAATACAAGTTAAGTATGAAGAGAAATTTTACATTTTATTAAAAGTGTTGGCAAAGAAAACCTTTATCAAGAATTGAAAGAGATAAAATTGAGAAGTTTCTTTGTAATATAGAATTCTTGATAAAATAGATGAAACTAGTTTTGATCAATCAAGAAATTCTTTGTATCAAAGTTTTCAACTTATGATATCTCTTAACAAGTAATACAAGTTAAGTATGAAGAGAGATTTACACTTAAATCAAAGTGTTGGCAAAGAAAACTTTTATCAAGAATGAAAAATATATGAAATTATGAAAAGTTCTTTGCAAAATGGAATTCTTGATAAAATTGATGAAATAGGTTGAACAATCAAGATTTTTTTTTGTAATAAATGAAATAGAATTTATAATCAAGTAAACTCAATGATTTTCAATAAATAAACTCTCTAAATATCTCTTGTAAGTTGTTGAAATTGAATGCAAAAGAGATGACAACTTATAGATGAAAAGATTGAGCCACAGAAACTTTTGGTTGATCAACTTCGGTCGACCGAAGAGTGAATATAGCCGTTGTAAATTCAAACCATTGGAGTTTCGGTCGACCGGTTAGGTCGACTCGAAGTCAACCGATTGATCATATTTTTTTTTTTTTTTTGAATGATGTTAAAAATATGATACAAGTTTAAACATCATTTTGGAAATCAATTTTACTCTTGATCAAAACATTTTATGCAAGTGATGATGAAAATAACTTTTCGTGCACAAAATCATTTTTTGAGCTATTATCATTCACTACTAAAGATCAAAATGTTATACCTTTACATATGATCTAGAAAACCTAATCTTTGATCTTCCTTTGAAGTTTCTTTCATGATTGGTTCTTCAACTCTTTAATCTTGATCTTCTCGACGTTTATCTTCAAAGCTCTCGTCTTGAATGATTTGGCTTGAACCTTCTTCATGAACCCGATTTGATAGTTTTGATTTTGGTCTTTTTGATCGATTTACGCTTGGATGCTTTGAAAACTAAATCACTCTAAATCAATTGTTAGAAATATTAACTTGTTTGTTATAATCAAAACATTAAGGTTATAATCAACTATAGGTCAACAAGGAACACCGATCCTTAAACAATGTTGATCTTTAAGGAATTTCAACATGACCCATACTTTATCAAGGTGATTTTACAATGAAATTCCTCTCTTGATAAATAATACGAAAAATTAAGTACTAAGAGAGGCTTATACTTCAATGAATATTAATAAATGATAGCTCAAGTGTTAGATAAAAAACTTTGATGAGTATGATAGTAAAAAATTAGATTCAATCAATTAAAGTGTTTCAATGAGAAGATGAGAAATAAATACAATATAGGTTCAAAAAATCTCTCAAGAAATATCTCTCATATAACGGATGATTGTAATAAATTAAGTACTAAGAGAGAAATGAGAAACTTTGATGAATATGATCATTACAAGTTTGATTCAATCAAAATTTCAATATGAAGAAATAGAAAAAGTTTATGCAATGTAAGTGCAGATATTTACTTAAAAAATATATCTCTTTTAAAATTTATATGGATAAATTAAGTAAAAAGAAAAATGAAAAACTTTGATGAGAGAAATGATTCAAGAAGTCTTGATTCAACAATCAAAGTTTTTGTTATGAAAAAAATAAATGAAATGAATGTAAAAATATAAGTTCAAAGAAGATATTTTACAAATATATTTCACAAGGAATCTCTTTTCTAGTTGTTTTTTGAATGCAAAGTGAAGTGGTATTTATAGCAATCAGAACGCAAAAGGTTCTGCCCAACCGGACGACCGCTACTGAACCGGACGACCAACTAACCGTTGGGGTCAGAACGGTCAAAAAGCTAATCGTTGGTGAACCGGACGTCCACCTAGTCAACGGACGTTCGGTTGACCGTTGACTTTTTTTTTTTTTTTGAGATGTGATCGAAGTTCAAGTATCACTTTGAAAAATTAATGTTACTTTTATCAAAAATATTTTATGCAAGTGATATGAAAATAACTCTTTGTGCACAAAATGATTTTTGAGCTATTGTCATTCATTACTAAAGATCAAAGTGTTATTCTTTTATGATCTCAAAAACTTAGTCTTTGAACTTGTTTCTAAGTTTCTTTCATGTTCGGCTCTTAAACTCTTGACCTTGATCTTTTTTTACATTTAGCTTTAATGTTTAGTCTTTGATCTTGCTTCGATATTTTTTTTATATTTGGCTCTTAAACTCTTGATCTTGATATTGATCTTTCTTGACATTATGTTTGGCATTAATCTTGATCTTCCCCATGAGTCCGATTTATAATGTGTTGATTTTGACAATGCTCGATTGATTTTAACATTGAACTATCATCACTCAAAATCAATTGTTAGAAATAATATTAATCTTGTTTGTTAAGGATGCAATCAACCATATGTCAACAGTTTCCTTCCATTTGTTAACAAGTGGACTCCTAACGTTTGGTATTCATGCCATAACATTTTTTTAACGATTCTTGCCTGCAAAAGACGTGGTCAGCGGTTGTCAATTGTGTTTTTTTTTTTTTTTTTGTGGGTGACAGTTGACTGTATGTTGGTTGTAGAAAGGAATGTTCGTTGGCATTGGGCTGTGGATTGTGCAGTATGTTGGTTGTAGAAAAAAGGGTTTCAGTTTTGTGGGTAGACTGGTGGCAGTTTTGTGGTAATGGTATGGTTGTTCGGTTAGATGTTTGTGGTTAATTGTAGTGCCGAGCTTCCTCCTTTACCGACTGCTTCATAAGCCATTTCCTTCTATGTGATCATTTTGTAGCTTCAAACGATAGTTTTTTTTTAGTAACGTTTTGTTCATAATCTAAAATGTGTCGATGACATGTACACAACTATATTACATCCCATTTAATTAGAGAATTGGTATAGATTTTCAATCAGTACACCTATACACATGATTATTTTCACATGACATCTTCAAATAAATATTTTCTTTCAACACTCCACCCAACCCCCAAATATTCATAGAGACAATTAGTTCAAACTGTTGTAACATAAAATTAAAAGTTTTAAATTTTAAATTAATACATTTTTAATTTTCAGTTTAGTTTTTAATTTTCAGATTTAATACTAAATTTAAAATCTTAATATTAAAATGTAAGTTATATTTGAGTGGTTTAATGTGGAGGGTTGAAATTTTACCAATAAAAGGGATTGATTTTCATAACATGAAATATAGAATTTGAAAAGAAAACTAGAATATAAACAAAATACTCTCTTTGTTTTCATACTACATTTCTTTCTATATTTTTGGCAACTCAATAAAGGTTAATTCTTTATCTCCCTATGATCGTGTCTTAGAAGGAGAACCGGCTGTGAGCCACATTAGTTTTATCTTAGAGCCGTATAGTGCTGAAATAACTCGCACAAAAGGGAGGCAATACGATTTTAGGACAACGTTCTTGACGAGACTCTCAAAAGCTTGCATTTCTAACTCTATCTACTTATATTTTATGTTCATGTTATTGTATAATTCTTATATTTATAATTATACTTTAATTATATTTATTAATGTTATGTTTATATTATTTAATTAATTATGTTAATTGATAAACATCTACACAAAAATAACCTATTTTTTCCAACAATCTAAAGTCGTGTTGAGGTTATTCGCTTGTAGATTATATATGGTACGATCACCAAATTTTGATTCAATGTATGTCACTGCATTATATTTTTATAATATCAATTGAAGCATATATATACATGTGATTCCCCAAGTATTATGCGGTCATGGTCAGAAGTATCAATTTATTCCCGTCACCAGTGTTCCTCAATATTTGGAGGTAAGCTATTGATAATGGTCCATGTTAAATTCTTGATCACTTCTCCGTGTAAATGTAGTTGAAGCATATTTGGGAATAGTCAATGTTTAAAGAAAAAAACCCTATGTTATTAATCAGAAATGTGACCGGGAAAATGACCTTGATTTAATTATAATTAAACTTATCCACTTACTTACGTTTATGTACTTAATCTCATAGTTGATTGATGCTAATTTCTATTGTAAGTTGAAATAATTGATGCTTCCCAACAAATTAAACAAATAGTGAACATGTACCGAATGTTAAAATTTTTGTTAACCTTCCTTTTGGTAATATTGATTTGAAGAACTAAAACTTATTTAGGTGGAAAATGGTTGGTCAAATAAATTATGAGTAACGGGATGTGATTATCTATTACATTGAAATATGACATATGATATGTAATATATTCAGTCTAAAAATGATTTTCAATTAGTGATGAATTGAAGGTCAGAGAGGCTACAAAATATGAGTCATATGGCTGTGTTGGTATGCATTGAAAAATAAAATTTAGAAGTGAGAAAGAAGGGTAATCTCATGGTACCAAATATATGGTTATATATGCTGCTGGCATTAATCCCACTGGAACGACAATTTCTAAATGAAGATTATATGCATTGACTGACAATGCAATCGAGTCTCTAAAGTCATTGACAATGTAAGTCTAAATCATGTAGGAGTAAAGGTAAGAGTTGGCCAGTTTCATACCATCCAGAAATACTGAAAGTAAGAGTGACCCAAAATAAGAGGTTTATTTTCATAATTAGTCTGTATAATTTTATTTATAGCCAAGATTAACTCCCGTGATTAATAGTGATATTATTCTATTGAAATTTGTTAACTTATAAAAAGTTTCAACTTTCAAAATTATAGCCAACTTTAATTTTTATTTAAACTTCATTTTCAGTTTTAAAGTACATAACCTACATTGGAATGTAGGTTATGTATGGATTAATTTTCATTATTGTGGGGGTTGTTTTTTGAGTGAATATTGCTTTCATGGAGAATTAAAAAAAAAAATAATAATAAATCTTTTCCTGATTTTTAAAATGCTTAATACATCATTTTAGCTCTATCTTTTGAAAGAGGTTGCCACAATAGTGTAATGGCTCTTATTCGAGGCAATCAAACTTTGGCATGGTGTAAGTTCAAAGTAGAGCAAAGACATACATTGTTTCTGTTTGGTATTGAAGTGGAGTGCTTCAATAAATAGTAATAAGACAAAAAAATGTGATTCACGCACAAAAAAAAATAAAAAACACTCTATCAAGCCCCATGACATTTTGACTCCTATTCTCATTTGAATCACTGGTTCCGTTTGGTTTGTTATGTACTTTGTTGTTGATACTGTCTGCTAAAGATGGATTACCTGGTGCAGTACATATGAAATGTTATTCTGAGAAAACCTTGGTGGTGAGTTGACTAAAATTTATCCTGAACTTCTCTATAATTTGTTGGAAATGACTGCACAACATGTTCTAAAAAAAGTTGCTTCTATTTTATAATTTTCCTGATTATATTATGGGCATGTAGAGTCTCTTAGTTCCTATTATAGTATGTTCTTCACATCATAAAGTTTCCATATTGACAAGTGCTTTGCACTTAAAGCACCAATAGACATTCCACCATGGGTATAGTGGATTGACAACTATGCTATAGTTCTGGTGTCTAATTTAGATAATATGCTGTCTTTGGATATTTGAATAGGATGTTTTGCTTTGATGGTTGTGTGAAAAATCAAAAGTAACAATATCAAAATTTAGATGTACAATCAAATAAGTGAAAATAGTTTTAACGAAATGCAAAGTGCCATATTAATGTTTCTGTGTTCTGACATGTTCATTGGCTTGAAGGTTATTCTTTGCAGTTAGTTAAGGAAGCATTTATGTGATGTGTACATATGAGTAGGATATACATTGATGGTTGATCAGTCTTAGTCAACTACAAAGATCAATATCATAATGTGATATATGATGATTGAGAATTATTTAGTAAATAATTATTATATCCTTGAAATGTGGGGGTGTTTTTAAAATTTTAGATATATCTTATATTTTACTACTCTTAATTGTAAAATTTACATTTTTTGAGCGAAGTGTTCAATTAAATATGAAGATTGCAGGTGAAATACAAGAGCTCAATTGATGTATTTGCCCAAATATGAGACTGTTAAGTTTAATAAGATAAATTTCATGCATTTATCTTATTAAACTAACATGATTTTGATATTTTGAAATGTTTTAAAAGATTTTTCAGATGTGCAAGTTAAGAATAAGAGCTTGCAAACATCGATGTTACCAAATTATTGTCCAAGGGGGACATAATAAGTTAAAGTCCTTAATAGACATAATAAATCATTGAGGGAAATGTGTTTAAGCTCATAACGGAGTCATCTCCAAGAGTAACATAACCTGTGTGATTGGAGATACCGTGAAGAAGGTTTAATGTGGTAGAAACAACTCACATTGTGTGACTTTTAATAGCACTATATTATCTGTGCTCATTTATATGGTGATAATGCTAATAATAATGTGATTTTAGGAATGATTTAATTTTGAATGAGTACCAATGCGACATGCACACTTGGAGCACCTATGTAAGTGTTGCCATGAGGCCCTGGCTATGAGATTGGGCTATTCATTAAAGACTCTTACTAGAATTAAGATTAGAGCGTATGGCTATTAACAACGCTACCCGCTACGAACTGAGCCTAAATCGATACTGTGTGTGGGACAATTGAAATTTGGCTAAAGGGACCTAATTCAAGGTTTAGTCCATTATGACTCCCTCAAATGAAAATTGTTGTTACTAAGTGAGGTTCAAGATAAAAAGACACTTACACTTATTATGCAGTATAACGTTGATACTACATATTATATATTTATCTATTTTGAAAGTTTAAAACTTGCGGGAGACTGTTGTAACATAAAATTAAAAGTTTTAAATTTCAAATTAATACATTTTTAATTTTTAGTTTAGTTTTTAAATTTCATATTTAATATTAAATTAAAAATCTTAATATTAAAATGTAAGTTATATTTGAGTCGTTTAATATGGGGCGTTGAAACTTTATCTATAAAATGGATTGATTTTCATAACATGAAATATAGAACTTGAAAAAGAAAAACTAGAATATAACCAAAATACTCCCTTTGTTTTTATACTGTATTTTATTTTATATATTTGGCAACTCAATAAAGGCTCGTTATTTATCTCTCTATGGTCGTGTCCATAAAAGGAGAACCAACTATGAGCCACGTGAATTTTATCTTGGAGTTGTGTAGTACTGAAAGAACTTGCACAAAGGGAAGGCAATGCGACTTTAGGAAAGCGTCGTTGACGTGACTCCCAAAACATTATTGTATAATCCTTATATTTATAATTATAGTTCAATTATATTTATTAATTTTATGTTTATATTATTTAATTAAATATGTTAATTGATAAATATCTACATATAAATCACCTATTTTTTCCTACTCAAACTCCATCGTTAAATATCAAATTCTTTATGAATTAATACAATAATGACCGACATTTCTTTAATGTATTGCACTTAAGCAAATCATTTTGTATTTAAAAACGTAACTTAATATTCAAGATATTCGACCAATTTAAATATACATGTAATCAGTACAAGAACTTGTAAAATCGATATTTACAGTTGTATAGAATTTTTTTAAAAAATACCGCATAGATTTTAACGTTTACCAATGATTTTAATTGTTCACTTGTGAATGTAAATAATGACAATTTTTGTAGAAAAATAGGGAAGTTTTTGGAAATTTTTCTTGACTTCTTTTGTTAAAGTTGTTGGGAATCTACTTAATCATGCACAGCGGAAATAAACAATTTTCAATTTCCAAACAAAGATCTGCTTTATGTTTAGATAGAAACTGTGATAGAAATCATACATTTGATGAATTCTGCAAACTTCTTTGCTGATTCACGAACTCCAATGATCACAATCTACAATTCAAGCTGTCCAATTGTCCAGCCTCCAATGGTAATCCATACAGAGAATAAGAATGACGGCTAGAGTTTTCTTTCACTACAAGAAAATGCAGCTTCAGAGACGGAAATTTCCATCGCTGAAGCCTTAAATTCCGTCACTAAAAACTTTCACAAACGGATTTTATTCGTCAGTAAATCCATCGTTAAAACGCCCGCCGCTAATTTTACCAACAGAATTATTTGTCCGTTGGTAATTAGCAATGAAATTTACCGTCGGTGTTTAGCGACGGACAAAATTGTAGCTAATTAGCAACGGTATTAGCTACAATTTTTTCCGTCACAAATTACCTACGGATTTAGGTGCGTTAGTAATTAGCTACGGATTTTCCGTCTCTATTTCCGTCGCAAATTTGAAAAATAAAAATAAAAAAAAAAAAATTGAATTCCGTTATGCCTCTGTTTCCACCTCTGCCTCAACCTCCTCCTGTGTTTTTAGCAGCTCCATCATCTAAACCATGACCAATGCCTTTTTGCTTTTGCGCTATCCTCTCTACCTCTTCCTCTTCCACGCCCTACTCCAGATGGCCTCCTATAAGGAAAATATCCAAAGAAAGCAGTTAACTTACGACAAGTTTCTGTCTTGTCAAAATATTATTGACTTCGAATTCATGATGCTACAATCTGGCTAAATCAGAAAAAATGAGTACTGGAAAGAACATATATAATTATGCACAAATTAAGAGCGAAGAAATCTGACAAGTAGGAAGTGAGTAGTGAAATGATAACTCACCATATTGTTGTGCAATGTCATTCCAGTCGAGTAAAATTTGCTCCCTTCCAATTTCTTCTCTGAAAGAATTGACTATGGTGTTCACCCAACCTTTCCTTCCAGTAGATAATTTCCTACATAAAATAGGATACTCCTTCCCTTCTGGAATGTACTGGTAGTACAACCTATCAAATCCCGTAACATATAGAAAACAATCAAAATACAATAAAATGTTTTGTGTAACTGCAATAAGTAAACCTAAACTAAGTGATATGAGATATATGAATATTGCACATATGCTTTACCACCATTTAACTTCAAAAAGGAACACCTAAGCTGACAACAGGAAACGCTAATTAAATTACGAAAATAAGTGCTTTGAGAAAATGATATCTGATACAGTAAAAAAGACATATTGGCATGTCATTGAGTCAATGTAATAGTAGGCCAAGCACTAACTACTCGAAATGCTTTACAGAGGTGGAGATAAACTAATTGCAACAACAAAAGAATCCATGTGTCCATACATTTTTGAACTCAACAAAATTGAATTGAACACCATCAAGGAGAGACAGCCACTACAGAAGATCACTATAGCAATAAACATGTACATACATTTAGATTTGGCACCTCTCTAGTTCCAGTAAACGTCTAGTTACTATCATCTGCCCATCTCCAGTGATCCTATTAACAAATGGGCAATGACTGGATAGGAAGCAATTGGAGAGAATTCTTGCATTGGACGGACATGCACACAATCAAATATACATTTATGCTTAAAGATATATAAATAGTCAATAAACAGAAACAGATTCTTGTTCAGAATATATGGTATACTAAATGATACCAAATCGGTACAACCCTTGACAAAAAAAATTAAAATAAAAAATGGGATAGCATGGCATTTGGATAAATTCACTAACCAGGGTCCCCAGCTTTCAGGTGGGGTTGAAATCTTGGAGGGCATTCAGGAAACCATTTCAGTATAAAGGGTACTCTGCAACTCTTGAGTATCTTGCATGAAGGCCTCAGCATAGGAGTTTTCTTGGTCGAGGTAGCTAATGAAATCTGGGTCATTTGTGTTGGACATCCATTGGTATGGGTCTTTCCATGTTATCCCATGTATCAAACTAAAATAAAAATGTAACCAAGCGATGAAAATGAATTAAATTGAAGTTAGATGACTAACATGATACAAATTTGTTAGTTGAGTGACCTCCAATGTAAGTAAAATCATGCTTAATCATCCACCAACAACTTCAAGCAAAAGAAGACTAGAAAGTTGAAACTTCAAAAACCAGTCAAACCAAATTGTGCTATTCGTTGAATGGATTAATTTGCAAGATATACCTCAACCATACAAATGATACAATTACATTAAAGACAGAGAATCTAGAGCAAGTTTAACCTTACTTTTAACGGTATCTTTTTGGCTTTTAAGCTAAGCCTCTCAATTCTCAATGTTTATAAACAATGAACACTAAATTTATTCTATTCTTCATACAAGACAAACTAGTATTTCAGTAATTAACAATAATTTTTTCACCTACATTAAAATTACTTTCAACATTATCATTTACAAATACTAATCAAACCACCCCAAGACAATGTAAAATACAAAAAATAAAATGATAACCAAAATCAATACCGATTTGTCATAGCTATCCCTCTCACCAGAAGTGCAGCTGTGTATATCTCCCCTGCGCACATCAATCGATGCTCATTCTTCCAGTATATATCTAATACAGATCCACAAAAACATCTATCATAAAAAACCCATTTCAAATGTCAACACCCAAAACACAAAAATTCACAAAACGGCTGGAGAAATATTGAAGCACAATCCCCTAAAAAGTCCCAATTTCAAACATTAAACGGCTAGTAAATCGAAAACCCTAAAAAGCCCAATTTCAAGCCACAAAATACACTCCCAATCCTGAATCCCCTCAACATTTAGAAGCACAATATCCTAAACGGCTCAACCTCCTCACCCTCGGTCGCCCTCAAAACAGTCACTACTGCTACAATCAAAGAAATAAAAAATATTCCACCAAATTGACAAAATTAAAAATACATAACATACCACGTGAGTGGTGAACAGGGCTGGGCTACTAGCTATGGAATATGGATTGGACTCGTGAGTGGTGACTCGTCATTCATGGGGCTGGGACGGATCGCCGGATTGGGTTTGGGGACGAGTCGGATGACAATGGGGATTGGGGAAATCGGGAAGAAAGAAGCCAACGGAAATGGAGAGGATTCTGTGGGTTTGATACTTTGATTGTGTTAATTTGTTAGGGCCAAAATCGAAATGGGAATGGTGGAGTGGTTCGAGAAGAAAGGGAGAGTGATTTGGCGAGAAAGGGAATTTTGGGTTCAAAGAGGGAGGGAAATAGAAATATTTTAGTGGGAAGTGAAAATTTTAGTGGGAAGTAGTACGGAAATTGTTTATCAATAAATTTTTTACATTGAAAAATATTTTATTCCTTTTATTTTTTCATTTCCAACGGAAATATTCGTTGGTAAAGTTATTGATAAATTATTTAATTTATCATTTAATTATTTTTTATTTTTTACCGACGGATTAGCAATGGAATTATACCAATGGAAGACTTTCGTTGGTAATTCCGTCGGTAATTTAATATATAATTTTTTAAGAATAATAAAATAATAATTCGTTGCTAATTTGTTGATAAGCAGTTGGTAATTTCAACGGAAAATGTCCGTTGCTAAAATTTCGTTTCTATTGCCTCCTTTTCTAGTAGTGTTTAATAATGAAATTAATTCTCTACAGTTTTTCAAACTCTAACATCATATTAATACAAGTCCAAACGGGTTTGGCCCATCTCTTAACTTAACCCGGTCCAACATTTAATTAATCAAATTAATTAAATCCGGTTCATGAATTAATTAATCATTAATTAATTCGAGCCTATTAATAAGCAACTCAATTAATTAATTATCCAACACTTGTCAATTAATTAATTGGTAAATCTCATTCTTCTTATTCTCTTTTGTGTGTGACCCATTAGGTTCCCGATCACGATGCCTAACGACGTGAATTATTATTTTGATCTAATCAAAATTGATAAATTAAAATACCCCTTTTAATTTATCATCAATTTACATTCGTCGTCCCAGATTGACATCTAACAATATGTCAAGTCAATACATGTGACGGGAAATGTCATGTGGCATAACAAAACCAAATTTGTTCGTTTACCGTGAAACTATAATCCATTCGTCAATATGATCCGATCAATTACGATATATGGATATGTGTCAATCTCAATTATCGATCATATCTTTTATCCTACTCTTAAGTCAATGTAAGTCGAAAACTCTTTTTCGACTTATGAGTTCACCTTGGCCAAGGATTTCATTATCAACTTAACTGGATCAAAATGTAGATCATAATCTCTTACTATCTAAGAGTGACGAATCATCTATTGATCATTCACAACTTTCATATGGTTCTTGACATACCCGAACGATGCTGTATTAGCGACCCTTGGTAGAGTAACATTCAACATCACCAAAGTATGACTGTCCTTATATAAGGCACTATGATGACCTCAAGTCAAATGACCAATTCCACTGCCGAACGTTAGAGATTAACCACTGACACTCAAATAGTTATCCATGTGGAATCTCCCAATGGGTCTCCAATGTTTTGTTCTATAACAAAACATTCACGTGTTCATTCAAGTGTCACCATACTTTAGCTTGTGAGATCAGCTACTTACTTCACAAGTAAGAAACGCTACACGTGATGGTCTATCCGTAATAACGATATCCGTATCTCGTTATTATATATGACCACAGACGATTTAAGATTCAGTCATCTGTAATTTGTATCTCACAATCACAACTCCTTGTGATTAACAAATCACCAAGACTTGAATCTATGGATTCTATTATTTAATTAATTAGAATATTAATTCAATTAAATAATAGATCTTGCCATAAATATGCATCGGTTATATATATACATTAAAAATGCTTATATCCAAAGTTGATTAGACCTATGACATAACACTTACAAAAGTATCAATACAAGATATTGCTTAAATTTTTTTGATGAAATTACAATTTCTTTCAATTCTAAGTTGGTTATATTGGCATTTATTCAAAATAAAATTTTAGAAAAAAAAAAAAAACAATTTTATGATATTAAAGGTATCAATTAATGAATTAATACCTAATTATATGAATTTTCAATTTTATGAAAATATTCAACGAACATTCACTGTATTATCTATATAACGAAATAGAATTGCATAAATTATAATTTATAACGTAAATATACCTAACAACCACACTTTATACTTTTAAAAGAAAATTTATATAAAAATAAAAGAATGTAAGCTAAATGTTTTTTTTCCTTCGTAAAGAGGTAGAAAATTAAGGTAGTTGCCTAGTTGACACCACGTTAATGGTGGCCATGAGACTGTTGGGAATACTTTCCCTAAGAGAGAAATGAATAAGAAATCAATCAATAATGACCAGCAACATGATGAATAAAACCACGATGAAACACAAATTAAATCAAGGGAAATAAGTAAAAGAAAATGATAAACTTATCTTATGACCAAAGACCAAGAACGTCAATGAAAGGTTGGAGAAACCAAAATCTGCAACGAATCACAAACAAAATACCGGAACAAAATGGAAGGCCAAAACACGAAGATCATTGTCCTCAAACGATATTTGCCCCCTCTCCTATACAACTTGGTGCTTAAAGGATCTCGCGGCAAATGGTTCGAAGGATTGATCAAGTCTTATAAAGAATTCAACACTTAAGCTTTGTGGAATTCTCCAAAACTTCAAGAACACAAAAGGAAACTTGAATATGGAAGAAGAAAACTTGATTTTCTTATTTTTTTTTGGAATGAATCACTACAAAAAAAAAAAAAAAATCGATTTCGCGACAAACAAATGTTGTCGCAAAAATTGAATTTTTGTTGCAAAAGTAATTTAGCGACAACAATACGTTCGTTGCGGGTATTGTCGCTTTATATGAGTCACAGAATATGTTTTGCGACGACTTTCGTACATTCGTTGTAGTAACAAAATTGCGACACTATTTGTTTGAAGCAGAAAATACGAAATGGCAACACAATATATATAACCATAATGTCGTCGCGATATATATATGTCGCAAAAAATTTAAAGAACGACAAGTATATTTGTCGCAACTAATGCTCCAATCAAGTTTTTACGACAAATATCTTCGTTTCGAATGTTGAGTTATCGAACATATTTTGTGACAACGTTCGACCATTTATTGCAGTAACAAAATTGCGACACTATTTGTTTAACGCGAAAAACACGAAATGGCAACACAATATCTGTAGCCACAATGTCGTCGCAATGTATATATGTCGCGAAAAAATTAAAGGGCGACAAATGTGTTTGTCGCAACTAATGTTCCAATAAAGTTTTTAAGACAAATATGTTTGTTTCGAATGTTGAGTCGCCGAACGTATTTTGTGACAACTTTCAACCATTCATCGCAGTAACAAAATCACGACACTATTTGTTTGATGCGAAAAATACGAAATGGCAACACAATACCTGTAGCCATAATCTCGTCGCAATGTATATATATCGCGATTAATTTAAGGGTGACAATTGTGTTTGTCTCAACTAATGTTCCAATAAAGTTTTTACGACAAATATATTTGTTTCGAATGTTAAGTCGCCAAACGTATTTTGTGACGACCTCGACCATTCATCGCATTAACAACATAGCAACACTATTTATTTGCCGCAGAAAATATGAATTAGCAACACGACAACGTCGTTGCAATGAATATTTGTATTAAAATTAAGTATGTAACAAGTGGTGTTTGCTTTTAAATTTATTTCGTAACACAAAAAATCTATCGAGGCATCATTTGTGCAACGAGTATAGTTGTTGCCTAATTTATTTCGTGATTATTTATATACGTCGCATATTTTATTTTACAACATATAAAATTACTACGCAAAGTATTTTGTGACAATAAACATTTATTTTTGTGTCAAGTTGTGCTCGTAATTAAATTTATTCTGCAACACAGTGTTTATCGCTTCAACGATGTACAATTATTGCCTAATTGATTCAATTTAAACACATAATTTTATTTTAAACACATATGTCGGAGAATCTATTTTAAACACATGATTTTCGATTTATTTCGTGGCAATGGAATCGTTACTGTGGTGCACATTTATATGAAAATGTAACTTACCTTATTAGAAGTAACTTGAACTTTATAAAATGAATGATTCAACGTACAATTATTAAAAAAAATCATATTACTGTCAACGAAATAAATATAGATCAATTTATGATGGAACATCAAGTCATAGTTAAGATGACTGAGAAAATCTAAATGGGCATTTGTGAAAAATTATTACACCTTGAATGCAGTCTCAAACTGATCACATGGGACATTTTCCCACTCCGGATAATCTTTTACTGTAACAGTCTCATAATAAGTACCTGGAACCCTCTAATGCAAGGAAAACAAATAAATTATTAAAAAATTGTTACCAAAAAACTAGACAAGTCTTTTTAGAATAACAAAAATATCATCTACCTGGTGTGCAATCCGGATCTTTGAACCATCTTTTAAGATTGGGTACAAACATGGTTATGTATTTGAAGCATATAAAGTCAGCTCAGGGGGTGCCTTAGTAGTAGGGGTGGGAATAGAAGCTATGCCAATGATAATAGGAGAAGTGAGTATCTCGATAGGAGCCTCAGCAAGCGACTGAATAAATAGCAGTACCTTCGGATCAACTGTCCATGAATTGATCGGTAAGGTGGATCTTGATCCCTGTGTTGACTGAGTACCCTCGGTATATTTTAATATAGATTTACCTCTTCTAAGCGTGATTTATTGGCCCCAATGATGCATGTGAAGAAATATTGTGTAAGGCTCGCCTTGAACCGAATAAAACTCACTCAGAACTGACTTGGTAGATTTCTTTATTTAATTTATCATTTAAAGTTTTCAGTTGTAATATCTAACTTAAATAAATAAACATGATTACAACATTAAAAATAGCAATTCAATTCTCACAATCCCTTTTGAAGGAAAATGAAGAACCATAACCCTCATAATAGAGTCTGTTGCCATGTTTAGCTGTCGTCGTCACTCAATGTTGTATTGCTATTTTTTGTTTTTCCTTTTACTAAAGATTTTTATTTTTATTATATATGAAATTTATTCTATAAATTTTTTATTGTTAATTGATTTGGGCAAAATCAAAATCGGTTATTGAAATCCAAAGAACCAACAATGAAACTTCAAATAGATCAGTTTGGTTGGAAATTTTTGTCGTCTGTTTGCATTATAAAGCATAAATTTTTCATATGAGTTTTTCAAACACTTCATCCTTATTTGGCTATTATTTTATAAATTATTTATAATTGATCAAACAACTATTACTTACAAATATTTGCTAACTAATTCGGAAAAGGGGAAAAAATAAGCGAGAGAAATGATGCCAAGTGTTCCAGCGACCAACACGGTTTGGTCGCTAGAAATCACCTACCAGCGACCACAATTTGGTCGCTAGAGGTTCGTAACATTCAGCGACTACACCTGGTGGTCGCTGAATAAAGCGAAAAAATGAGGAAAAATTATACGGCAGGTGTTTCGCTGGAAATCACCTTCCAGCGACCATAATTTGGTCGTTGGAGGTCCGAAACATTCAGCGATCACGCTTAGTGGTCGCTGAATAATGCGAAAAATGAGGGAAAATTATGCGCCAAGTGTTTCACTGGAAATCACCTTCCAGGGACCAACATTTGGTCGCTGGAGGTCCGAAATAATCAGTGACCACCTGTTTAGTCACTGGATACACGTTTTAGCGACCAAGGTAGTGGTCTCTGAAAGTTTAGGTATTCAGCAACCACTTCCTTGGTCGCTGAAAGTTAGTTTTCTAGCGACCAAAGAAGTTGGTTGTTGGATATGGTTTTCAGCGACCACGTTGTAGTCACTGAACAGTTAGGTGTTCAGCGACCATTTATTTGGTCGCTGAAAGTGCTTGAAAATTACGCGGGACACATCCCACCAAGTTCTTTAGTGACCACGCCAAAGTTGGTCGCTGAACAGAAACGCCAGCGACCAAGTAATGGTCGCTGAAGGCCTCTCCAAAATAAATACTATTTTAACTGACCAAAACTTCCAGCAACCAACATTTTGTTGTTGAAAGTGCCTTATAGCGACCAATTTTGATTGGTCCCTGGAGGCCATTTTTTTTAGTGTCACGTTAAATCACTTATTGCAATAACTTTTTGTATGTCATGAAAATCTTATCGCGAAATCACAATTACATTTTTTAGCAACAAATACTTTTTATCGTGAAAAGTAGACCCTATTACATCATATTACATCACTTATCCCTCATATTTTTGGTTACATTCTTTATTATTTGTCGCAACTTTTCACATTTCACGACAATTTTTTATGTCGCCAAACGTTTTTTGGTACTTATTTTTCTCATCACAAAATTCCCGACAAACTAAAAAAATGTGTCGCGTTAAGTCACTTATTGCAACAACTTTTTGTATGTCGTGAAAAATCTTATAGCGAAATCACAATTACATTTTTTAGCAACAAATATTTTTTATCGCGAAAAGTAGACCATATTACATCACTTATCCCTCATATTTTTGGCTACATTCTTCATTATTTGTCACAACTTCTCACATTTCACGACAATTTTTTATGTCGCCAAACATTTTTTAGTACTTATTTTTCTCATTACAAACTTCACGACAAACTAAAAAAATGTGTCGCGTTAAGTCACTTATTGCAACAACTTTTTGTATGTTGCGAAAAATCTTGTCGTGAAATCACAATTATAATTTTTAGCAACAAATTTTTTTTATCGCGAAAAGTTGACCTTATTGCATTACAAGCATTTTGTTGCAAGAAATAAAGGTTTGTCGCCATAAGTTTCCCACCAAAAATAATTTGGCTTTGGCGACATTCTTTATTATTTGTCGCAACTTCTCACATTTCACGACAACTTTTTATATCGCCAAACGTTTTTTGGTACTTATTTTTCTCATCACAAACTTCACGACAAACTAAAAAAATGTGTCGCGTTAAGTCACTTATTGCAACTACTTTTTGTATGTTGCGAAAAATCTTATCGCGAAATCACAATTCGAATTTTTAGCAACAAATATTTTTTATTGCGAAAAGTAGACCCTATTGCATCACAAGCATTTTGTTGCAAGAAATAAAGGTTTGTCGCCCAAAGTTTCTCACCAAAAATTTTTTGACGCCTTGCTTCCCTCATATTTTTGGCAACATTTTTTATTATTTGTCGTAAATTCTCATATTACACGACAACTTTTTATGTCGCCAAATATTTTTTGGTACTTATTTCTCTCATAACAAACTTCGCAACAAACTCAAAAAATGTGTCGCGTTAAGTAACTTATTGCAACAACTTTTTGTATGTCATGAAAAATCTTGTCGCGAAATCACAGTTTTGTTGTAGTGAATGATCTTTTATATATGTTTTTCACATTGCTTTTCATTGTTTGTATTGATCATTTATCACCTATATATATGTCACCATCAATACTCCATGAATTGGTGCCAAAATAAGTGGAAAAGGCATCAATTTCAAACAAAAAAATTGCTATCAATGGCTAGTTCAAATTGTACTGGCGCGGGGGCGCGCCCATGCCTGCAGAATTTTTTTTTTTTTTTTTTCATTCCATCACTTCCTTTATTGAATGGTTGAACAACAATTATCAACAATGATATATGTTGCGTGAATGAAATTGTTTGTTTTTTATATTTCTTGATATTAAATAAATAAATATTTTAAATATTTGAAAGGAAAATAAAGGCTAAATAGCGCAGAACGTCCCTACCTTTGGGGCTAATTGCGGAAACCGTCCCTACCTTTCATTTCTTGGCATTTATACCCTTACCTATCACTTTTTGTGCGCTGGACATCCTTTTCACAATATTTGGACCATTTTACCCTCCATTCAAATAAAACAAAAAGAAATGAAAACAAAAACTAAAGAATTAATTGCAGTCAAGCTCCCAAATTTTTTAAAAGTGCAAATTAGTCCAAAATCCTTATTAAAACATTTATAAAAAAAATCTCTCTCTCTCTCTCTCTCCCCCTTTCTTTACCCATTTATGATTTATGCATAAATACAAAAATCCAAACTAATATTATGATTTATGCATAAATGCGTATGAGCGTTGACAGAATTTTTAAAGAATTGGTGAAGAAGAAGAATTTATTTTGATACTTTTCTGATTTTTCAAGAAATGGCATCAAATATTGGGATGATGGATAGTGCATACTTTGTGGGGGAGGAATGAGATTCTTACATGGATCAACGCAAGGCTTCAGCTCAATCTCTCTCGTGTTGAAGAGGTAAAAATCTGTTTTTTGCCCAATTCTTAACATTATAATATGCATCCATTGAATTTTTTTTTTTTGAGGATATCTTACTGAATTTATGGGTTTATTAATTTCTCTGAAATTTTGGGATATAAAGTTATATTTTTTGTGCTTTGGATTATGATATAATGTTTATTATTGTTTTTCAAAGAAGACAATTTTATGTTGTTTAAATAAGAATTAATTTTCTCAACTAGACAAATGTGCCTTTGTTGCATTCAAAGTTATTTATATTATCTTATGTCACGGGTGGAATTCGGCTTTGATCCTCACTACAACCATAACTCAGACAATGGAATGTTCCAGCTGAAATCAGCTGAAATGGTAACCAAATTTAAGATAAAAAAGAATTGGGGAGGGATAAATGCTAAAATTGAGAAGAGATGAAGGAGAGAGAGATATATATATATATATATTTTTAATGGTTTAATAAGGATTTTGGACTAATTTGCACTTTTAAAAAATTTGGGAGCTTGAATGCAATTAATTCTTTAGTTTTTGTTTTCATTTCTTTTTGTAATCTGTCGCGTTAAATCACTTATTGCAACAATTTTGTTGTAAATATTGTGAAAAATCTATCGCGAAATCACAATTCGAATTTTTTAGCAACAAATATTTTTTTATCTTGAAAATTGACTTATTCCATCATAAGCATTTGGTGTGGTGGTGGCAAGAAATAAAGGTTCGTCGCCCTAAGTTTCCCACCAAAAATATGTTGACGCCTTGCTTCCCTCACATTTTTTACGACATTCACTTTATTATTTGTCTCAACTTTTCACATTTCGCTACAACTTTTTATGTCGCCAAAGGTTTTTTGGTAATTATTTTTTCTCATCACAAACTTCGCGACAACCTTTAAAAATGTGTCGCTTTAAATCACCTCTTTTGTTTTTTTTTTGTAAATTGCAACAACTTTTTTAGTATGTTGCGAAAAATCTTATCGCGAAACACAATTCGAATTTATTAGCAACAAATATTTTTTATCGCGAAAGTAGACCGTATTGGCATCACAAGCATTTTGTTGCAAGAATTATTGGTTTGTCGCCCTAAGTTTCCCACCAAAAAGAAATAAATGTTTGTCGCCATAAATCTCCCACCAAAAATATTTTGGCGACATTCTTTATTATTTGTCGCACATTCTCACATTTCACAAAAACGTTTTATGTCGCCTTCTATTTTTTGGTACTTATTTTTTTCATCACAATCTTCCCACCCACTCTAAAGATGTTTCGCGTTAAGTCACTTATTGCGACAACATTTTGTATGTCGCGAAAAATCTTATCGCGAAATCACGATTACATTTTTTAGCAACAAATATTTTTTATCGCGAAAACTAGACCCTATTGCATCACAAGCATCTTGTTGCAAGAAATAAATGTTTGTCGCCATAAGTTTCCCACCAAAAATATTTTGGCGACATTCTTTATTATTTGTCGCACATTCTCACATTTCATGGGTACTTATTTTTTTCATCACAATCTTCGCGACACACTCTAAAAATGTGTCGCGTTAAATCACTTATTGCGACAACGTTTTGTATGTCGCGAAAAATCTTATCGCGAAATCACGATTAGAATTTTTAGCAACAAATATTTATTATCGCGAAAACTAGACCCTATTGCATCATATTACATCACTTATCCCTCATATATTTGGCGACATTCTTTATTATTTGTCGCAACTTCTCACATTTCACAATAATGTTTTATGTCGCCAAACGTTTTTCGGTACTTATTTTTCTCATCACAAACTTCACGACAAACTAAAAAAATGTGTAGCGTTAAGTCACTTATTGCAACAACTTTTTGTATGTTGCAAAAAATCTTATCTCATATTTTGACGCCTTGCTTCCCTCATATTTTTTACGACATTCTTTATTATTTGTCGCAACTTTTCACATTTCACGACAACTTTTTATGTCGCCAAAGGTTTTTTGGTACTTATTGCAACAACTTTTTGTATATTGTGAAAAATCTTATCGCGAAATCACAATTCGAATTTTTAGCAACAAATATTTTTTATCTCGAAAAGTTGACCTATTGCATCATAAGCATTTTGTTGCAAGAAATAAAGGTTCGTCGCCCTAAGTTTCCCATAAAAAATATTTTGACGCCTTGCTCCCTCATATTTTTTACGACATTCTTTATTATTTGTCGCAACTTTTCACATTTCGCGACAACTTTTTATGTCGCCAAAGGTTTTTTGGTACTTATTTTTCTCATCACAAACTTCGCGACAAACTCTAAAAATGTGTAGCGTTAAATCACTTATTGCAACAACGTTTTGTATGTTGCGAAAAATCTTATCGCGAAATCACAATTCGAATTTTTAGCAACAAATATTTTTTATCGCGAAAAGTAGACCGTATTGCATCACAAGCATTTTGTTGCAAGAATTATAGGTTTGTCGCCCTAAGTTTCCCACCAAAAATATTTTGACGCCTTGCTTCCCTCATATTTTTTGCGACATTCTTTATAATTTGTCGCAACTTCTCACATTTCACGACAACTTTTTATGTTGTCAAAGGTTTTTTGGTACTTATTTTTCTCATCACAAACTTCGCGACAAACTCAAAAAATGTGTCGCGTTAAGTCACTTATTGCAACAACTTTTTGTATGTCGCGAAAAATCTTGTCGCTAAATCACAGTTTTGTTGTAGTGATATCATATCTTTAGAAATCAGTAAGATCTCAAATATTTCATATCTTTGGTACCAGATGACCATTATATATCATATCATAGCATATCATATCGTAGCTTTCATTAGCAAAATATTTATCAGGATGAAAAATAAATTAAACGGGATAAACAACTTGCACCTCGTAATCCTACCTTATTACATAAAATAGTTTTTGAAAAATAGAATTCAAAATCACGTTCCAAATAGTAATATTTAGAGTTGAAAGGAAAAAAAGAATTCTTGTCGACGTAAAAATTGTCAAATGCCGTGTTTTTAACTAAAAGTCTCAATCCCGGTATTCTATACAATCAACAATTACTTCTTTCATATCTAATCAATAAGTCATCTCTATCATATCCCAAAATCAAAGCAAAAAAATCATTTTAAAATAAAAACTCCCTTATTTACCATTCAACCTACATACAATTCAAAATCAAAATAAAACACTCCATATACATCACACGTGGCAAAACACATTTTCATTCAAGGTTTCAATTAAATTGCAAAACTAGTTTTTCATCAACTTCTTCAAACTAAAATATTTTGGAGCTGACTTATCCGAACCGACTTTTTCTCGAGTCTAATATACATAATTAATTACGAGCAATCCGACGAGCTCAATATTGATATATTTATCATTAATTTATCAATATTTAAATATTTGATCAAAATAAAATTGAATTTAATATATATATATATATATATATATATCATTTTAGTTCTCCAACTTTTCCAAAATATAAAATATATAGCACATAAAATAATTAATTCTACTCTATTATTATTATTATTATTATTGTTGTTGTTGTTGTTGTTGTTGTTGTTGTTGTTGTTGTTGTTGTTGTTGTTGTTGTTGTTGTTGTTGTTGTTATTGTTGTTATTATTATTATTATTATTATTATTATTTGGACTTTACAATCTCCCTTTCTTAAATATTTTCATCCTCGAAGATTATCTTGACTAATCGCAGAGTTCAGATACTTGATTTTAGGCTCATCTTCCTTCTCCCAAGTTGACTCGTCCAATCTATGATTTATCCATTGAACATTGACTAGACGAACTTCTCTATGTGTGAGTTGATGCACTTTCGTATCCAAAATCATCATCGAAACTTCTTCGTATGACATGTCTTTTTGTACTTCCAAAGTTTGGTAACTTACGATTTGATTGAGATCATGAACATATTTTCTAAGCATCGAAATATAAAATATAGGGCTGGCCGTGTGCCGTTTCGGTTCGGATTTTTTTGGTTCCAAAAGTTTCGGATATTTAATAAATGGAATAGTCGGGTCCAAATATAATTATGGAACCGTTCGGGTTCGGTTTGGTTCTATACCATAATTAAATTTTTTAACATTTACAACAACACTGCATAAACAGAACTAATGATATTTTTATTCGTAACTTTTACAAATTAACGTAGTATAATTTAAAAACACATAAATAACAAGATGTTGAATAAAATTAATTCAATTAACACAAATACCAAAAAGTAGATACTAATATTAAAATATCGATTATCCACATTAATAATTCCTTTGCTTCAAGCAGCTTGCATAAAGAAAATGAAATATAAATTAAAAGTTATCAAAATAAAATATTTTTTAAGTATTGGTAATACTTACCAACTATTTGGTAAGAAAACGCAGAATCAAATCATCAATAGCTTCGTGTCTTCGTTATACTTGAATAAAAAATTATTTCTCTGAAGAACAGTGAGCAAGTTAGGCTGAATCGGTTGGGGTAAAGAGCGGACTTCGACGGTGTAAGGGTTTCGAACTTTCGGTAATGGCGAAAAATTGGAAGTACTCGACAAAAGATCGTGCAAAGGGTAAGGATTTGAGAATTTATTTTAATTTTATATAAAGTTATAAATGACAAATTGGGTTTCAATTTTTTAAAATGGGCTTGAACATGCTACTAAATAGCAAATTGAGTTTTGTAAATAATTTTTCAAATGAGTTTGAACAGCCTAGTAAATAAATATATTATAAAAAATAAATTTGGCTAGATTAATGTGTTAATTTGTTTTAAAAAATTTAATTAATCCAATATAAAAAATAAAAAATTTATTTAGATTCGGGTCTTATTCGGTTCTTCGGTTCTTGGTCTAGACCCGAGACCTGACCCAAACCGTTCGGTTCTAAATTCGGGTACCCGTTCGGGTATTTAATTTATGAAGAACAGTTCGATTCGGTCCATAAAATTTTGTCCAGCCCTAATAAAATACATTGTGCACTGCTGTGAGTTCAGGTGGTAAAGCAAGTCGATAAGCCACAATACCAATCCTTTCAGAATTTCAAAAGGTCCACTATCGTGGTCTCAACTTTCCCTTCTTACCAAATCTCAATTCACCCTTCATTGGTGCTACTTTTAGAAAAACTTTATCACCCACCTGAAACTCCAAATCTGTTTTTCTACCATGAGCATAACTTTTATGTCGGTTTTGTGCGTCTTTATTCTTGCTCTAATTATATCAACTGCCTCAAATGGTCGTTCAATAATTTCAAGACCCAAAATTCTATTCTCTCCAACCTCATCCCAATGGATATGTGATCCATACTTCTTACCATAAGGAGTTTCATTAGGCATCATGCCTATAGTGGCTTGAAAACTATTGTTGTAGGCAAACTCCACTAACGGTAGATGTGTTTCCCAACTACCACCAAGATCCAAAACACGCCCTCAACATATCTTCAAGAGTTTGAATGGTTCTTTTCGATTGTCCATCCGTCTGTAAGCAGTGCTAAATTTCAATTTTCTCCCCATGGCTCCTTGTAAGCTTTTCTAAAATTTCGATGTAAATCACGGGTCTCTATCTGAAACAATGGTGACTTGAACTCTATGCAATCTGACTGTCTCTCTGATATATAACTGTGCGAGCTGTTCTATATTAAAATTTACTTTGATTGGTAGAAAATGGGCAGACTTCGTCAAACGATCAACCACTACCTAAATAGCAATGTGACATCTTGCTGATCTCGAAAAGCCCACTACAAAGTCCATCGCTATGTGTTCCCATTTCCATTCTGGAATATAGAACAATTTCAGCAGTCCCGATGATCTTTGATGTTCTGTCTTGACTTACTGATAGACAATATATTTCTCTATGAATAGACCAATTTAATACATTTTCGTACTACCAGGATGTGCAGCATACGGATGGAATGAGTATCTTTCAATATCTCGTTTCTTATACTTTCATCTTTAGGTATACACAATATTTCTCTAAAAGTTAGTGCGTTATTTGTAGATATTTCAAACCATATACGTTTGTTTGAACTAACATCAGCCTTAATTTTATGTAGGAATGGATTCTTATCATGTGCTTCCTTGATTTGATCCCGAAGAATAAGTTGAATTATAAATGCTTTTATTCTCGTTGTAGTCTGAGATGGCGGTGTGATGACTTCCAATCTCAATTTCTCAAAGTTCTTTACCAAGTGTTCTTACACTGTAGGTAAAACTACTAACTGCGATCCTGTCTTCCTACTTAAGGCATCTGCGACTATGTTACCCTTACCCGGATGGTAAAGACTTGTACAGTCGTAATCTTTCACTAACTTCAACCATCACACCTGTCTCATATTTAATTCTTTCTGTGTGAAAAAGTATTTGAGGCTATTATGATCCTTATAGATTTCACACTTCCCTTCATACAGATAGTGACGCCATATCTAAAGTGTGAATTGCCGCTGCAAGCTCTAAGTCGTGAGTTGGATAATTCTGTTTATACTGCTTCAATTTTAGGCATAAGCAATTACCTTTCCATGTTGCATCAGGACATAGCCCAAACTTTGCTTGGAGGTGTTGCTATATATTACAAACCCATCCGAAACTTCGGGTATCGTCAATACAGGAACCGAATATCTTGGGTTATATGTTTGTGAATATGGGTTAAAATTGCGGGAGTCATTCTGAATGAAGTTGACTTGTTCTTCGGGAAAGCCCATAGACATACAATTTTCTATCAAATGGTTAGCTCCATAGTTTTCACATGATAAACTACCCATCACTGCATGTGCTTCTTTTGTTTGTGATTTCACAAATGGCTCTACTTGCTTTGTTAAAGCTGCTATCTATGCGTTCATGGATGATGTGCTATCTAATTCATACATCTCAGATGCTCTCGGTGGTACCACTCTTTCTGATGAAAACATTGAATGTGTAGTGACAATCAACTCAAATAAATCCATATTTTTTGTACCGATTTTCCTATGATCGATCCACTAGTAGATGAATCCACCTGAGATTTGGACAGTGGTGAAAGTTCGGTATAGAAGTATTACAACTGATTACCTATTGTGACTCCATGATTTGGACACTTTTACATCAGCTCTTTGAATATGTTCCATGTCTCATGATAGAAATCTCCATCTTTCTGTTGGAAAGTTTGAATTTCGAATCTTATTTTAGCTACTTTCAGTGGTGGGAAGAATTTGCTACAAAATTTTCTGATCAGTTCTTCCTATGTAGTAATGCTTCCATGAGGTTCAGCGTATAACTATTCCAATGTAGCACCTCTCAATGTATATGGAAATAATTGCAACTTAATGGCGTCTTCATTAACCCTAGGAGTATGGAAGTTCTGACAATTTTTTGAGAAATCTAGAGATATATGTGCTTAGATTTTCATGAGGTGCCCATAGAATTGAAGAGTGTTCCTCATCAAATTGATCCACTCTACCCTTATTTGAAAATTATTTACCCCAAAATTTGGATACACAATACTAGAGCGTTCATGCGCGGCTATTGACGCTAAGAACATTGAAACTGGCAAGTCTCCTTCGATTATTTCCCCTCGCTCTTGCTGCTAATTCAGTCACTTGTCCAAATGGCTGAATATGAATATGAAAATTTTGATCGTCAGCCATTTGATATTGCTATTTTTGTTTGTATTCTTTGCGTCTTCGTCTGAAACTACATTATATTTTTGAGTCAAATGGTTCAAGATTGTCGCCTTGTGTACAGAGCATACGACCAATTTTTTTTTTTGTAATAAAAGAAAGAAAAGAAAAGAAAACCAAATCAAATCAAATAACAGTTAAGAAAAGAAAACCAAATCAAATCAAATAACAATTAAAAATAAAATAAACTACGACTAAAAGTAAATAGTTCCGAGCCGCGGCGCCAAAAACTTGTTACGTTTTTTATATCGCAAGTGTACGACATTGTAACAAGCAATATAGTGGACCTTTGAGTCCGAATATTGTTCCCATGAAGACTATACTTCAGAACTTAATCAAACTTTTCTATCTTCTATTTGATAAAAACAAATACTTACAATGGATGTGATTATTTTTCCTAACTATTTTTAACTAATTGAAAATATAAAAAGATTGCAAGCAACGGTTGATTGAAAATTTAAATATGTGATAAATATTAGGGCATACCTATTTCATCTATTGATCACCTTAATTCTTAATTCAAAATTCATAACCTAATATAGTGTTCGATTGAATCCTTCTATTGTATTCACTTTACCCCTCTTGAGTTCTTATTGAACATATTTAACTAATTAAATTTCATCTCTATATGAATCAACTTTAGTTAAATGAAACACTAGTTCTAAGAATTCATATTATGACTGCAATAATTAGTACATGTATATCTACATGTTATACTAATTTACCAGATTTTACTATATGGTCTAAATCTCAAACTCATCTTTTGATTCATAAGAGACTCACATAATCATCAAATTAGTGATCAAGTAATTAAATGCATTAAATTCATTGTAAAACCAACACATATAAGAAAAAATCACTGAAATCTTGAATAAAAAAAAGAATCACAAGTCGAATACAATGTTTTCTCTAATATGAAAATTAGTTACTCATACTGTAAAACTGAAATCACACAAAAGTGAAACAATATCACCAAAAATTGTTTAAACGTGAGATTTATATTTCTGTCATCTCATTTCTTCAAGCTGTGTGCGTGTGTATTTAACTCCTTTTTGCAGCCACCAACTTTGATTTCAAGGAAAAACTCTATTTTTTTCTTCTTTTCTTTTCATTCATTCTTTATTTCCTTCTTTTTCTCTCTTGTTTTTTTTTTTCTCCTAACAGCCTTTTTTTTTTCTTTTCTATTTCTCTCTCTGGCAGCCTCTTTCATCTCTCCTCTTTTCTCTCTGCATTTTTTTCCTTTTCTCTTTCCTTGTTGGCAACCATCTTCTTGTTTTTTTTTTTTTCCTCTCTTACACAACCGTAGTTTTTTTTTTTCTCTTTTTCCTCTCCTAGGAACTCAAATCCTCCAACCACCTTTTTTGCATGTATATTTATATACATTTTAACCACATTGAGTTCCAATTAAAATTTCAAATACAAGTCCACTAATTCCCGTTTAATCCAACCCCATTTAATGTATTATTTCTCTCCAAGGTTTCATTTTCGGATTTTGCCATATTAGATTTCAATGCATTAAACTCTTAGTAAAACCAACATATATAAAAGAAAATTATAGAAATCTTGAATAGAAAAATAAAGGATCACAAGTCGACTACATTGTTTTCCCTAAATAAAAATTAGTTACTCATACTGTAAAACTAAAAACACGCAAAAGTGGAACGACATCATCAAAAATTGACGAAACATGAAATTTATATTTCTACTGTCTCCTTTCTTCAAGCTGTGTGTACGCGCGTGTATATTTAACTCCGTTTTTGCAGTCACAAACTTTGACTATAAGGAAAAACATTTTTTTTTCTTTTTGTTCTTTTTGTTTTTTTTTTCTCTCTTCACTCTTTTTTCTCATTGGCAGCAGCCAGCGGTGAACCCAGTACCCGGCGATGGGGCTTGGCTGGTTGTGCTAGGCTCTGTCGAAATAGTGCCATGTTGTTGGGAAAGCGAGAAATCGGTGCCTGCGCGGGAGAGGTGAGGGTTTTGCAGCTACTTCGCCCGATTCTTCGTCTTCATCTTTTTTTTTTTTGTTTTTTTTTTTGAAATTGGGCCCTATGTTGGGCTGCCCAGCCCTTCTATTTTTTTTTTTGGTAATTGGGCCTTTTGTTGGACAACCCGTCTGCATTTTTTTTGTTTTATAATTGGGTCATTTGTTGGGTGGCCCTCTTTTTTTTTTTTTTTTTTGGGCCATTTGTTTGGCGGTCCAATCTTTAATTATATATAGTTCTAGCCCGTCTAAATCTTTTCCAAATTCCAAATAAAAAATTATCTCTTCCTTGGCGACGTGAATCCGACCTTCTTCTACCGTCCTCCACCACCACCAGTCCAGCTAGTTGTACCGGTGCCAGTAGCCGGAAGGTCCAGTGATCGGCTGCAGGCTGTCGCGTGAACCCGTGAGTTTTCTATTTTATGATTTTTTTTTTGTTTTGGTGTTATTTTCTATTTATGAATTATTACTAAAATCATGATTTATGTTGTATCATGTACGAGTATGAATAAATTAAAATAATGAATTAATGGGCACTTTTCAGTTTTCACTGATTTGAAATGAGAAATGAGAAATTAGTTGTATCAATATCATAAATTTGAAATGAGAAATGAGAATTGAATTGTGATTTCACATTTCACGATTTGTGAATTTGTGAATTCGTGACTTGGCTATTTGGGATAAATAATTGATTCACTTGTCGATTCCCATAACTAAGATTTGGAGGATCCCTCCATCCTTGATTGTACGTGTTTAAATAGGGATCATAATTCCTCTGTTGTTGTCCAGGGAAGCTATCGGCTGTATTTACGTGTTCAACGGATTCTTCTTGAAGTGTTGGACACATATCAGTTGGATGGCCTACAAATGAACAAATTCCACAAGTCTTTGTTGTTTGCATAGTACCTACAGCCATTTGACAAATTAGAGTAGTTAGACTCGCAAGTTGTTGTTCAATGGATGAAACATTTACCTCATTAACTTGTCTAGAAGGGGGATCAAATCTAGCGCCAAATTGTTGAGAATTGGCAGCCATATTTGCAATCAAGTTTCTTGAGTAGAAGATCGAGTTATGAGCATAAACTATCAAGGAAACTAAAAAAATATGAAAAACAAATTAAAAAGAAACTAGAATAAGAAAAATAAATAAAATTCTATGCTAAAATTCCTAAAAACAATAAATTGCCTAAAAATCTAAAAATTTTGATTTTTTTTTGATTTTTTTTAAAAATAAAATAAACAACTAAAGAAGCACAAAAATAAATTAACACCACTCCCCGGCAACGGCGCCAAAATTTGGTGTGCTGTCGTAGGCACCCAAAAATAGTCCTTAAACCTCTAAAACTAACGTAGTAGTGGAAGTAAGGGTCGATCCCACGAAGAGTGTGTAATTTAATAGTTTATGTTCCGTACAATGATTGAGGGGTTTTTGTATGCAAACAATTGTAAATAATGCAATTAACAACAATGAAAACTAAATTAACGAAAACAATCAAAAGACTAACCTTGGTCCAAGTCAATATCCACCTTCGAAAATTCATAATTGATCATAGATGCAAGGATAATTCAATTCATATTTTGAATATTCACCGTTGGAATGATTTTCCTATTTCTCCTTAATTTTAGTTAGTTAGAAACCAGCGTTCTAATTAACCCTAATTATTAAATAACCCCAGACCAGCGCTCAAGATTCAATTTAATAATAACTTTACACAATAGAGAAAACGATGAACTAGATAACACAAACACCAGCGGTTGCATTCAATCTATTTAAACATTCTTCTTAAAATTCAATAACCTCTATCGCAGAAAATCATCAAATCCTAGTGCATCACAAGTTAAATGGATCAAACAATTACGAATTTGATATTTAACTCAGCGGTAGATTGCAACGAATAATAAACTAGTAGGCCTCCTAGCAATTAAACATAACAATCATAGAAATAAGTGCAGAAAAATATTCAATACTCAAAAACATGAATTAAATTAAGAAAAATCATTTAGATCTCACAATATGTGGTTCCGAGGCTTCAATCTCCTTTGACCAAGTGTAAAAGTTTAGTTACAATTCATGAATCTAAGAGAAAAATAGAGAAGAATGAAGTTGGAGAGGTTCTCTCTTTTGTTTTGGTCTCCTTAGGTCTATTTGTACTTCCCTACATGTTCTTGGCCAATTTGGAGTCTTTTTCTCGAGTTTTTGCGGCCCAAATAATAAAAACCTAAAATCTGTGGCGGCGCGCGGCGCTTGACCGCTATAGGAGAGCGCTTGAGTGCTAGAAATCTGTCCACTTTGCGTATGTTTCATTATTTATATCATAACTTCCTCTTCCGATGTCCGATTGAGACGATTCAAGATGCGATAGAAAGATAACTCAAAGGGCTACAACTTTCATTCAGAGACCATCTTCAAATTCGATCGTTTACTATGTCCAATATTGGTCTCAATATGATGTTAAAAACCGATGCAAAACTTTTCAGCTTGAAAGTTGATATGTGAAAATGTTTTGGCCATATTTCATCCCTTTGAATCCTTTCTTCATCCAATTGACCTCTAACACTCTCGAATCTTCATCACAAGGTTAGAAACAAGTTTAGAATATTTGCACTTTAGTCCTTGAACTTTCACTTTCTTCCATTTTGGTCCCTTTTCATCTATTTCTTCCAAATTACGCAATCTCCATAGAATTGCCACCTAAACCAAAATATGAAAATACTAAGTACATTTAGGTACAAAATAAACATATGAGCGCATAAAATAAGGAGGAAAAAATATGCATTTTACATTCCTATCAGCTGCCCAGCCCTTCTATTTTTTTTTTTGGTAATTGGGCCTTTTGTTGGACAACCCGTCTGCATTTTTTTTGTTTTATAATTGGGTCATTTGTTGGGTGGCCCTCTTTTCTTTTTTTTTTTGGGCCATTTGTTTGGCGGTCCAATCTTTAATTATATATAGTTCTAGCCCGTCTAAATCTTTTCCAAATTCCAAATAAAAAATTATCTCTTCCTTGGCGACGTGAATCCGACCTTCTTCTACCGTCCTCCACCACCACCAGTCCAGCTAGTTGTACCGGTGCCAGTAGCCGGAAGGTCCAGTGATCGGCTGCAGGCTGTCGCGTGAACCCGTGAGTTTTCTATTTTATGATTTTTTTTTTGTTTTGGTGTTATTTTCTATTTATGAATTATTACTAAAATCATGATTTATGTTGTATCATGTACGAGTATGAATAAATTAAAATAATGAATTAATGGGCACTTTTCAGTTTTCACTGATTTGAAATGAGAAATGAGAAATTAGTTGTATCAATATCATAAATTTGAAATGAGAAATGAGAATTGAATTGTGATTTCACATTTCACGATTTGTGAATTCGTGACTTGGCTATTTGGGATAAATAATTTATGTTGCACCATTGTTTGAATTATGAATTTTAATTTAAGGTGTAGGGTGATTGAGTTGTGAGTTGTGATTTTAGCCCATTTGAGAATTACAATCTCAATTCAAATAATGTGTACTCTTCTTTTTTAATAATTTGAGCTAGAAAAATAAACTGGGGCATTTTGCAATTGTAGATTATGGAATGTTTTTTTTTCAACTGAAATGGAAGTCCATACATGTTTCTTCCAGTTCTAGTGGTGCATCTAGTCCCACCACTGCTTCTAGTCGAGTAGCCGATGTGTTAAATAACACCAAAAAGTCTCGGGGCTCAATTCAATTAGGATGATCTTGTATCTGATCTAGGAAAATGCCCTCCTATTGAGTCATATGATCCTAATATCTTGTGCCCAATCACTGAAGGATGCCGTTGATGCAATGTTTTCTATGCATGGGTTGAGCATATCTAGCTTGAGAGGTCAAGGTTATAATGGAGCAAGCAATATGTCATGTGAGTTCAATTGTTTGAAAGCTTTAATTTTAAGAGAGAACCCATATGCTATATATGCACATTGCTTTGCTCACCAACTTCAGTTTGTAGTTGTATCTGTGGCACGTAGGAATGATATGCTTGGTGATTTATTTAACGTACTTGCTATTATTGTGAATTTGGTTGGTACATCATGTAAGCATGTAGATTCTCTTCAAGCAAGTTACCATGTCGATATTTTGGAGAAGCTTAATATTGTGGAACTTTGTGGTAGGAGTGGTGAGTTTCAAGAAATGAAGGTGATACTAGATAGGGCTCACACCTACTAATAATTACTCGTGTTATTAATATGTTTAATGCTATCATATATGTTCTTGAGGACATATCATAAGATGACATAAATTCAGATCAGAGATCAATGGCCACAAGAGATATGAACACTATGCAAGATTTTGAATTTGTGTTCAGTCTCCACTTTATGTTTGAAATTCTTGCAATTATAGACGACATTTCACAAGCCTTATAGAAAATGGATCATGATATTTAGAATGCGAGTAAGTATACATTGCTTGACATGAGAGACAATGATTGGGATAATTTGTTGAGTAGGATGATTAGGTTTTGTCTTGGTAGACATATTTTAATGCCCAATATGGAGGATATTGTAGTATTGAAAGGTCGACCTAGGCGCGGAGCTCAGCCGGTGACTTATTATCATCGCTTTTATTTTAATTTGTATAATCATGTGATAGACTCAATTTTGCAAAAGTTGAATGATCATTTTTCCAAGACAACTACTGAGATCCTAACTTGCATTTCGTGTTTAAATCCAAGAGATTCCTTTGCAGTTTTTGATAGGGATAAATGCTACGTCTTGCTCAGTTCTATTCTTTGGACTTCAATAATGAAGAGCTTTTATTACTCTGACCTCAACTTGACTAATTTCATATGTTTGTGAGAAAGGATGAAACTTTCTTTAACCTTAATAGCATTTCTTGTGTAGTTCAAAAGTTGGTTAAAACAAGAAGTTCTTGTTATTTTCCATTGGTTTATAGGTTGATCACCTTGGTTTTGATATTACATGTGGCAACTGCAAGTGTTAAAAGAGTATTCTCTGCTATAAATCTAATCAAAAGTGACTTGCACAACAAAATGGAAGACGATTGGTTGAATGACAATTTTGTGGTTTACATGGAGAAAGAGATTTTTAGAAAAATTGAGAATGAGACAATATTGCAACGTTTTCAAAACATGAGACCCCTAGAATGCAATTGTCTAAGATCACAGTTATAAAGTAGATTGTATAACGTATTTCCTTAGTATTTTGGGTTGTAAAATTTTTACGTTTTAGTGCGTTTATACATATATTGAATAATTTTTAATATTATTTAATTAAATATCAATAAACAACATCGCTTTTACAATCGTTAATTGTCGACGGTCAATAGTCAACGTCCGTCCGGGCATAACTTTTGTGCTGGGTGCATCACTGCAGCATCTGATTTTCTGTTCTTTCCCCTTTTTTTTCTTTTCTTTTCTCTGTCTCTTATAGCCTCTTTCTTCTCTCCTCTTTTTTGTTTTTTTCTTTCCTGTCGGCAACCGTCTTCTTGTTTTTTTTTACTCTCACACATTCGTCGTTATTTTCTCTTTTTCTTTCCCATCGAATTCCAATCCCCCCAGCCGCCTTTTTGCATGTATATTTATATATATTCCAACTACATTGAGGTCCAATTAAAATTTTCAATACAAGTGCATTGATACCCATTTAATTCCAACCCATTTAATGTATTATTTCTCTCCAATGTTTCATATTTGGATTTTGTCATTTTTCGCAAGTTTGTATTCTTTTCTCTAATTCTTCATTAAACCTAAAGTTTTACCTACAAAATACAATATAACATAGATTAGGTATAATTGTATCCAAAAAATAATAAAATATCATGATTTTGTAATGATCCGAGCATCGTACCCAATTGTTTTCTTACGTATTGTCCACTTTGTGAGAGAATATTCTTTCTTACACTTCACGATTTTCTAGCGCGTTCCCCAGAATCTGAATCCATGACCTCGCTCAAGAAGTCTCTCTTAAGGGAAATGACCATTGGTTTGAATACTGGGCACGCGATAGAGATTCTTAAGGGGTAAAATGAGTTCAGACTTTTTCGAAGGAAACGATACGTAAGTTAATGGTTGGGTTATAGAAGTCGAATCTTTTTAAAAAAAATTGTACATGTTTTTTAACAACTCGAGCCTCATGCCCGACTGTCTTCTTACGTACTGTCTGCTTTGGGAAAGAATCTTCCCTCTTACACCTCACAGAATTTTGTTGTATTCCTCAGAATTCAACCACATGACCTTTCCTTAAGAGAGACTTAAGAATTCAACTTAAGTTTCTCTTAATGGAAAAGTCACGAGTTCGAATTCTGAGGACACGACAGAAATTGGTGAGAGGTAAGATGAGCTTAGATTCTTCGAGTCATTACAATCTTTTTCTTGATTTGCAAAAAGAGAGATTAGTGTTTGGCATTGTATCTTGAAAACAATTTTTTTCAAGTCATATGAAATTTTTGAGTTATTACTCGAGTGGGGGAAACCACGATTTCTCATACAGTATCGTTATTGATATATATCTTCCACATTAATTCTCTTTCTACATTTTTGTTTCTTTTTATTTTTTTGAAAATTTTCCAATAATTGTGTTAAATTTGGGAACTAGTGTGCATTTGATGAAACTTGAATGTGGATGATTTTAATTCAATATAGGCAACTTTATCAATGAGTCCAATTCACCGTATTTGTGCACGAACCAAAGAGCTCGATGCCTAAAGTTCTAGTATTTTTAAGAATCAACAGAAACTAGAAATTAATTGTGTTTCGGTATTTGTTTGAAATCAAGGATTTTTTTTGTAGCGCGTTCGTTCAACTTATTTTATCGCTTCCAATACACTACATCAGCTGGTATCAAAGCCGCTTTCGTTCATGATAGTGTTTGTAAATGACAAAAGTTATGATATATGATGATAACCGTTTTGTTCCTTTCTATCTAAGGAAGTCAATGGGCAAGATTTTGATGAGAACTATGATGCTCTGCTAATTTTTGACAAACAAGTTGAAGAATCTTTGGAGTCAGTTATGAAGGTCTTCAAACATTTGACGAAAAAAATTGAAGAATTTGTGGATTCGGGTAATGACAATTACGTTGAATCTTCAATCTTAGAGAAAAAATTGAAGAATGTATGAATTTGTGTGGTTACAGTTACGACGTTTCACTTATTTTCTATGAAAAGCCTGGTGTCAATGTCTCTCATAGATGGTCTAAAGGATTCATGGTTGGTTACAAGTGCCTCACAAGAGAGTCCGTGGATCTTGAGGCGCCTCTATAGTTTGAACTTCATCCAAAGAGTTTTCTTTTGTGTGCTCTACAAATTTAGAAAATACATTGACATTATTACAAGACTTTGGATGATAATACGGTATAAGATTCTAGGAAGAATCTTTGTCAATTAGAGGAGAATGATGAAGATTGAATGTGGATGATTTTAATTTAATTTAGGCAATTTTATCAGTGTTTTATTCTATTTTATAATTAGTTTAGTTTTAATGAGTATTAGGACTCTTAATTTTTATAGTTTTAATAAGATTAGGTTTTTAATTCTGTTTAGAGTAAGTCGTTATCTATAATTTTAATATTATATAGAGTTAGTCATTATTTAGGAGTTTAGTTATTATTCAAATTTTATCTACTGCTTTAAATACGTTCGTATGCCTTATGTCAATAAAATTGAGTAGAATTTGAATTGCAAGATTTTTTCAATTTCTTAAATTCTCGTATTTTATATTTAAAAATTAACGAATCCAATTCTATATGTCCGTGTGCGAATCAGAGAGTTTGATGGCTAGATTTATGATATTCTTAAGATCAACATAAACTAGAAGATGGTCATGTTCCGATATTCATTTGGAATCAACGAAATTTTGATAGCGTATTCATCAATGACATTCTATTGCTTCCGTCTCACTACATCAAGATTCGAGAATAAGTAAAAATTAGGACATGAAGCCCGGCTTCCGCAATTGTGTAATTATTCTGGAGTTGGTAAACGTTAAGATAGTCTTAGTTTTGTAAGTCTAATGAAGATTTTTCATAATTTATGTCTTAGTAGTCTATTTTAAAAAAATAAAATAAAAAAATAAATCACGCCTACCTCCAATTGAGACTTTATTGCTCTAATAACTGGAACTAGGTCTCAATTTCTTATTGTACTTGTTCGTCACAAGTCCGTGATATTTATGAGTTTGGACTTTTCACATACATCCCGAGTTCTTTTTTTATCTTTCTTTTCATGTTAATTTCATTATAGTATAATTTTACTGAGGTGAAGATTGACTTGCAAACGTTAACGCATAAAAGAGAACTATCAATACGAGTAAGACAATTTGAATTCTTTTAACCATATTAGGAATTTGACAAATCAAAAATAATTTTCAACCTTTTCAACCCCCGCCTAGTTATATTTTCTAGGGGAATTTTTATAAATGTCACTAAATTTGAAAATTCCAAAAAAAATTGTCATTTTCACTTTATTTGAGCAAAAATGTCACTTTTTTGTGCAAAATGTCCAAATTACCCCTAATAGCATATTTTGATGAGCATTTAATGTTTGATTTGAATGCAATTAATATGATGATGTGATGGTTTACTTTAAATATTATAAAAATTATTTATATGTATATTATAATTGAATACATAGAGTTTTCTTTAAAATAAAAAAAAAATATTAAATAATTTGAAATATTAACTGCACCACACATTCTTCTTCTCAATTCACAAACCCTAACTTTTTCTCCATCTTCTTCATTTTTTGATCAATAATACATTACTATTGAATTCATCGTCCATTTTGAGAGGTTAGCCATTACAATATGGTCAAATCGAATGGGAGAAATTCTTGAAACTATTATTCATTGATTTGTATGATTTTTGAAATGTTTGTGGAGGATAAAAAAATCAATATCATGTACAAAAATGAAGGATTTTCCATATTTAATGAAGTATTGAGTTATTTATTAATGAGAAGATATTTTCATGTGGTGGTTGAGAATTGATTATATCACCATTATTGTTTTCAAGTTTTCCGACAGTACGTACAATTCATCTATGTAATAGTTCTATTGAAACATCGTTTTACGGATGTTATCTGTCGAACCCGACATTTATAAACTGTCGGGAACGATAATTTAATTGTCGAATTCGACAGATGCACACTGTTAACACATCCTTGATTTCACCTTATGATACTCCATGAATTTCAATATTCGAAAGTTCTACATTCATATTATCAAATATAGGCATATTTATTATGCGGAATTCTTACCATTGCAATCCCAATGTTTCAGGTATGAGTAATCATTTGAGATTCATCGTGTCATATGGGGGACAATTTGTTAATGAGAACGACGAATGGAAGTGGAGAGGGGACAAAACCACTTCCATATTAGTGCCGACAAGTATTACCCTAACCAAACTCGTGGTACAATTGAAGGACAAACTTGATATTCTTGATCCCCGGACTCAAATTGAATTGAAGTTCAAAATCCCGAACATGAATATACCGTCGGCCTAAATACATGAAGATGAAGACGTAAAATGGTACATATCAGTTCTTAAAGAAACTATCATATACGTTACTATTTTGGAAGCTGAACTCCCAAGTGTTGGCATGAGGAGGGATACAAATTGTCCAAATCGTTCGTCGAGATTACAACCGACAAATCAGTCAACACTTCATCTGTAGTTCCCGACAGTTTCCTTCAGTCGTTTGCGATAGTTGAGACGACTACAAAATGTAACTAACACATCAAAACCCGATCGTTCATATATTGTTCCCGACAGATTGTCTCTGTCGTTCTCGACAGTTGGGATAGGGTACAAAATGTAATACCTGAAAATCCGACAGTTCAAATGTCGTTCCCGACAGATTGTCTCTGTGATTCTCGACAGTTGGGATGGACTACAAACTGAACTGCATTCGGGTGGAAGGTTTTGTTGCTTCATATCGACGAAGATATTAGTAGTATGAAAATGCTATTTCTAAAACTATTTTTATCCTCACAATATGAAATAAAGCTTGATTAAGCTTATGAGGGTTTCAAGTATAATGAACTCAGTGGTACTTCTATTTATAATGAACTTTCAAGATATTCAAGTATGACATTTATTACACAACCACCAAATCACATATGATAGTTTAAGGTGTAATTGTACAATTTTGAGTTTGCCTTTGTACATAATTTATTAAGGATTGAGATGTCTCTGCTGCGTACTATTTTGCTCCTCACAATATGTTGCATGTCCTTGTTGGCACTCAATTACCATTAAGTCCTTGGGGTGAAAGTGCTAGCACAGCTTTCCATTGGACTCATAAAATCTTACTTGGCACAATTAATATTACTTGGGTTTGCACCCTTTGAACTTGTTTAAGTGTGTGTGTGTGTGTGTATATATTAAAAGTTGTAATATAATTGAAATAATGCAGCTAAGTGGAAGAAAATGAGATGAGATGATTGTAACGTTGCTAACTTAAAATAATGTTCATCGAGACAAAATGTTGGCATCACCACGAAACCATCGTAACATAGAATATAAAAATTGTCTTCCTTTTACAGGATTACGAATCCATATTCAGTTATCTAAATCGAACAGAACTTACTAAAGCAACATTTTCAGCCTGAAGATTTGCTAAGGGTAGTGAAAGACCAACGTATATTGAATACAAAAGACCACTATAATTAGATAGTGGGCAATAAAAACTTGTCATTGTTGTGTAGGTCCATGGCTAGTCCCAAGTTAAGCATGAATCGAAGACCCTGAGAGAGATTAATAAACAGTCAATCATTAACAGAAGGTAGAATTTACAAAATAATTTTTATTTCACACAAAAATTGAAGATCATCATCATTTTTAAACCTACAAGTATTATTAAATGTCTTTAGCTATTACCTAGTTCAGTGTGGACTAAAGGGACACACAAATTTACTTGTTCAAATGGCAATATATATTGCATACACGTTGTCACCTAACATAGGTTCTACAATAAGCATTCATATAAGTCGACCAGAACACAATTCCATAAGCCGACAAGGCTTCAAACATTTTCAATGCATTCAATATCAAGTTAGGGCAAACTATTGCTTACTTTAGAAGCAAAATTTCGACGAGAATTATGGAATCACACCCTTTAGAATTCCACCTTCAAATCTCAGAAGCCTGAAATCAAAAGTTCACATTAACCACGACACCATCACTCTTTCTTAAGCAACGAAATTTGCCCTACTCAAATTTGGCAGAAGCTATTAAGGATGTTAAGCTACTAACCACCACCGATTACTCTTATAAAGGCAATCAGATTAACAATCAGATTATATTGCTCATCTTGCATAGTAGAATTTTTTTATAGGAGAATTAAAGAATTAGCATAATTTTCACGTGATATATAATAGCAACTAATTATCATGTGGATTAAGGGACCTTCATGGAAACCACTAGATGGATACAGAATACTTACGATTTTCTTTCATGCATACAAATACTATTTTTATATTAAAATGTTTCAGAAATTGAAAAAATAAAAATAGAAAGATTTGTGTCTATAATACGTAAATCAACTGACTATTACTAAAAAAAGTTTAATGCTCTGCAAATATTTAAAACTTTTGGGAAAAAGAATAAGATGACCAACTAATCACTAAAATATTCACTTCGATGCTAACCAAAAAGTAACAAAGACTCAATCCACATGAAAAAACTAGATATGGTAAGTTTTCCAGAAAGTATGTGTACAAATAAAATTTCGTCAATATTTTCTTTCGCCAAAAATGAATATAATTCGAAAATTTGGACCAAAACCTGCATTCCTTATTGTCTCCCTTAAACCCTGTAGGCATATAATCCCTCTTATATTTCATTATTTCCCAAAAAAGGTATTTTCATCTTCAAGAATGTTATATTTTGATTTGTCTCTTAAAACATATTTAAGCTAAATCATAAGAACTAAAATAGAAAATCAATAAAAATCTCGGGAACACTTAATTCTTATATTTGAATTTTCCTTCTACGCGATTAAATAAAATGCAGATCATAACATATAACATACTATGGCCAGCATTAGATTTCAAGATCTAAGTAATTTGCGGTTAAATATGATTATAGTTTGGTCTCTCTCAACATGACAGTAGAATGACTAATTCCCGAGAAAATAGGTCCACACAAGCAGAGATATTTATAGAATGCATGTGAAACTAATTTTAAGCAATATTAAAAACCGCCATAAGTAAAATGCCACTCAAATTATCTTTAAAATTATAATAAAGAACTAGTATTACATTTAAACGAAACCATGTGACATCTATATAACCGACTTCAGTGAATAGTTTGCTATATCAGTAAACGATCCAAGACTAAATGCTTTAACATGTCAACAAAGATAGGTCTCCATAAATGTATGTTGGGCTTAATTTTCTAGTGGACTCCTTCAAAGGATTCACGAGAAAAACATATATAACACGTGAAATGGTTTTCCCACCTAACATATATGGGACGAAACCAAAAAATAAAGACATAAACTGTGAACAATCACTCCTAATCATCCTTCAAAATCTAGTCTCAGAAAAAAAAAATGTACATCATTTATTGATTTTGCATTCACAACTGCATCTAACTTTAGTCCTTTTCAATTGAATGAAATATTCCACACACATTAAAAAAATTTTATGAGTTGGAAGAATAAATCAATAAACAGACTAAAAAGGAGTTTTGTCTTAAACCAACATAATTAAGGTCTCAAATCATTACTTGTCCTAGTTTAAGCATTTGATGAAACATATATCTTCAATAAAAATATATAATACATGAGACATGGTTGAGTGTTAAGAAGCATGTACCAGAGCCATTTCCAGAAGCCACAATATAAGTTACAAGATATACGAGTCTTCCTAGTTCTGCTTTGATTAACCAACAATGTAAATACAAAAGTGAGCAATCACCATTTTGTAGTAGGATCCGAGGAAAATATATTCAAGTTTTTTTTCTTACACAGGTATAAGAGGATCTGTATTTCTCGACACAAAATCAACAACCCTGCCAAATTAACATTTTGTTTAATTGCGAGCAATAGTACTGATCTAGCTGCATAATTGGCTCGTTTTGAGGAAGGAAAAACAGTATTAAACTTGCATTTATTCCATCCACAGGTAATCCATAAATACTTCTAGAATTTAAGCAAGGTATTCTTGGAAAAATGACATACTCTTTACAGGCTCGAGAAGCCGGTTGGAGGCTTTCAACAGACTTTAATTATTCCTGCTTAAATAAAATTTTCAATTGAAGATCTCATTCATGAAAATTGGCTTTTAAGAAAATTTAATCTATTCTAGAATTGCAATAACAATAAAAATGAGTACAAGAAGTTACTTAAAATACTTCTAGATAAACCTATAATTTTTTCTGTAGTATAGGATGGTGCAAATCTATCTGTAATGTAATTCAACGATGTGAACTGAAAAATTAAAAAGAAGGCTGGCTGCAAAGACTCGCATTCATCTCAGATTGGAAAACGTGGAAGTACTATCAACAATTGCAATGGTTACAGCCATAACACAAACATGATGGATCGTATTCAGAAGCCCCTATGAGATAATTACTGATGGGGTGGCAATCAAAGCAGACAAATGAATCCTCTGAAAACGTATCTTCTTCACTCTACACAATAGTAGAATGAGTTTATCACATTTTTCTGCCAAAAAATGACATTTGCAGAAGCCATTGCATCAATTCATTTGTTTACTTACAATGTGTCCAGCCAGTTTGCAGGATCTCAATGCAAATATTGAGCTATGTAATAGTGAAGTTTCTATAAACATCTGCATGCTACTTGGAACATTATACCAAGTATAAATATACCTAATGACGGATATGATGCGTGTTAAAAGAAATTGACGAAGAGGTTTTACTGATGAAAGTGGGTAAGAAGCAGATTTTGTAGATAGATCAAACTAATTGTTATCTCAAAATGGGAAAGTGGACAATTACGATTTTTCCTTCAAGAAATTTCGTAGATTTTGTCAGTGACCAAACTCCAAAGATCATTACATTTTCACACCATTAATTGTGTGTAAGGAAAACCTAGAAATCCTAAAAAATGTATGCAAAACCCATTTCAGATGCAGACATGGCCATTCTTCAGTCCATATGAACTTATCTTTTAAGTGATTCCCTGTCGACAACTTTAAAGAAATAAGTTCATCCAATGCACAAATTTACAGCCAAAACTCAAAAGTTAACTGTTCATTTTTTGCAGAAAGCCCTAGAGTACTAATTTACTACTATTTAATAAAAAAAATTGCTGTGATTACATGAGACTATGGCAGAAGAGTCGGAATCTGTACCGCTATACGTGAAATTGACGTGCCACCAGAGTGGAAGCGCTACGGATGAGTGACTAAGGCGGCGGCCAAGGGGAAATTTTGTGGCAGAAATAAGGAATCCCTCCAAAAAAACGCTCGAGAATCTTACTGGATCCGGAACGGCGTCGACACGGCGTGAAGAATGGTTGGATTAGATTTGGAGAGTTGAATTGTTGAGAGGGGAAGAGATCAGTGAAAGGAGTGGTGAGTTATTTCGTCCATTTCAACTTATTTCCAGACAACTTTTTTTTTTTCTTTTGTACTTCAAATGTATTATAATTCTAACATTTTGTACATATTGTAAATATAGTCATGTAAGGTATTTCAATTATGCAAAAGGGCAAAAATGTCCTAAATTGACAATTTTGGAAAGAGTTAAAAAAAGTGTCATTTTTGTAAATGCAAAGGAAAAAATTGATAACTGGTGCAATTTCCTCTATTTTTCCATTAAATTTAAGTTAGACATTGAGTTGTAGAGTTAGAGTGGAAAACACTAGTAATTAATTGAACTAAAAAGATATTAGAAATTTCATTTACAAAACTTTATTTATTATTGCGAGTAATACAACTTACAAAGAGGATAGAATTCATTCTTACACCAAATTTATCAGAACAAAAGGCATTGCCTTGAATTTATTACATAATGTACCCCATCATATATGACAGAACACATTTTTCTAACTATTTTCATACATAGATTTGCCCATAATTATGTCACACTTTTCAAAAATTACCTTTGTGATGTGGACATCAATGGTTTCTGGATCAAAAAAGGCCATGTAATAACAAGTTTTTGCAACCATTAGAAACGTTTGCTTGACATAGGGAGCAATTTCATTGGATTCTTGAAGTACTGATTGCACTAATGCCTGCATATCAGTTTCAATTTCTTTGTATTTGATGCCGTGAGGCCCTTTGTCTGTATTTCCCATTTCGTGTACCTAAACATCAATTGCTTCCAAATGAAATCAAGACAGAATACGAAATAAGAGCATCGGCTAAAAGCGTTCAAAGAACACTAAAATATTTGTCTAAAGTTTCCTTTTTAAATTTTATTAAAATATATATAGAACAAAATAATTTTTTTTTTAATTTTTTTGGAACATAATTTCTGAAGAATTTTAGTTTTCAAAATGTGATAAACATCAATTATATCGTTTTAAAAATTCCTGGGCAACCTAGTTCGTATTCGACAAAACTATTTCTTGGCATTTAGAATTATGTTATGTACCTTGTTATTTTGATATTCTCGAAGCTGATGACAGATTTTATTTGTGAGCTTGGAGAGCTTGTTGTATTCTGGATTCTGCAGCATGTCCTCAGAAACCATATAACCAGCACAAATGTTTATTGTGTGTACTAGGAGTTCGGCTTTGTCGTTGTATTCAAGATCTTCATTGTTCAATTTCGACAACCATGTTTCCCACTACATTATACAATCCAAAAAATTACACCATCATTTATAAAAATTGTGCACATTCAATGCATTTCATTTTCTATGAATCAGACCTATGTAAAAGCGAAGCAGCATGATGAAGACAAATTTTAATAAATAAAAATAATATTGAACTCACAGCATAATGCAGTTGGTGACAGATATCCGTGTCATGCTCCTGCAATGTCTCTATTGAGTGTTGATCAAGGGTTTTTAGTAGAATATCAAGTATTCTTTGTCCAGTCTTATAGCTGTTCATAAGAAGATATTAATCTATAATTCATAAAATTAATACTTGGATGTAAGATTTGATAACATTATCGAGGAAGAAAAATAAGTGAATTTTTTTATTTATTATTATTATTATTATTATTATTATTATGTCCAATTTTGTGTAGTACTTGATACCACAGTGCCACAGTCTCTACTCATAAATTTATGTGGTTGCACAAAACTTATAAGTAGACAAGTAGAGATATTTTACCTTTTCCTTTGTCCTATGCCGTTGAAGTTTTTGAATTTCGATAACAAATCAATCCTTTTCTCCAAAGTTTTACTTTCTCTAGTGAAATAAAATGTCATTAGTCTCACAATAATTTGAGATTTAGCCCATGCAAGTCTCACATTTGATCTCTCTGGCTCAAATATATTTGCAGCTGCCAAGAAATAAGCAAGAAGAATGTCCTTTTGATTTATCCCCAGTTCTTGCAATTTCCATACCATCTGCATGATAGATAATAATAATAATAAGTTGCTTAGTTTCATATTACGGTAAGGGTCATTTATATTTTTGTCCTAAATAAAGCAACGAGAATTTAAATCTTGTTTGGCTAAGCTATAAGTGTTTATTCATAAGTAATTTTAAAAATTAATAATTATTTTATTGGTTAAAATTTAGAAATAAGTAAATTACTTATTTTTATAGCAAGTTAAGTGCTACATGTAAAAGAATTTATTTATTTTAACAGTAGAATAAATGTTATTATTCGACTAAGTAATTTATTTGCAAATTTAACCAATAATTTATTTATTTTTTATTTTTATTTTTATTTTTGTCAAACCTTCTTATCTACTTGTAAGCAAAATTTTAAGCAAAGCGAAAGATTTACTTGCGCTTCTAAAGAGTTCCATTCCCTTTGATGTTGTGCCTGGCAGATATTGAAATCCAATTTTGCAAGCTCAAGATACTTATTGTTGCTAATATCAGGCATCCTACAAACAAATTGCAAAAACATGTCTTAATCTAAAGTAATTATAATAATTAATAATAAAAAGTACGAAAAATATATAAAATAAATTAATCCACTTCCAAATTATAAGCTACCAAAAAGTTAATTAACCTGTACAATGTCTTGCTAATCCATACATCATCTTCACCACCATAATGCTCTATATAATATTTAGCCTCCACACGAGGTAGGCTGGCATACCATGGCATTTCCAATCCTTTCCTTATCTGTTGTCACATATTTTGTTTGTTTCATATTTTAGATTACGAAGTAAAAAAATAAAATAAAAATAAAAAATTGGCCGATATATATATCTTTTTTTTTTATGGTCATTTTTATATCGATATTTAGCAATATTTCAATAGTTACCTCGGTGGGAAGGTGCTTCGATATGACCCATTTATCTAAAAATTTATCAGATGCTAATCTTTCTTGTAAAAAACTGTATGAGAATTCTTTTGCTTCGTCAAGAACTTTTTCTTCTGGAAATTGAACCTGCGAAGCTCTGTAGAGATTGTATATAGGGGTTGGTGACTCAATCATTTGATAGGCAAAACAAGAAAATTTTCCATTGTTCTTGAACTGCTCCAACACATCTGGGAAATTATAACACTCCACTGCATTAGTAAAACACTCAAAACTACCGTACACAACATTGAAAAACTCTAGACAATACAATGAAAAGGTTTATTTTTTATTTTTTTAATTCTTAGTCGAATAATCCTATCGAGTATTAATTAATCTCCTCAAAATCATGTCTTATGTACCAGGTGTAACATTGTATCCGTGCAATCTTAGGAACCTGAACCCCATGGATGTGTCATCAACATCAGAAAATCTTGCCAATCTTCCACCAAAGATTCCATCTGCGGACCAAAATCTGTAAATTAACAATTTCCAAAATGAATATTGTTAGTTTTATATCTTGTATTGGCGATTCTGTGAACAAAAGGACCAACTTGAACAATTATAAAGTTTAGGGACTGAATTGTAAAGTTTCATAGTTCATAGGATAGCGTAGGGTTCAGGATTCCATGTCTGGAACAAGAATGATTCACGTCGATTTTTCGTTAGCTGCTCACCTGAGTGCTGGTCGAGCGGAGGAATTAGAAACTGTCTCGCTCGCCTTTTACGGTCAGACTTAATTTTCATTTTTCGAGAATATTACTTGGCCCATACAACCTATTCGTCCAACATATAAATACTAGCGTCGCGTATTCTGCTGTAGAGAGGTTGAACACATTATATATTCTTGAGAGAATTCATGTTTCATCATATTCAAAGTTCAAATCCTCCATCGTTTATGCGTCATTCATTGTGAAAATATCAAAGAGCCAAATCAAACACTGAATTGTCTTCTTCACTTGGATCTGCTGCAAGATTGTTTCGTCAACTGTGCTTCTTTAAAGATCAAGGAAGAACTGAAGAACAAGGAGTTCCTTGGGAAGATATATAGGAGATAAACTGCGTAAAGAGTCAAGATTGGAGTTCGTGTGCTAATTCCAAGAAGACTGCTTTACAAAGAAGAGCCGGTATTGGTGTTCGTGTGCACATTCCAGGAGGGCTGCTTCGCACTTCATACAGGAGATCAGAAAACTTGTGTTGTCAACTTTGCTGGTGGTCTGTAAGTTAATTGACAGTTTATAGTGTATCTTTAAGTGACAAAGCGCCCGTAGTTTTTTCACGTTGGGTTTCTCCGTAAACAATTATGGTGTTGTTTACTACTTTTTATTGTTTTGATTTAACTGCGGTATTCAAAGATAGGTTAAATTGAATTGTATGAATAATCATCTAGACGTAATTAACTTGTGACTTGTTAATTAATTTGATAATTACGCATTTAGACCTAATCACCCCCTCTAAGTGTAGTTAGGTCGAATCTTACGTTTTTCAATTGGTATCAGAGCCTAATCTCATGTCCTGACCCATATTTTGATTGTCTAGATCAGTAGTTCATTGTCTGTACCGCCATATTTTGATGGCAGTAACTATACCTATTGGAAAGTTCGCATAGAGCTTTTCTTAAGGCTTTAGATAAGTGTGTGTGGATTTCTGTGCAAAATGGGTGGAATCCACCTTCTACCACTACTGATGGTGTAGTTACACTTACTAATATTTCCTTATGGACTAAAACTAACTTGGATGAGTGTAGTTGGAATAGCAAAGGTTTGCATGCTTTGTTTATGGATGTGTCTCCTGAAGAGTTTAGAAGAGTGTCTATGTGTGAGACTGCTAAGGAGGTTTGTGATATTTTGGAGACAACCCATGAGGGCACTAAGATTATGAAAAACTCCAAATTACAGATGTTGACGTCTAGGTTTGAAGAACTTAAGATGAATGATGATGATAAGTTTGATGAGTTCTATGCTAAATTGAACGATATTGTGAACTCTAGTTTTAATCTAGGAGAAAGAATACTGAGTCAAAAATAGTTTAAAATGTTCTTAGATCCCTACCTGAAAGGCTTAGACCTAAGGTAACTTGTATTTAAGAGAGTAAGGATCTTGATGCACTGAAAATAGAAGAACTTGTAGGATCCCTTCAAACCTATGAACTAATCTTAGCACAGCCTAGGAAACAGAAATCAATTGCCTTGAACACCCATAGGGAAGAAAATTATGAGTCTAGTGATGAAGATTCCCTTAAAGGTGAAGAGATAGACTATTTCGTGAAAAAATAGACTATTTCGTGAAAAAATTCCAAAGGTGATGAGGAATAGGAGAAGGATTCGGGAATGGAATAATTTTGTCCCAAATTAACTCTCGAGAGATAGACGTGAGAAGAATACTTTTAGGACTCTCAATAGAAAATCTGAGTCTGTCAAATGCCATGAATGTAAGGGATTTGGTCACATTAGGAGTGAATGTTGTAATCTGAAGAAGAGTTCTGGAAGAGAGAGGTGTAAGGTTTTAGCTGTGACCAAGGAGGATGAGGAGTCGGATTCCAATTATCATGATGAGACATCTGGGGATGAGGATGGCGATGGTTATATGGCATTCACCTCGATTGTTGACTTTGAATCTGACTTTGAGATTGAGACAAGGGAAATGAAGGTTGAGAGTGAACGAACTGGAGATGGGCTGAATTATCGTGTTGCTCACCTTGCCTTTAAAGCTCAGAACCATTCTATGCGGTACCTTGGCAAAGCCATCTTCTCATCCTTGTATGAATGGAATGGCAGTATAGTTACCTTGGGGATGGAGCCACTGCATCGATTCTTGGTAAATGAGTTGTGAGTATAGCTAGACTACCTGCCCTCTCGGATGTGCTGTATGTGAAAGTTTTAAAGTCCAACTTGTTGAGCATCAGTCAAATCTGTGATGCTAATTTTGAGGTAACCTTTGTTCAGAAAAGGTGTTCTGTGTATGACTCGACGGGTAACATTGTTCTTGAAGGTGTAAGAATGTCTGAAAATTGTTACGGAGTCCTACCTAACCCAAACTATCTTTGCAGTCGTGCCAAAATTGACATCACTGAGTTGTGGCATCAAAGACTGGGTCATATGAATCATGTCAATCTGTCAAAACTGGCCAAGAAGAAGATTGTCAATGGTCTGCCTAAGCTGGATATTACTGATACCACTGTGTGTGGTCCATGTCAACAAGGTAAGCAGCTTAGGGTACCTTACAAGCAAACTTCTAAGATCTTGACAAGCAAGCCCCTTGAATTGCTTAATATGGATCTTATGGGACCATCGAGGACCGAATATCTTGGTGGTAAAATGTATAATTTGGTTGTGGTGGATGACTTTTCTTGCTTCACGTGGATTGAGTTGTTGAGAAATAAAACAGAAGTGGTCAGTCTTGTCATATCGTCGTGTAAAAGGTTTAGGAACGAGAACGGTTATTCTGTTTTCAGAATTCGCAGTGATCATGGTAAAGAGTTCGAAAACTCGAATCTTAAGAATTTTTGTCTGTAGGAGGGGATTCAGCATGAATTCTCCTCACTGATCACTCTACAACAAAACGGTGTAGTTGAGAGAAAAAATCGTGTGCTTCAAGAAATGGTAAGAGCTATACTTCACGGTAAAGATCTATCTATACATTTCTGGGGAGAAGCTGTCAATACTGCATGTCACATTATCAATAGAGTTTATCTCAGAACTAAGACTGACATGACATCCTATGAGATCTGGAAAGGTAAACAGCCCACTATCAAGTACTTTCGTGTATTTGGCAGCAAGTGCTACATTTTGAGAGATATGGAGAATTTGGGAAAGTTTGATTCAAAGAGTGATAAAGGTATATTCTTAGGGTATTCCAAGAATAGCTGGGTTTATCAGGTGTACAACAATCGTATACGAGGTGTGATGGAATCTATGAATGTGGGGGTTGATGATGTTTGTTGTGAGGGGAAGACCGGTGGAGATTGTGTTGAGTTGGTGCAGTTGAATGTTGAACCAGCTGAGGTAATTGAATCTAAGGAAGCTTCAGTTCCTGATCCCCCACTGACATCTAATGAGCTGGTAGTTTCTACTAAGGATACTCCATCTGATAATGAAGCTAAACCACCTAAAGAGCCTTCGTCTAGAGTGAAATTGAATCATCCTAAGGACAAGTGATTGGAGAGATCGAGGAAGGTATGAGACTTCGCAGAAGGGTCCTGAACAACCTGTCTTATGCGAGCTATGTGTCTCAGATTGAACTAAAGAAGGTTGAGGAAGCCCTTGTGGATGAATGTTGGGTTAATGCAATGCATGAAGAGTTAAATCAGTTTGTCAGAAACAGAGTTTGGGATTTAGTACCTATGCTAGATGATTGCAATGTTATTGGTACCAAGTGGATATTTAAGAATAAAACTGATGATCAAGGTACCATTACGAGAAATAAGGCTAGATTGGTTGCCCAGGGGTATACTTAGGTTGAAGGTGTTGATTTTGATGAGACATTTGCCCCTGTAGCTAGGCTTGAATCCATCAGAATTCTTCTGGCAGTTGCGTGTACTTTAGGCTTTAAATTGTATCAAATGGATGTCAAGAGTGCGTTCCTGAATGATATTCTTCAAAAGGAAGCTTATGTAGAATAACCTAAAGGTTTTGTTGATCCTAAATACCCGCACTATGTGTATAGGCTGAATAAAGTCTTGTATCGGTTTACTGCATACCTCTGGAAATGGCTTTACGAGAGGTGGTGCCGACATAACCTTGTTCATACCATAGCTCAGATCTATGTGGATGACATCATCTTTGGTTCTTCGGTTGATTCCCTTACTCATAAGTTTGCAGAATGTATGAAACAAAAATTTGAGATGAGCATGATTGGTGAATTAACATTTTTCTTGGTCTCCAAGTCAAGCAGACTGATGAGGGGTTATTCATTTCTCAATCAAAGTATGCCAAGAATCTTGTGAAGCGATTTGGACTGGACAATAAGAAACACACTAGAACCTCTATGAATACCAGTATCAGGTTAGGTATAGACCCTACAAGTAAGAGTGTTGATCAAACACTTTACAGGAGCATGACAGGTAGTCTGCTTTATCTTTCTGCTAGACATTGCATTTAGTGTAGGGGCCTGTGTACGCTTTCAGGCTGATCCTAAAGAGTCTCACCTGAGTCATGTACGACGTATTATTAGATATGTCAATTGTACAGTTGATTATGTTATTTTGTACTCTAGAAATTCTACTCTTGATCTTGCTGGATATTCCGACACCGATTGGGCTGGTAATGCCGATGATAGAAAGAGTACCTCAGGTGGTTGTTTTTATAGTGGTGCTAACCTCATGCTTAGATGAGTAAGAAACAAAAATTTATCTCATTATCCACAGTCGAGGTCAAATATATTGTTGCTGGTAGTTGTTGCACTCAACTACTTTGGATGAAGCAGATGTTGAATGATTATGGGATTGAACAGGGTACTATGACTGTGTTTTGTGATAATATGAGTGCTATTAATATTTCAAAAATTATGTTCAACAATCTCGAATTAAATATATTGACACTAGACACCATTTCATTCGAGAGCTTGTGGAAACTCAAATTGTGACTCTTGAACATGTTTCCACTGAAATCCAATTAGCTGATTTATTTACTAAATCGTTGGATGGTCTTCAGTTTGAGTCTCTTCGTACAGCTATTGGTATTTGTGTTCCTCACTGATTGAGGTTATTTGATGTATGCGAGTATGGCACCGCTGATTATTATTATGATTTGCATGCATCATACTTATGTACTTGTTCTCACGCATTTTATTTTCTGCTTTACGTTTTTATTTTAAAAAAAGGAGTTGATATGGCAATTTGTTGTACTGCATGGTGCATGATACACTTGATTTTGTTGGTATTAAGCAAGCATAAATTTATTTGGTAGGCTATAACATACTTTCCATTGCTAGCTTAGGGTACTTGTGGAGTATTTAATATAGGTCTCTTCACATACCATCTGCACTGCACACACTATGACTTTGATAGTGGGACTCTACCGCATGTGTGAGATTTGTGATGATAGTCACATGTTAGTAGGGTGACTTTGAACATGAATTGACCATATTTATTAGACCTAAGCTTGACATTACCTTTGTATGTTTAATGTATGACCGAAAATTGATAATTTAGAGGGACTCAATATCTTAATGCTCCTTTTCAAAGCCTACTTGACTTGAGTTATTAAGCCTATGGGGCTTCTTATAACCTAGTGCCTATGGTCAACTGACTTAGGTTAATTGGCCTAAAACTTGTTACAAAGATCATGTTAGTCGCTTAATGAAAAGGAGCCTGCACTTAAGATGAAAAATAATAATATGACCATCTCTATTAAAAGTTGTGATATAAAGAAAATATGTGTGCTGTAAGTCAAGGGGAGAAAAGTACATCTCTATTGAAAATGGGCTTTCATTGTAGGTTCTAATGTTCTTTACAGATTTGACTTTCATAAGTAGAAGAATATACTTATTAGGAGTGATGTGTATTTAAGGTTTGGAGTCCTACTGACAGAAGATTAGTGACACTTAACACATATGATTCACCTATATCATTTACTCCACGGGTAACTTAAGTTGGTGTTGTGGAAAGTCTATTGTTTACTACATATACTTGTGATTGCTTACATCTACATTGTTGAGTTGTTGTGTGACTTTTGCTCCATTCCTTTGCCATTTGTGACAAAAAGGGGGAGATATTTTGTAGTAAGGGGGAGATTTAATCATGCACATTTATTAGTTTGAGCATCTTGATACATATCATTGTCTTTTTAGGGGTCGATTGGGAGAGACATAGATACTGTATAGACATATTGTGCTTTAAACTCAAATTTAATCTTTTAATATGTCTTGAGGGGTCATTGGGGAGAGACGTAGATACATGTTGACATTTGACTTGATTTACATTTGCATTGATTAATATTGTTATGTCACATGTCTTGAGGGGTTATTAGGGAGAGACATAGATACATTTCCTACTGCTTTAACACTTGTTTACAGTAGTGACATTACACTTGCATTGCATGTCATGCACTGAGGGAGAGCATGTGCTTTGTAATTGTATTGCATTTCATACATAATTGTTTGAGTTTTTTTCTTAATGTTTTGTGGTATTAATGTAGTTATGGTGTCTTGGTTAACATTAATTCTGCATCTCAAACTAGCTTGCCTTTTTCACTGATTATGTTTCCAAGTACTTTATTACTTATTTCTTGTGTCATATGCTTTTACATTGGTATGTGAGTTTTGATTGCAGGATGCATGATTAACAAAGTTGAAGCTGCATTCAGTTGATTCAGTAGGGCGTGATTAGTTTTGATAGGTTGTTGTATTTTTTTGCATTGTATTTTGTCACAGAATGCTAAAGGGAAAGTTTGTTAGTTTTATATCTTGTATTGGCGATTCTGTGAACAAAAGGACCAACTTGAACAATTATAAAGTTTAGGGACTGAATTGTAAATTTCATAGTTGGTAGGATAGCGTAGGGTTCGAGGTTCCATGCCTAGAACAAGAAGGATTCACGCCAATTTTTCGCTAGCTTCTCGTCGGAGTGCTGCTCAAGCGGAGGAATCGGAAACTGTCTCGCTCGCCCTTCGCCCCACTGTCGTTCGAGTGACAGGCCCTTCGCTCCAGCGACATGTTAGCCTCACTCGAGCGACGTTTTTACGGTCAGACCTAATTTTTCTTTTTCGAGAATTTTACTTGGCCCATACAACCTATTTCGTCCAACATATAAATACTGGCGCTGCGTATTCTGCTGTAGATAGGTTGAATACATTATATTTTTTAGAGAATTCATGCTTCATCATATTCAAAGTTCAAACCTTCCATCGTTTATGCGCCATTCATTGTGAAAACATCAAAGAGCCAAATCAAACACTGAATTGTCTTCTTCTCTTGGATCTGCTGCAAGATTGTTTCGTCAACTATGCTACTTTAAGGATCAAGGAAGAACTAAAGAACAATGAGTTCCTTGGAAAGATCTACATGAGATAAACCACGTAAAGAGTTAGGATCGAAGTTCGTGTGCTGATTCCAGGAGGACCGCTTTACAAAGAAGAGTTGGGATTGGTGTTCGTGTGCACATTCCAGGAAGGCTGCTTCACACTTCAGACATGAGATCAGAAAGCTTGTGTTGTCAATTTTGCTGGTGTCTGTAAGTTAATTGATAGTTTATAGTGGATCTTTAAGTGACCAAGCGCCCGAAGTTTTTTCACGTTGGGTTTTTCCGTTAACAATTCTGGTGTTGTTTACTGCTTTTTATTGTTTTGATTTAACTGCGGTATTCAAATATAAGTTAAATTGAATTGTATGAATAGTCAACTAGACATAATTAACTTGTGACTTGTTGCTTGTTAATTAATTTGATAATTTTGCATTTACACCTAATCACACCCCTCTATATGTAGTTGAGTCAAATTTTGCGTTTCTCAAATACTAGTAGTTTATTCTCCTACTAGTTGTACTATACTGTAGTTTCTATTTCTACACGAATTTTGATATCGGAACTCGGGAATAAACTGTATTTCCGAGAATATCACAAATCTACTTGCTTAACCATTTTGCTTATTTTAATTTCATTATTTTGAATAATCACTTAATTAATCTTATAATATCCATTTACCAATAAAAGAACAAAATGGTGTCATGGTTGTGTTTTTTTTTTTTGAAAGACTAGTTTTGTGGTGGCCAGGCCAAGATCGGTTTACCCAAAGGTTGTCCCAAAGTGGGTTCGGGTTACGTCCTGGTATACTTTTTTTTTTTTTAAATACGTAAAATTTATTAGGTCAATACAGTACGAAGATATTAATGTAAAAATGCATTAGTTGAATCATTTGAATGTAATTACCCCCACTGAGCCCTTAATGGGTCCGCCCCCTGCTCGAATGTACCTCTTCTAGCCCTTTCACTATATTAGATGACATTTTCATGTAATTCCCTAAATTTTCGAAGTTGGATATATCTTCTAAATTTGTGTATTGAGGAGTGAAAAAAACTATCATATAATAAGTCCAAATAACAAAAATAGCATTAACATTGAAAAATAGGCATAACAGTGATTCATTTCATTCTTTAATCACGAAACTAAAGAAAAAAAAAAAAATTAAAAGTCTATCCACTCAAATTAATATGGATCAAGGCATAATAGTGACAAAGAAACACGAATGGTTCAAACATTAAACATTCCAAACTTAAAAAATATATTCACGCTTAAATATATATCATTTTCTTGCATACGTGACTTCCTTATGTTAACCTTAACAAGCTAATAAAAATAAAATAAAAAACAATTCATAAATAGGGGAAAAATAAATTTATATAATTACCTGTAGACATGATCTAAACAACCCTTGATTTGAGGAGTGAAGAAACGGGAAATTCCTAGCCGTTCTAATCGATCAATGGCCCAGAGTCGTGCGAACAAATCAGATGGGTACGCAGCAGGTGCTAAAGAGTGAAATATAGTCATTGATGAAGGCTTTATTAATTTCAACATAAATTATGTATAGTAAAGTTATTTTTTTCTCGAAAAATGAATGGAGCTTTAAAGATTGTACCTCCTCCTTGAAACTCCTTAACGATATCGTCCAAATATCTGAAGCATTTTTCATCTTTAGTCTCTATAAGTGCAAATGCAGTGGAGGCTGGAGATGTTAAGAAAGATCCTAATGGTGTCTGCAACTTCAAAAGTTTTTCCCATTCCAATTCCAAATCTTGTAATTATCCTTCCAGACTATACAGTAGAGATGTTGGTACATTGTGCAGAAGGTCCTTTGGAATCCTGTCCAATAGATGAATTATTTTATTTTTTTTTCTTGCATTTTTCTTAAAGATAGTTTCGTGTTTTCTTTAACAAAAGATTACAAACATTTCTTGAAGTAACTGACTACCATGGAGACATCCTCACTTGTAAAAAGTTATAGACATCTAGTTGTAGCTAAAAGCAAAATATGTAGTTTCCATTTTACCTCTCTTTTCTTATTTCTTAATTAATCTTTCTCCATATTTTTAATTAAGATGGAGCACTGTTTTAATTTAAAAGAATATCATCATCAAATTTGTGGAATAGTCTTTTGGTCGGCTTTCTTGTTCTTGAGGGCTTTCTGGCTAGTAGGCTTTATAGTGGACGTGCCTTGCTTAACAAATATATTACATATATATTATTGCCTTATTTAGCCCTTATATGGTAGAGCTTTATTTCAAGTTCCTACAATTATTTTTAGCCCTAGTTTAATATTCATTATTTTCAAAATATATTTTTCTCTCTTTTATTTCCAATCACAAATTCTTTGATAAAATAATATTATACATGAGAGGTGTGTTGATTAAATTTAAATAAATAATAGTATTTCTTTCTAACCATTTAAATTTATAGATAATGTGGTTCAATTATCCTAGATAATAATATGAAAATCCAAACAGTCCATGAATTTAAAAACAAATAATAATAAAAAAGGTGACCAAATGCCCACCTTGCATTAGACTGTGCTTTATAAAAATAAATAAATAAATAAAACAGTCTACCTCGAACAATTTCTTGAATGGTTCAAATATAAACACGATTAGTCAAGGCAAACATTTAACTTTCATGAAGTATTTCAAAGTGGAAAATTAAAATAATATTATACATGAGAGGTGTGTTGATTAAATTTAAATAAATAAAAGTATTTCTTTCTAACCATTTAAACTTATAGACATCGTGGTTCAATTATCCTAAATAATAATATGAAAATCCAAAGAGTCCATGAATTAAAAAAAAAAAAAAAAGTGATCAAATGCCCACCTTACATTTGACTGTGCTTTAAAAAAATAAAAATAAATAAAACACGTCTTACTCGAACAATTTCTTGAATGGTGCAAATATAAACACGATTAGTCAAGGCAAACATTTAACTTATTCATGAAGTATTTCAAAGTGGAAAATTAAAATAATCTTCCCATGACTATTCAATACAATTAGCCAAAGTCAAGGATCTTATCCAAAGATTGGTTCAATAAGAACTAGTCATGATTTTACAAAGGTTTTAAATTATTGGATTACGACCTCAAATTATTGAGAGGAGAAAATATTATAATATATTTAGTTGAATATTGTTTGTAGATGACATGTATATTAGTCAATATTAGTAAATTAAATTATTGGGACCTTTGACTTCAAATACCGTTTTAGTCAATATTAGTAAATTAAATTAAATCATGTGAAGCACGGGAATCCATTTCTAAAGAACATCTCGTTTTAAATAGTCTTATTGTTAAGTTCATTGTGAAATTGAAATCGTCTCGCATCGTTTTGAAGGGATAATTATTGTTATTCAATGAGAAAGTCCATTCATTTGCAGATAAGCGTCATCCACGGAATAAAAATAAAACCATAAATGCATTGGATTCCTACTCAATAAAATATATTCATTAATTTTACTTCAAAGTTCAAATATCACTTTAGTCAATATTAGAAAAGTAAATTAAACCATCTGTTGAATAAGAATTGTGAATCATTATTGTCTAATTTTCATGGAGAGATCACTACAACAAAAACAATCTACGGCAACGTTTGGACGTGTGTTGCAAATCGAGGTGTTGTCGTAGAGTAGAGAGATACGTCAATGTTTAAAAAACGTTGCCGTAGAGATACGACAACGTTTGGAAAATGTTGCAAAAGGCAGTCTTTAATTTAAATATTCGATGTAAATTGTTGCGTTTATACTTAAAAAAATTACAAATCATTAGGGCCAAATATAAATCATTTTAACAAAAGATTATGGAGAATTTATATATTTGACCAATCAATGTTTTGCACATCACTTTTTACGTTTTTTCACTTCACCATATTAGTCGTCTTCTTTACATTCTTTACAAGTAAAAGTGTCCACACGGCACGCTTACTGAGTCCAATATTATCTTCTAAAGTAATAAGGTCACATATAGTACGTTTATTATTTAATATTTAGTTGTCTTATTCAATATAAATTATTAAATTGAGTAACAAATCATCATTGGAATAATTCTTAGCAACCAAAAATAGATTGGTAGAAACTATTTTTTGGTCGCTGAAGATCTTAGCAACCCTAAAAAAGGCCGCATGATGTTATTCACTGTCGTTAAAAATCATTAGAGATTGAATAACATTTGGTCGCTAAATCTACAATATTCAACGACCAAAATTGGTCGGTAAAGGTCTTGGTTTGGAGGCTGATAATGAATTGGTTGATTTGTACGCTTTTAATCCTACGTAAAATTATTCAGCAACCAAATCATAGTTGGTTGCTAAAACTAATCTTCATCAACCAAAAGATTAGTTGCTTTCTTCAAAAAAATATCATCATCCAAAAAATATTCTAAGGAAAAAATAAAAAAATAAAGCCTCTATTTGCATATAAATGTCATCCAGTGAATAAAAATGGATCATAATTGAATAAGATTCCTGCTATGTAAAATATATTTATTAATTTTAGTTCAAAGTTCAAATACAGCTTTAGTCAATATTAGTAAAGTAAATTAATCATTCATTGTGAATTATTATTTTATCTCATTTTCATGAATAGCTGCTTGAATGTGACACCACTTCTTCTACCATCTCTTATGCTAAATTTAAGCAAAAGTTTGAGTTACGAGAATCCATTTTTGAACAACATATATTTTTAAATCGTCTTATCATCAAGTTTATTGTGAAATTGAAATCGTCTCATGTCGTTTTGAAGAGAAAACTATTGTCATTAATTGATTGACTTTGCTACGTATATATCAAGGATTACATAATGTATACATGACTAATTTCTACAAACTAATTATATAATGTAACTTGTACATTATATAGCCTTTGGTAGGGGTTCCTTTAAAAATGGCCAAAATGGCCTAGTCAAAGGCCCATATTTCCACATTGACTTTTCATTCATTGCATATTTCCAAATTGACCTATTTGAGTTAAAAAGACAAAAATGCCCTTAAGTGTATAAAACAATTACAAAATATGATTTTGTTAAAAAGACAATACTACCTTTTTAGTTAACAAATAAAAACCAAACACTCCCTACTTAAAATTTCAAAATCGACTCCAATACAAATAAAAACTCTCTCATCTTATTCAATCTGAAAATCTAAAAAATATCGATAGATTTTCTGTCAATTACTTCGAATCGGTAAGTATATTTACGTATGTTTAATTTCATTTTCGTTAAATGTGTATATGTTTTCGCTTGATAAATTAAGATTCGACATAGATAACATGTATATAAATTTTTTAGCAGATGTATAATTTTTTAAATTTTAAACACGAATGAAAAAAAAAATTCATCTGCATGTTACTTTCCGAATAACCGCCTTAACGACTGTTACGAAAAAACAATCGACCGGCTGTTAACAGTTCAAAAGTCAGCTCTTTTTGTTTTTAAGAAGTTTCTGTTTCCACTGTAAGCCGAATTTTTGAATGAATGTTTACAAATTCTGTTTCGTCATGCACACATATGATGATTGTACTCCTGATTTGTTATTTTGGTGATTTTGAATTGGATAAAAATAATCGATAGGCATGGAAATGGACGAATGACATAAAAGGTAGTATGGCAACACATATAACAGAGACTATATCATACGAGAAATTGTACCATGATATACAGAATAAGCTGAACGTCGATTCATCTCGATACAATATGGTACTGAGATAGCAATTCAAAGAGCATTTGCCATTTTCAATTCCACATATAATGGTTATATAAGATATTGAAGTGAATTATTTTTGAGTTGAACAAAATGCAAATGACACCAATTTGAGTGACTTAAGTGAGGAAGGACGACGCGGAAGGTAGAAATGAACATTCGGATGGAGCTGATGATAATGCAAAGGATTTTTGGGATACGATGGAGATAGCTCGCTAGGATGACGCAAATATTTTCGAGATAATTGTTTCTCATCGTGACATCGCAGTGACGCACATAATTCAATCGGTAGTTCAGGACAACGAGAATGTAAATGAATTTACAAATGAGGATTTTATTGATTTATCCCGTCAGAGACATGAGCGAGATGGGAGCTCGGGGGCCTGAATGAGCGACTTTCATCTAATTCTTCACGTATGGTTCCTGATGATGAAGATCTGCATATTGAGCAACTATTTAAAGTGAAAAAAGATTTGCAGGAATCTGTGTACCTATTGACATTGAAATTCAACTTTCAGTTTAAGGTAAAGAAATCAAGCAAGTTGTTTGCGTCGATGAAAGTTGTCATTGGCGGTTGCGAGCGACTAAGACGGATACAAATGAGTCATTTGTAGTTCGCAAGTATACACGGGAACATACTTGCAAATTAGGGATTCATAAAAACGATCACATGCAAACTCTGTAACGACCCAAATTTTAACAATAAAAATAAATATGAGTCATTACCAAAACTTTTATTTATTTCAGCCAATTAGATAATTAATTTTTAAAAATGAAAACATGTATTAAATTAAGGAATCCAAACACTTCACATTTCGTGGCCACGTGACATTCATTACCGTGTACTTTGAAAAGAAAATGACAGTAAGGACAATATGAAATGAGGAGAGGACAAGGCAGACTTATAAAATAAAAATAACTTGAATTCACGTCAAATTTTTTAAAATCTAAATACAAAACTTCAAAGTGTACTTATACATTTAAGACTAAGAGGATACTAATTTATTCATTAGAAAGTAGACAATTATACTTTAACATCAGTCCGGGCATTAAATTAAACATAAACGTTCATTTCAATAAAATTAAAAGAAATAAAGTAACGTGTCGAATTTTTAGATTTCCGTCCAACAAAAACGCGGCACAACCACTCAATCGAACTGCCACGCTCCGGCACGACCCGCACTAGCCTATGAGGTGTAGGAAAAATAGTGAGTATATGAGAATACCCAGTATGACATGAAAATATGGTGCAATCCCGATTAACATTATTAAATCATGTGTCAAAAATAACAGACCGTCATATCATATCTTTAGAAATCCGGTAAGAACTCAATATATATACACTTTAGTCCCGAACTTCCCAAAATATTAAAATATAGCACATAGAATAATTAATTCTATTTTATGAAAAAATTTCGGGACTTTACAATCTCCCTTTCTTAAAATATTTCCTTCCTCGAAAATTACCTGTCACACACCAGTACTAAGTCTAACACATTATACCTATTTTATTGTAATGCATATCATACTTAAGTCGTGCAAAAAGTTTAAATAAATTCACTTTCATACCCTTTTACATACCTTAGAGTCGTCAGAGGGTGGTGGATTAGTGGTTGTTGAGTGCTGTAAATCTTTCATATTTTTAAGAACTTTAAATTGACACCATCCTTAAATTCATATATCTTCTTCTTAAAATAAAAAAAAATATTCTTATTATTTTAAAACAAACGTAACTCAAAGAAACGGCTAAATAAATAAGTATTTATTACACGTAACATTAAAAAAAAAAAACTCAATATTAATATCACAGTCATTTTCATTTTTTTAATAAATTCATATATATATATAGGGGTTAATCAAGGTGAAGAAATATCCTAGAAGATTTATCAACCATCATCCATGGCTAATTATTACGTAACAAAATCAAATTTTTTTTTTTTTGAAGATAAAATACCAGTTACTAAAAAATAAAACACATGCCTAATTTATATTTTAAATAAACAAAATGAGTATTTTAATAGTTAGAAATATACTTCAAATTGGGAAACTTGTTTTTTCTTTTTTCCCACTGTTCATGGTGAACAGTGACACAACTTTGGAAGTAATTGGTTCTTCAAGAATTCATCAGTTACAAAATGATGACTTCTCGTTTCAAAATTGTTTAAGTGAGAAATTATTATGTAAAATTATGACTTAAAAAAATAAGATGAAACAGTGAAACAGCATAATATCTTTCTAGTCATGTTGAACAAATAAGAATCTCATTAGCACTTATTTACTCAACCCAGCAATTTATTTTTTTAGTCATCATATAATTGTCATTGCTCAGGTGCAATCACTTTTTTTTTTTTCCTTTTCTTATCTTTAGTCAAGTTATGAAAAATACGTATGAGTCTATAGAAAATTAAACCTAAAGCTCTAATACAAAACTGTAACGACCCAAATTTTAACAATAAAAATAAATACGAGTCGTTACCAAAACATCCTTTTATTTTTTTCAGCCAACTAGATAATTAATTTTTAAAAATGAAAACATGTAGTATTAAATTAAGGAATCCAAAAACTTCACATTTCGTGGCCATAGGACATTCATTACCGTGTACTTTGAAAAGAAAATGACAGTCAAGACAATATAAAATGATGAGAGAACAAGGCACACTCATAAAATAAAAATAATTTGAATTCACATCAAATATTATAAAATCTAAATGCAAAACTTCAAAGTGTACTAATTTATTTATTAGAAAGTAGTATATTATACTTTTACATCAGTCCGGATATTAAATTAAACATAAACGCTCATTTCAATTAAATTAAAAGAAATAAAGTTACGTGTCAAATTTTTAGATTTCCATCCAACGAAACACGGCCCAACCACTCAACCGAACCGCCACACTCCTACACAACCCGTACTAGCCTGTGAGGTGTAGGAAAAATAGTGAATACATGGGAATACTTAGTAGGATACGAAAATACGGAGCAATCCCTATTAACATTATTAAATCATATGTCAAAAATATCATACCATCATATCATATCTTTAGAAATCCGGTAAGAACTCATAGTATATCATATCTTTGGTACCGGATGGCCATTTCATATCATATCATAATTTTTATTAGCATAATATTTATCAAGATGAAAAAATAAATTAAATGGGACTAACCACTTGCACCTCGAAATCCTACCTTGATCGATAAAAAGAATTGTTGGGAGAAAAACAAGTTCACATTCTCAAAATCTTTATTTTCTGATTGTGGTGTTGCTGCCACCATAACAAGTATATATGTTTCTAAATGTTTCTTTTTTTTTCTTCATTTTCCTCTTTAGGTAGATAATGAATATTTATTTATGGTACTTAGAGTTGAAAAGGGGAAATGCCGTGATTTCTCCTAAAAGTCTCAATCCAATTATTTTGTGTCATGTTTTCCTTCTAAAAAGTCCCAACTCCATTATATTATACAATCATAGATTGCTTTTCTCCCATCAATATGCACGTGGAGTTCTACCCCCATTAAATATCAAATCAAAAAAAGTAAATAAATAAATACGAACTACCAAACACCCATACACGTGGCAGTAGCACAATTCCATTCAAAAATTTCAATCAAATTGAAAGGTTAGTTTTTGATAACTTCTTCAAACTAAAATATTTGAAGCATAATTATTTGAATCGACTTTTTCTCAAACTTAATATGTATGATTAATTACGATCTATCAGTCGAGCCCAATATTGGCATATTTATCATTACTCTATTACTATTTAAATATTTGACCCAAATAAAATATAATTCAATATATATACAATTTAGTCCCTAACTTCACAAAATATTAAACTATAGCACATAGAACAATTAATTCTATTTTATGCAAAAAATTCGGGACTTTACAATCTCCCTTCCTTAAATATTTTTGTCCTCGAAAATTACGTGTCACATACCATTACTAAGTCTAACACATTATATCTATTTTATCGTAATACATATCATACCTTAGCAATAAATAAACCGCATTAATTAAAAATGTAAAGACTTAAGTCATGTAAAAAGTTTAAATAAATTCACCTTCTTACCCTTTTACATGCCTTAGAGTCGTCAGAGAGTGGTCGATCGGTGGTCGTTGAATCCCCAAAATCTTTCATATTTTTAAGAACTTTAAATTGATACCATCCTTAAATTCATGTATCTTCTTCAAAAAAAATATTCTTATTATTTTAAAACAAACGTTACTCAAAGAAACGGCTAAATAAATAAGTATTTATTACACGTAACATTAAAAATAAACTCAATATTAATATCATAACGTCATTTTCATTTTCATTTTTTTTAATAAATTCATATATATAGGGTTAATCAAGGTGAAGAAACATCCTAGAAGATTTATCAACCATCATCATGGCTAATTATTACAAAACAAAATCAAAGTTTTTTTTTTGAAGATAAAATACCAGTCACGAAAAAATAAAATACACACGTGCCTAATTTATATTTTAAATAAATAAACAAGTATTTTAATAGTTAGAAATACACTTCAAATTGGCAAACTTTTTTTTTTCTTTTTTTCCCGACTATTCACGTGAAATAGTGACGCCGTCGCTGTTCATGGTGAACAGTGACACAACTGTGGAAGTAATTGTTTTTTTCAAGAATTCATTAGTTATGAAATTATGACTTAAAAAAAAAAAAGATAAAACAGTGAAACAACATAATATATTTCTGGTCATGTTGAATAGATAAGAATCTCATTAGCACTTATTTACTCAACCTAGGAATTTATTTTTTGTCATCATATAATTGTCATTGCTCATGTGCTGTCACTTTTCTTTCTTTTTTCTTTTCTTTAGTCAAGTTATGAAAAATACGTATGAGTCTATAGAAAATTAAATCTAAAGTTCTGATACCAAACTGTAACGACCCAAGTTTAAACAATAAAAATAAATATGAGTCGTTACCAATACTTCCTTTTATTTATTTCGGCCAACTAGATAATTAATTTTTAAAAATTAAGACATCCAGTATTAAATTAAGGAATCCAAACACTTCACATTTCGTGGCCATGGGATATTCATTACCGTGTACTTTGAAAAGAAAATAACAGACAATATGAAATGATGAGAGAACAAGGCATATTTATAAAATAAAAACTTCAAAGTGTACTTAAACATTTAAGACTAAGGGAATACTAATTTATTTATTAGAAAGTAGACAACTATACTTTAACATGAGTCCGGACATTAAATTAAACATAAACGTTCATTTCAATTAAATTAAAAGAAGGGTAATTAGCACAAAACGTCCTTACCTTTACATGGTTTTGTGCAAAACGTCCCTACCTTTCATTTTTTGGTGCAGAACGTCCTTATCTTTCCAATTTTTGGCGCAAAACGTCCTTTTTGACCATTTTACCCTTCTATTGAAATAAAACAAACACAAAAGAAAAGAAAAATAAAGAATAATTTTCAATCTTACTCCTAAACTTCTAAAAAATGCAAATTAATTCAAAACTTATAAAAATATTAAAAAGAACAAAAAAATCTTTTTTGTCCCCTTTTAGCCGAATACATGAGCTCATTTTTCTGGTGACTCCCGAACGTCCAAACAGTCAGATATTGGTTCCAATATGTTCTCCTCATTACACTCTACAACTACATACCAAGAAATCTCCATAACTCGTTGTAATTTGGCCGAAAATCAAATTCAAAAATCGTAGCCTGAAAATCGGTTAAACACCCACAACTCGCCGTCCGGCCACCCAACCGGCCGGAATCCACTACCGGTCGACTCCCCTCATAAAGTCGAAGTTACTTGTGTAAACAATTTCCTTCAACAAGCAACCAACAACCACCTATTTCAAAGAAAAACAGTCCAATCGCTAAGCTCGTGGGTTCGCACCAGCGAACATTTCAGACCCAAATTGAAGATGATTGGAGCCAAAATGAAGGGGACCCATGGCTGAGCTAGGTGCGCCAGGTGATGGAGCACCCAACCCAGGTGGTCCGCTACCATAGGTCATCACGGTTGCTTCAGAATTAGAGGAAAACTGGTGCGGTGTCGTGATAGTCACGACGGGCAGCTTTCAATTTAAAATTCAGATCTTATCCTTAATGTTTGGGCTAAATTGTTTGCATGGTCGATGCCGTCTGGAGTAGGGGAGTTGGCTGGTGGTGTGTTTCGGCCAGAAAGGTGGCCGGACAGCGTGATTCCAACGTTTGAATGCATTTCATGTGGTGAAGTTTGTAGCTCGATTCCGGTCAAATATGTCTGAGTAGGGGCTGGTAATTGGGTGGGTTGTGAAGAGGGCAATGAGGGCTTCAAGGTGGTATATTGATCCGACGGCCAAGATGATCAGAGGTTGGGGGTTTTGCCTTCAAATGTGGAGGCTTAGAGGTTGATAATTTTTTCATATTTGTGACTAATTTGCACCTTTTTAAAAGTTTGAACCCATAATTGCAATTTATTCTTTATTTTTCATTTCGTTTGTATTTGTTTTATTTCAATAGAAGGGTAAAATGGTCAAAAGGATGTTTCACACCAAAAATTGAAAAGGTAAGGACGTTCTGCACCAAGAAACAAAAGGTATGGATGTTTTGCACAAAATCGTGTAAAGGTAGGGACGTTTTGCGCTAATTACCCTTAAAAGAAATAAAGTTACGTGTCTAATTTTTTGATTTCCGTCCGATGAAACGCGGCACAACCACTCAACCGAACCGCCACGCTCCGACACGACCCGCACTAGCCTGTGAGGTGTAGGAAAAATACCGAGTACATGATAATACTTAGTAGGACACAAAAATACGGTGCAATCCCGATTAACATTATTAAATCATGTGTCAAAATATCATATCATCATATCATATCTTCCAATATCCGGTAAAAACTCATAGTATATCATATCTTTGGGATCGGATGACCATTTCATATCATATAATATCATAATCATATCACATCATAACTTTTATTAGCATAATATTTATCAACATGAAAAAACAAATTAAATGGGACTAACTACTTGCACCTCATAATCCTACCTTGATTGATAAAAAGAATTGTTGGGAGAAAAACAAGAAGTTCACGTTCTCAAAATCTTCATTTTCTGATTGTGGTGTTGCTGCCACCGTAACAAGTATATATGTTTCTAAAAATAATTTGCTTTTTTGTGAAAAATAATATTTCATTTTCGTAATTATCAATTCAAAATTATTTTTTCATTTTTTATATAAAAATTAAAACAAAAGGAAATTTTTAAACTTAAGTTCACGTTCTCAAAATCTTTATTTTCTGATCGTGGTGTTGCTGCCACCGTAATAAGTATACATGTCTCAAAAAATAATTTGCTTTTTTGTTAAAAAATAATATTTCATTTTCGTAATTATCAATTCAAAATTATTTCTTTCATTTTTTATGAAAAATTAAAACAAAAGGAAATTTTTAAACTTAAGTAAACAACATATATATATATATATATTGTTTAATTACATTTAAAAAGTGAAAGATTAGTTTACAAATATATTTAATTAAAGAATTTTAAATTCATTAAAATATTGAAGGGAAAAAAAATTTTATTTTTTGTTGAAATTAATATTTCAATTTCATAATATCAAATATTATTTAATTATAGAAATAATTATAAAAACATAAAATGAGTTAAAAAAAATGATATTTTAAAATTAAATATAGAATAAATTTATTTTTTAATACTCGAAAAATTAAATTATTAAAAATAAAAAAAATAACGTGGCCCGGCTATTGGCTTTTAACAACCGGCCAAATAACCGGACCAGCTGTTAAGAGCCGATTGGTTGTTAAAAGTTGGGCTGGCTTTTAACAGCCGGTCGGTGAACAACCGACTGGCTATTAAAAGCAACTCGTCAGCTGCTTCACGTCGGAAATGGTGGAAAATCACCATTTTCCGCCATTTTCGGGCATTCTATCTCAAAAAACATGATTTTCCCACGTATAAACTTTGAATTTTGTCAAAAATCTCTACTAAAGTAGATCTACTTATATATCAACAAATAAACTAAAAAATTGTAAATAAACATTCAAATTTTCAATATAAAAACCCGATTTTAAACCAAAATCTAACCTATTTCGGCCAGTGAGAGGCGGTAGGTGGCAGTGTTGGCTTCTTGGGAGGGGTCGGTTTTGGCAAGTTTGGGCTGTCGATTTTGGCTTTTGGGAGGTCAAAGCCCAAAGTGAAAATATGGGGCTATATTTAGGCCGTTTCTATGTATTTCCTCCCTTTGATATAACATTTAATGTACAAGGAGAATAATCCTTGATATAGAACGTCCACATTATAATTTGCATACAAATGTCATCCAATGAATAAAAATAGATCATCATTGCATAGGATACCTATTATAGAGAGCCCTTGTATTGGTGGGAATTAAAATCAAGACTTTTAGTAAATTTTGATAAAAGGTGATGAAATGTGTGACTAAAAAGTCATGAATCTAATAAAATAATAAAATATGTGATTAAATTTACTTATTGACTTTTAACTTAAATTAAAATTTATATTTAATCTCTACACAACACGGGCAAAATATGTTCATTATGTATAAGAAACCAACCACTGACATGTGACCTTGTCCAAGGATTGGCCAATAAAAAATTCTCTAGATTTTACCAAGATTTTAAAAGAATAATGCTCATTGGATGTGCTCAAAGATAGGGATAGAGGGACAAGGAGATGCGACACATAATAACTGGATATTGTGTTTTTATTTTTTAAAACTATTCAATTATGTGTCGACACATGTCCCTTGATTTTTTAACTTGTTTTTGAGCCTGTTTGTGCAGCACAATTGATTTTAAAATATAAGATAATGATTGGGAGCAGTAAATGATAACTTAAGCCGACAAATTTCATTGTTTTCATATTGACATCTAGTGGCAACATGATATTGGACAATTTTAAAAAAATAAACAATTTTTCACAAATCAAATCATGCTAACTTTAGATGATATCAAAAGTGATGTACACTTTTAATGCACAAATGAGTTAAACTCCAAATTTCATCGTTTTCATATTGACATCTAGTGGCTAAAAAAGGGAGTCCTCTGAATTCAATGTCTTGAGTTGCTATATTTAGATTCAAAATTTTGCAAATATATTATTCCACGTGATATACGTTGTCTTTTACTGGATAAAATAAAAAGGTCATCATTTGACTTTAAATATTGCTCGTCAATATTTGACTTCAAAATTCAAATGCTGCTTAGTCACTGCATGCTTTTATTCCAAATTTTGCAAATATAATATTGCAAGGGATAAATTTACATAGTTGACTTCAATATTTGCATATTTGCAATGTAAGTGAAATTATGTATTCAATGCGAGCTGTGAATTATTATTATCACCCTTGTCATAGATAGCTTGGCTACTAAAGGCGTCACCACGCTTTTTCTCATGCCAAAAATTGAGCAATTTCAGAAGAGACATTATTATTATTATTATTATAAGGTGACATAGACCAATTGCTGCTGTATAAAACATTTTCGTTAATCTGACTTCAAAGGTCAAATTTTACTTAAATCATTTTTTGAAGGCTTGCATTCAAAATTTTGCAAATATATTATTCGAAGTGATAAATTTGCCAATATAGTAAAATGTGCGGCCCACTTTAGTCAGAATATTCTAGGCAACAATATCAAGCCAATATTTGATAGAGCTTAAAATTCAATTTTGAACTAAATCAATCTCTGTGGGATGATACTTGAAGTCAAAATTCACTTTATTACTTGTTAACGAATTTTACACTTGCGGTGGTTTTATTTCGAATATTTTCGTGAACATGAATCTTGAATTAAGATTTAAAGAGGATAATAGATGAAATTGTTGAACCTTAATATCTCATTCCATATTTAAATTCTAAATCGATTTTTGTGTGCATCCAATTATTTTCAAGTAGTTAGATAAAAAATCACAACAAATCATAATTTTTTGTTTGTTTTCGTCCAATAGTAGTTAGAAGTAATAAATTAAGTATTAAAGTATAGTTCTCTTGGGAACGATAATCCGAACTCAAAAACTATTATTGACCATCACCAACAAATAACGTTATTCTTTTAAAATCTTATATAAGTGTGGTCATTTGGTCCATGGAAAAAAAAAATGAGAGAGTGAGCAATGATGTGTACAAAATTGGTTTACAAAATGAGTGTGGCAAGATCTAGGCTAATGATTTTTGAAATCAATGGTCATTTTCGAGAGAGAGAGAGAGAGAAACTTTGACATTGTAATGCCAAATGTATCGATTATGACTATCTATATGAAACATGTATTGATGACTTATTTGGTTAGGTCGACTGCACAATTATGATAATAATATAAAACAAAAATAAGTTGAAATTTTATTTATTGAATTATTAAAAAAATGTCTAGTATTGATTTCCGAAAAAAAAAAAAGACCAATTATATTGCAACAACAATATATGTTTTGTTCATCTAATTTGATCATACGCAAAATGACATAAATAACCATATTTTTAGAACTTTCTAATTTTTTTACATAAAAACCTTTTTTTGGTGGGGACAGGGGGCGCCAAAACTTCTGGCTGTGAACCATGCCGGAGAACGTGCTTTGAATTATTTTGAATAATAATTCAGCAGATTACACAAGTTTTAATCATTAGATAGCCAGTAAAATACACATAACATAAATATTGTATAATGGAATCCTGACTAAGTATTTAGTTTGAGATTACCTTGACAAATTGGATCTCTTTTTAAATACGTAATTGGATTTTTTTATGACATATATAACATTAATTGATATATTGCTAATTTGAATTGACTCATTGTGAGTACACGTATATAACATTGATGTCCTTAGCTATTGAATTAGCAAATATTTAATTTCAATATTATAGGAAGACAAACTCTTTTTACGCGCTATTCTTTTCTACACAAAAAATTGGAGTCGACAAAGTCGCCTAGTTAAGTTTAATGAATGAAGTCTTGTCTCAACTCATGTATGAAAATTGTGCATGTTCAGTGAAAAAAAAAGAAAAGAAAAGGAATTAGCCTTCATACGAGAGAACTAGATTGAGTAAGGGAATTAGCTTTCATATGAGAGAGCAGAGTAATGTTTTTCATTGCAAGTTCGATAGTAATAGATCCCCTAATTTATTGTCTAATAAATATATATTTCATTTTAATGTGTTGAATAATGCATCTTTACTCATGAGTTTTATATTGTTTTAACTTGATTATTGGCTAGATCTTATGAGTGTTGAATGTTTTTAATGTGTTTATTAGTGTTGTCTTATAAGCTTGATGAGGTTGATGGTAAAAGTGAAGGAAACAGTTGCTTGAAATCAAAAGGAAAATAAAAGGGGCAAAATAGTCAATCTAAAATACCAAAAGAAGAATCTACCCAAGAGTGCGGCGCCTTGGCGCCAGTGAACAAGCATAGGTGTCAGAGGTACGGCGCATCGACCCCACTTTAAAGTAGAAGAACCAGAATCATGGCGTGTGTGGCGCCTAAAGGAAAAAATAGGGCCTTTTGGCCCGATTTGAAGGCCACAAGAAGCCCTATATTCGACACAAACGTAGGGAGGAGTATAAATACAAGCTATTGACACTTTTGATGGGAGTTGCACATATTGAGAGGCACAAAATAGAACTTAAGAATCAGATATTCAAGTTCTTTCGTTATTTATGTGTTGATTTTAATTATGTTCTTAATGCTTTGAATTACTTGATCACTAGTTCAATCATTTTGTGAATTTATTTTGAATCGAAAGGTAAGTTTTAGATTTAAACTACATATTAAAACTCAGTAATTTAGTATAATGTATAAATATACATATACTAATTATTGCGGTCTAATATGAATTCTTAGAGCGACTATTTAGTTTAACTAAAATTGATTCGTATAGAGATATGAGATTGAATTTGTTAAATATGCTCAATGAGAACTTGAGAGGAGTAAATTGAATACAATAGAAGAACTCGATCGAATAATATATTAGGTGATGATTTTTCAATTAAGATTTAAAAGTGATCAATTGATGAAATTGTTGAGTCCTACTACCTCATTCCATATTTAAATTCTAAATCTATTTTTGTGTACATCCAATTATTTTCAAGTAGTTAGATAAACAAAAATCACAATTCTTTATTTGTTTTCGTCAACTAATAGTTAGAAGTATTAAATTAAGCATTAAAGTATAGTTATCGTGAGAACATTAATTCAGACTTAAATGTCCACTATATTACTTGTTACGATCCATACATTTGCGGGATATAAAATCGACAACAAGTTTTTGGCTCTGTTGTGGGGGACTATTTAGATTTAGTTTTAATTTATTTTACTTTTGACTGTTATTTGATCAATTTATTTTCTTCTATTTACAGAAAAAGGTGTTCGTTGTATGCTTCGTACCCAAGGTGACGATCTTGAACTTTTTGATTCGAAAATAGAACATACCTTCAGACGAAGACTCAAGGAACGCAAACAAAAATAGAAACATCAGATGGTTGAAGATCAAAATATTGCCAATAGGACAAGTTGCCAAGAGAGTAGCGGCACAACAAAATCAGCAAAGTGAGCAAGTAGAGATAATTGAAGGATACTTGCAAGTCTCAATTTTCTTGAAGGATACAGAACTCCCACGCTCCAGTATTGTGTATTTAGATTTTGGGGTAAACAATTTTCAAATAAGGTGGGATTGGATCAATTTGACTAGCAATACTCTAAAATTAGGGGTTACCTCATGAAAACCCGAACACAAACATCTCTAGATTTCTCAGAAATTTTCAAAACTTCCATACTCCAGAAGTTAATGAACATGCTATCAAGCTATGTTTATTTCCTTACACACTGAAGGATGCAACTTTGGAGTGATTGGACGCTAAACCTCATGTTAACATTACTACATGGGTTGACAGGACTAGAAATTCAAACATTGTAACAAAAAGATGGGGAGATTTACCATGAAGCATGTAACAGATTCAAAAAGCTAGCGAGAAAGTGTCCAAATCATAGAATCACCATAGGTAATGAGTTGCAATACTTCTACACAAATCTTTCACCACTATTAAAATCGCAGGTAAATTCCTCTGCTGGTGGATCAATCATTGGTAAATAAATTCAACAATGCCTAGACTTGTTGGAATTAATTATCACTGCACATTCAATGTTCTCATCAGAAAGAGTGGTACCAAAGAAGACAGTTGGAATTTATGAACTAGACAGTACAACATCTACCAATGCACATATTGCTACTTGAACAAAGCAGGTGGAGTTACTTATAAAACTGCAAACACATAGAGAAAATGCAGTGATGGTCAATTCATCATGTAAGAATTGTGGAAGAAATTATCCTACAGAAAATTGTTTGATGTTTGCTTCTTCAAAAGAACAAGTAAACTTTATTCAAAATGGTTCCCACAATTTCAACACATATGGGAATAATTTCTAGTCACAGAGAAGACCAAGTTTGGGTGAGATATTTCATCAATATAGGCAAAAAACAGACAAAGTATTCCAATAGATTGATACTAACTTTCAAAATCAGCAAGTACCTATTGAGAAGTTGGAAACACATATTGGTCAGATAGCTCAACAACTTGCAAAACATCCACAGGGATCATTGCCAAGCAATACAATGACAAATACTGAAGAACAAGTAATGGCAATAAAAGTAGTAGAAAACGATTAACTTATGGCCCCTCTAGAAGTTAAAGCATATGTTCTTTCACTTCCATTCACCAAAGACTTCAAAAGAAGTCGATGGAGGAAAATATTTATGCTATAACTACAAGGAGTGGGGTACAATGACCAAATATTACTGCAAAAAGACCAGAAAGAAATGATGAGCAAGAAAAGGCTGTTAAAGCTACAATGGAAGAAAAATCTTCACCAACCGCAATTTAGAATGAAGAAAGTACAGAAATATCCACTACCAAGGCACCAAGTCCAGTCAAGGCTTACGTGCCTCCCATTTCTTTTCCTTAAGGGCTTAAAAAGAACAAACAAGACACAAAATTTCAGAAAGTTCTTGATGTTCCCAAGAAGCTTTAGGAAAATATTCCATTCATTGATGCGATATTACAAATTCCAAGCTACATGAAATTTTTGAAAGAGGTGTTGACAAAGAAAAGAAAGCTTTCGAAGTATAAAACTGTGGTACTAACGGAAGAAGTAGTACAAGAGTACAAACCAAATTGCATCCCAAGTTCAAATATCCATGGAGTTTTACTTTACCTATTTCAATTAGAAATTCTTGTTCTATTAATGCATTGTGTGATACAGGTGCTAGTGTAAATCTAATGTCATATTCAGTTTACAGGAATTTAGGATTGGGTAAATTCAAATTAACATCAATAAGGCTACTACTAGCTGGTAGAATTATTTCAAGGTCACGACAAAGTTGAGGATGTGCACATGAAAGCAGAAAATTTTATATTTCCAGTGGACTTCATTATGTTGGACATACTAGAAGATTGAGACATTCCAGCTATATTGGGTCGTCCATTCTTAGCAACGGGTAAAACCCTGATTGACATAGAGAATGGTGAGCTAATGTTGAGAGTGGAGGACAAGGAAAAGATATTCAATATTTACACCCAATATGAACAACCTCCCAATATCAAAGTTTGCTGTAGAATTGATGAAGAAGAGCTAACCCTGATCAACAAGCTATCAAAAAAGAAAAGAAAATTTTGGTGAACTTCTTGGTAGAAATGCAAATGGAAATATTAAGCAAAGAAAGGGTGCATTAATTAAAATTGAACAAAAATGCAAGGATGGAATAACTTAGTTCGAGCCACCATAATCAATTGTTAATTGCTAATGTCAGTTGTTTAGTATTTTTTTTGTTTGAGTGCTTGTGTAAGATGATTTTATTTCGTGTAAAAAAAATTCTTTTTATACGTGCTTTTGTGAGTTAGATAACCTTGTCGGCCACGATGAATATATTTGAGAGCATGTATTAGTATATGGATTGTGGATGAATCATGTACTTGATTTTAATTTTCTATTTACCCATGGAAGCGTGACAATATTTATACACGATAATTAAGTTTAGCGTCGTACACGAACAAGAAGATTCATATGTATTGGTTGAATAACAGACTTAGGTGCTTAATCTCTAATTAACAACATCCTTTAACCGTATATACAATAAGTTTGGGTGTTCTAACCCGTAAAAGAAAAGATTTTAGATTGTGACAATTCTGTGAATGTTAAAAAAGATTGTGTAGAGTGTCTTTGACTTTCTAGAAACTTGGTGATGACCAAATGATACGGATTTAACCCCAATAAATCTTTCTTATCTTTTTATAGAAAATAAGAATTGCATTTATTGAGCTTTGCCTCACGTCGACACTCTTTTTACTCGAGTTAGTAAATCCATAGAGGTATCTTGAAACCTAGTATCCTTTGGTATTCAAAAAATCAGGGAGTACCACTAAAAGCTCGTTACAAGGGTCAAAAAGAGAAAAAAATGGTGAGATTACTATTAAGCTGAAAATAAAACGTCAAAAAGAGAAAAACTATATGCAAGCGTGCAAGTAAGAATTGATTGTTAGAGCACTCGATAACTAGTGGTTTTGAATCACTTGGTATAAACTTGATTGTTGAAGCACTCATAACTGGAAGAATCATTACATGAATAAATTGTTGACATTTTTAGTTAGACATTTTTAGTTAGACTAAAATAAATTAGAATGGCGCAAGGTACTGATCAATGAAACTAAACTTTAGAATTACACTTTGGGAGAGAGAATGAAAGAAACAATTTTGGGGGTGTATGAATCCTATGAACGTAGAAAGGAGATAATTGACTACAGGTGGTTGGGAATTGAACCAACTTGTGAATGTACGACGTTATACTTGACTCTTCACACACATTTGTTTTGCATTAGATAAATGGAATTTTGACTGTCGTATTGTAACTCTGAAGTCATTCATGAATGTGATATAATACTCTCAATACTGATTCAAAGGGCATGCTATCTGACTAAGTTTGTTTGTATGATTCTTAGTATTTTCTTTTTCTTTGTGTTTGCTAGAGGTCTAGGAAACTGTTATGTTTCAGGGTATTTAATGAGTGTGTTTTACTCACGAGTTTTATACCATTTTAACTTGATTATTGGAAAGATCTTAAGAGTATTGAATGTTTTTAATGTGTTAATCAGTGTTGCCTTATATGTTTGATGAGGTGGGGTTAATGATGGAAAAAGCAAAGTAAACAATGGCTTGAAATGAAAAGGAAAGAAAAAGGAGCAAAATAGTCAATCTGTAATACCAAAAGAAGAACCAACTCGAGAGTGTGGCGCCGAGCAAGCATAGGGGTCAGAGGTGTGGTGCCTTGGAGCCACCATAGTGGCGTTTTAAAGCAAAAGAACCAGAGTGGTGCCACATGATAATTGATACGGCGTCGCAGAGCCGTAACTTGGCGCCCCTTGAAGGAAAAAAAATAGGGTATTTTTGGGCCCATTTTGAAGCCCATAAGAAACCCAACATTCAACACAAACATGAGGAGGAGTACAAATATGAGTTATTGGAACTTTTGATGGAAGTTGCACACATTGAGAGGCACAAGATACAACTTGAGAATCAGAGAGAAAATCAAAAGGGAGAAAAACAACAAATCAAAAGCTAGGTTTGAAATCAATATTGGATAAAAGAAGAGAGACTTGGTGCAAGATTAATCCACTTCTCCACATCAATTCAAGACTCGGTGATGTACTCAATGCAAATCTTAGGTTTTTCTTCCATTATTATGAGTAGCTAAGTTTTCTATTAGGGCAAACAATGTAAATTTTTGAGGCCCTTTATTTCTTTTACTCAAGATTCAAGTTATTTCATTATTTATGTGTTGATTTTCATTATGTCTTTAATACTTTGAATCACCCGATCACTAATTCAACGATTTTGTGAATTTATTACGAATCAAGAGGTGATTTAGACCATTTATTAAAATTCGGTAATTTAGTATAACTTGTACAGATACATATACTAAATATTGTAGTTTTATATGAATCTTTAGAACTACTATTTCATTTAACTAAAATTGGTTCACATAGAGATATGAGATTGAATTAGTTAAATATGCTCAATGAGAATTCGAGAGTAGTAAATTGAATACAATAGAAGAATTTCATTGAACACTATATTATGTTTATGAATTGATAAGTGGAATGTGTCTTAATTCTATATAAATTTTGTTTTATAGGATAAAAATTATGGACATGATGGGATTTAGGAGAAACAAGCAAAAAAATGACAAAAATGGAAGAAAATCAAAGTTCAAGGACCAAAGTGAAAATATTCAAAAGATGACCTGGAAGAATAAACGAAGATACGAAAGAGTCGGAGACAAATTGAGTGAAGGAATGATGTGTTGGAAGAAGAAGAATAAGTGACAAAAGAGATCACAGAACGACAAAATGGAGTTTGGGGACTAAAAAGCAACTTTTGGATTTTCATCTACACTATGCGGTCACATAGTGTAATATACCACGCGGTCGTATGGTCAACTTCAGGGAGTTCTGGGGATGAGTTTAATTGAACTATGCTATAGTATGAAGTTGTATTCCAGGGATGAGTTTCATTGAACAATGCTATAGCATGAAGTTGTACTATGCTATAGCATCGTACATTTCCAGAGGAGAAATTTTGGTTTTCTTATATGATTCAAACTCTTATGGAAATAAATATTAGGATGCCTTTTAAAGACTTAAGGCCGTCCAGAAGTGGTTGTCACATATTAAGACACATTCTAAGAGATTTTGGAGCATAGAAGGAGACAAGAAACACGAAGATCGATTCCAAAACTCGGAGATTAAATTCAAGATTTATTTGGGTGATGTCAATTCTTCAATATTTCTTTTGTTTTCTTCCTCATAACATGTTACACTAGATTTATTTGTGTTAGGAGAACAATGAACCTTGTAATATGAATTTTTAATCTTTAGTTTTACATATTTGACATTGAAAACATGTTTTTGAATTTTGAATGATTTACATGATTATCGTTGCTCCATGATTATTGTGCACGATAGTTGTGTGAATGTGGTAGCCTATTTTATGCATTCAAAAAATGGAAATAGGCTTAACATGGTGTAAATTGTCATAGGGTTCTATAGAGATATACCCTTATACTCTATGTGAATCTTTAAGTATTCATAAAGATTAATGCATTCTTGTATGTTCACATCCGTCATAAAAATATAGTCGGGTCATATATGAGAGTAGATTTAACATTACTTGAGAGAGATTATTAAATAAAATAGAAACATTAATCCTTCAAAATGCAATCGTGTTGTCAAAGTGTAGAACTAAAGTTAAAAAGGATTATTGCATGAGAATTTAGGATCCTAGTACGCTTGTCATTTATTAAACACATCAATTTACATTTATCATAATTAGCATTTAGTAAAGTTCATTTACTCATAATTGCATAAGTAGATTATTTTAGTCATTTTGTCACAAACAAACACACCATATTATTCATATTTCGGTTAAGGTTACGATAACTAAAATTGAACTAAATTAACCTCTATACGACGATACTTAGACTTAAAATCCACTTTATTACTATTTAACGGACCGAACATTTGCGGTGATTTTAGTTCTGTGCACAAATTGTTTGGCGTCGTTGGCGAGGATTGAGTTTTTTTTTATATTTTATTTACCTCAACACTAGTTCGATCATTTTTAGTTATTTAGCTCCTTCCATTTTAGTTTATCTGAGTGCTACTATTGTTTTTCGTTCAGGGGTTGTAATGGAAGGTCGCTTGAAGGTATTGATATCACCATCGTAGACAAAGGGAAGCAAGAGCAACACCGCGAAAACTTGGAGACTCAAGTAGGACAGATGACACTTTCCATGACTAGTAGAGCACTAGGTTCATTACCCAACAATACAGAAATCAACCCCAAGGAACACGCCAAAGCAATAACAACCAGAAGCGGAGTGCGATTGCTGAAAGTACACGTCAAGAGGTCGATTGAGAGTAAGGAAACAATACCTTCTTCAGATGAGAAGCATGTGGAACAGACTGAAAAGACAACAAAAACTTCTGTTAAAGAGAGTCCAGATACATGAATGGTTAAGGCAACCACTTCTATCAATCCTTATGAGCTTCCTATTCCATTTCACAAATTAGATTAACAATACACAAGATTTCTTAAGGTCTTTAAGAAACTCCACATCAACATTCCGTTTGTCGATGCACTTATTTAAATGCCTAGCCACGCCAAGTTCTTGAAGGACATCCTATCCAATAAATGCAAGGTAGAAGAACGTGAAATAGTGATGTTGATTAAGGAATGTAGCGCCATAATTTTTAAAAAAGCTACCTCTAAAGTTAAAAAACCCAAGGGGTTTTAGTGTACCCTACACCATTGGAGATTGTTATTTTGATAAAGCTTTATGCAATTTAGATGCAAGTATTAATTTACTGCCACTTTCTATTTCCAGAAAAGTCGAATTGGGAGAGGCTAAAGCAACTATGATAACTCTTCAGCTAGCTGATCGATCACTTACTCATCTAAGAGGGATACCGATTAATGTGGAAAAATTCATCTTACTAGCTAATTTTCTCATTCTTGACATGGAGAAGGACAAGGATGTTCCACTAATATTGGATCCACCATTTTTAGCTATATGAAGAGCTCTTATTGATGTTCCAAAGGGTCAACTGATTCTTGAGGTTGGTGAGGAGCGAATTTCTTTCAATGTCTTCAAAGACATGAAATTTCTTACTGAATGTAATTGAAAAGGTGGTCTAAGACACATTTCTATTACATAACCACCAGATGCATTTGAGGCATGCATTGTACATTCTCAAGCTACACACACTGATTCTTTTAAGATCGAAGCATGTACAAGGCATTTGGAAACCAATCCAACATACAGGCATACATGCCATTTTGAGGAGTTGAGAATGGGTCCTAATAAGCCACTATCATCTATTCGGAAACCTCCTAAGTTGGAACTCAAACAGTTACCACCCCATCTCCGATATGCTTATTTAGGGGAGTCCTCTACACTTCCGATATTTATTTCAAATTCAGTGAGCAAGGTAGAGGATGAGAGACTGCTTCAGGTACTCAGAGATAATATGACAGTCATTGGATGGACCATTGTAGATATTAAAGAGATCATCCCTTTACTATGCATGCACAAGATTCTCATAGAGGAGAATTTTTGCCCAAGTATAGATAGTCAGCGGAGGTTATATCCAAATACGAAAGTAGTTAGAGCAGAGGTATTGAAATTCCTGGATGTAGATATTATCTACCTAATATTAGATAGTGCATAGATTAGCCCAGTTCATATTGTACCAAAGAAAGGTGGTATTTCGGTGATGTAGAATGAAAAACATGAATTGATTCTCATTAGATTTGTTACGGGATGAGAGTTTGCATTGATTATCGCAAACTCAATGCTTTTACTCGGAAGGAACATGTTCCCCTTCCATATATTGATCAAATGTTAGAATGATTGGCATGCACTTCCACTACTACTTCCTTGATGGATATTCTGGATACAATCAGATCCATTTCATTTGTGCACCCAATGATCAGGAGAAGACCATCTTTACTTGCCCTTATGGTATATTTGCTTGTTGTAGGATGCCATTTCATTTGTGCAATGCTCCTGGTACCTTTTAGCGTTGCATGATGGCGATCTTCTCTGACATGGTGGATGGATTTATAGAAATCTTTATGGATGAATTCTTGGTGTTTTGATTTTTTTTTGATGAATGTTTGGAGCATCTGAGCTTGGTATTATAGCGATGCAAGGAGACAAACTTGGTATTGAACTAAGAAAAATGCCACTTTATGATATAGGAGAGCATTGCGTTGGGATATCATATTTCAGCTAATGGGATATAGGTGGACAAAGCAAAAATTCAGGTTATCGAGAAATTACCGCCACCTACATCAATTAAGGGTGTTCGCAATTTCTTTGGGCATGCTTAGTTTTATCGACGTTTCATTAAGGATTTCTCAAAGATCATAAAGCCTATGTTCAACTTGCTAGCTAAAGATGTCATTTTTTACTTCTTTGCAGAGTGTTTATGGGCTGTCAACACTTTAAAAGAGAAGTTGGCCCAACATCACTGATCATTGCATTGAATTGGAGTTTACCCTTCGAATTAATGTGTAATACGAGTGATTACGCCGTAGGGGTGTAAGAACAAAATATTCCATGTGATCTACTATGCAAACAAACCTTGAACGATGCACAAATTAACTATGCCACCACTGAGAAAGATCTTCTAGCTATGGTCTATGTCTTTGATAAATTTCAATCCTATATTGTTAGATCAAAGGTCATAGTCTACACCGATCATGTTGCCTTAAAATAATTGATAACAAAGAAGGATGACAAGCTGAGACTCATCTGTTGGGCATTACTTTAGTAAGAGTTTAATTTGGAGATTAGGATAAGAAGGGAAGTGAAAATGTGGTAGCCGATCACTTATCTCTACTTGAGCATGGAGAGTAGAAAGAGTCAGTAGAAATAAATGAGATTTTTCCAGATGAGAAGACGTTTAGTGTGGAAGAAGTGCATTGGTATGCTGATATAGTAAATTATTCGGCCAAGTCCATCACTTCACCAAATTATTCAAGTCATCAAAGAAAGAACTTCTTTGCTAACATGAAATATTATTTTTGGGAGGATCTTATTCTCTACAAGTGAAGGACATATTAGATTATTCGACGATATGTTCCTGAGGATGAAGTACCTCGAATACTGGAGCAATATCATTTATCTGCATACGCGGACACTTTGGTGCATCAAACATAGCCACTAAAGTTTTACGGTCTAGTTTCTATTGGCCTTCACTCTCTCAGGATGCTTTTGAATATGTAAAGAGGTGTGACAGATGCACGAAAAAGTATTTCTAAAAAGAATGAGATGCCTTTAAATAGCATTCTAGAGGTAGAATTTCTGATGTGTGGGGGATTGACTTTATGGGGCCATTCCCTCCGTTGTTCTCAATTCAGTCCTAGTTACATTTGATTATGTCTCCAAATGGATGGAAGCAGTATCATCACCGACCAATGATGTTAAGGTGGTGATTGAGTTTCTAAAGATGTACATCTTCACCCGTTATGGCTTACCTCGAGCTATCATAAGTGATGGGGACAAACACTTTTGCAATCGATAATTTGAGTGATTATTGGCTAAATATGGCCTACGGTACTGTATAGCTACTTCTTAGCAGCCTTAGACTAGCGGGCAAGTTGAAATCTCCAATAGGGAATTAAAGAGGATACTTGAGGTAACGCTGAGTTCTTCGAGAAAGGATTGATCTTAGAAGCTTGACGATGCTTTATGGGTTACATAACAACTTTTAAAACACCTATAGTCATGTCTCATTATGTCTTGATTTTTGAGAAAACATGCCACTTGGCAGTTGAGTTAGAACACTATGCTTACTAGGCAATTAGAAACTTAAATTTTGATTTGAAAGCAGCTAGTGAAAAGAGATTATTTCAATTGAATGAAATTGATGAGTTTCAACTGGAAGTCTATGAGAACACAAAGCTCTATAAGGAGGAACCAAAAAGTGGCACGACATGCATATTAAAAGAAGAAAGTTTGAGGTAAATCAAAAAGTCCTTTTATACAACTAGAGACTCAAGCTTTTTCCGAGAAAGTTGAGGCTAAGGTGTTCAGGTCCATATGAGGCTATAGAGATCACTCATGAAAACAAGTGGACGTTTAAATTTAATGGACAATGGTTGAAGCCTTACTAGAGCGGTGAAGTCTCAATGGAAAAGTCCACCGTTTATTTTAGAACACTATTGTGTATCAACTGCCACAAATTCGAGCTATAAAGTATAAACAAGCGCTTCTTGGAAGACAATCCAACGCTTCTTCCCTTTTATTTATTCCACTTTATACATTAGATTAGGGATTTTTCATGTTTTTGGTAATATCATATAAGTCACAAAGAGTCCATTAGTCCATTAGTGTTAGAGTGTTACTTTATTTTTTCAGTATGAAAATCATGCATTTTGAGGCAAAATGTCATTTTTAAGCTTTCTCAAATCAACAAGTGTTTTCAAATTTGAAAGTATTTTAAGGACCAACCACATGGCTTACACTTGGCCCATATAGTTTAAAATGTGATTTGAATTAATTCGGGAGTGGCGGAAATCTGGCTTGAATTATTGCTAGAAAAACAAGATTTTAGAAAAATTTAACCAAAAACGTATTTTTGGGGGAAATGAGCGAGTCTTGCAATTTTTGCATGTTTCATACATTCGTCATACTTATTTAACCCTTTTTTGCACGAAACTTGAGGTCCGTGAGGTCGGGGTGGCCAACAAACTAAAACTTAAAAAGGGTAAAAATCTCTTTATTGGTAGCCTATACGACCGCATAGGCTACTTTATCATGCAGTCACATGATACTTGGCCGAGATTCATCTCAACCTTAATAAGTATTCTATGAGGCTCCATTTTAAGTACTCCATGTGGTCGCATAGAGTGTATGTATATATATTTTTACATACCCTCCCACTCGACACTTCTCCATCGCTCACACAACACGGGACATTCCATCCTCTAACACTTCCCCATTGCACACACGACACGGGTATACCATTCACCTTCATCTTATGGTCTTAATATATTCTTCATCAAAGAACTTCAAGGTATGTTGTCATCTCTTTGCCCTCCTTCTACAATTGTAACTTTGTTAGGTTATCTGTGGTGTTTGAATTCATTGAAATTCTAATAGAACACATCCCACCCAGAGTTGGCACACGTAGGTATGACATGGTTAGGCACAAGTCACTTCACGTCCCTTACTTCGTCCCTTAGTTTTCTAACCTAAACAAAGTCTGTTTGACCTCATATCTGAATATATGTAAGAACAATATGAACTATTTCATATGCTTAGAGATCGCTCGGGAAACTTTCGATTTTTCTTGACGTTACCTGGAGGCTAAATTCATTGGTTGCTCATGGATCCAAATGGGAAATTCGCATTGTTTGAGTTGATTTCGGGTTTTTGAGTATACTCTGAAATTTTTAAATAATACCCATTTTTCACTACATATTTCACAAAGTATGGCATTGTTACATCACTTTATACCCTGTTTGGTTTTGTTACTTGAATTCATTGAGTGTGAGTGTTGATATAGCATACATTTATATCACCGAGATATTAATTTTTTCAATTTTTTGTGTTTGTTGGATGTCTCCTAAGCAAACTGCTAAAGGAAAGAATAAAGTTGCCTCCACTTCGGTACTACTAGTATCCAAGAACCTGACGGGGGTATAAGAATGTTTTTGAATTAAGAGGCTATATCTAGATACTCCGATATTGTTAGCCATTAGGCATTACTTGCGGAGAGGCTAGTTATACTAGAGGAATTTCCAAAGCTTGAGAATGTGACCTTAGTGTAGAATTGTGGATGAAAAGTGGTAAAAAGACCACACTCGGTATACAAAGTACTTGTTCGATAATTCTACGCCAACTTCAATATTAAGATAGACATCCCTGGATCTGAGCATTTACATCAAATATGGGTGAAGGACATGTAGATTATGTTCTCAACAAAGGTCATACATAAATATTATTAGCTAACTTGGGACAATGTTGTTCCAATTCCAAGTGACTTCCATTGGAATGAAGTATGGGATGATTTGCTTGGGTGAAAGAATGCTTGGCCATTGCAAATATGAACAAATTTACTTTCAAGGGTTTGGAGGGACTATTACCATTCTTTGATATTCCCGACCCTGATCAGTGGGATTTGTAAGAGCTCAAGCGTAAATATTCCTTATAGAGAAGTTCAATAGAGACATAATGCTTTTATTAAGCGCACTATATTGGAAGCTCAGGAAATAGATCAGGACAAGCATAGAGAGTGGTTAGAGATAGATAGAGAGTACCTCAGACAGCAGCTAGCTGAGCAGGGTCAGGCAGCCACCGATGTTGAGATGCATCATGCTCCAATATCACCTAGTGATGTCGATACACAATTACTGAGACATATGTTTGCTACTATGATCGACTTTAGTCGAGATATTCAAAATCTTTAGTAGGCTTTTAGAGCCATGGGTGTTGATATACAGATGGGTGAATTGATATGTTGACCACCAGGAATTTTACGGCTACTATCAGTAGGGAGGCTTTAGCTATAAGGAGAGAGGTCAAGATCTTAAATTGGCGATTGAGTACTTATGTGGGCACAGTTGATGGTATACAGCCGAGGGTTAATGAGACATGGGACCGATTAGGTGGTATTGAGACTGAGGTTCGAGAGTAATCAACACTACTTCTGGGTATACGTGGATGGCTTGATGAGGGTTTTGGCATGACGAGGGGCTTACAGGCCAAGATAACCCAACATTCCGAGTTGATGAGATATATTCTTGCACGATTGCCTCTACCTTCAGCAGATGGCCCATCAGCTCTAGTCTCTCTCCACCATCTTCATGCCACATCTATATTGATCAGGGGAGTACTCGTCACCCCTATTTTCGTACCTAATTTTTTGTCCTAAAATTATGCATTTCACTAGTTTTTATCTGCTACACATTGAAGACAATGTTTTGTGAAAGTTTAGGGTGGCAACATTTTCATGACACTTTTGATTGTTCATCAATATTTGTGAATAATTTACTTTTTTGTGTGATTGTTGACTAAAAAACATTAGTAGTTTTTTTAGTATTTGCTAATTATTTTCTATACTTGTGTGGGTTTGATGACCTTACTGGCAATGACGTTGAATATTGGAATACGTATGGATTAAGAATAGTGAAAATAGTGCATGATTAGATTAGCCAATACTTGTTTATGTGAAACTTGATATTCTTTATGAACGATGCTCATTTTATTTGCTACACATTGAGGACAATGTTTTGTATAAGTTAGGGGTGGCAACATTTTCATGACACTTTTGATTGTTCATCAATATTTGTGAATAATTTACTACTTTTTGTGTGATTGTTGACAAAAAAACATTAGTAGTTTTTTTTAGTATTTGCTCATTGTTTTGTGTGCTTGTGTGGGTTTGATGACCTTATCGACAATTATGTTGAATATTGGAATAGGAATGGATTAAGAAGAGTGAAAATAGTGCATGATTAGATCAACCAATACTTGTTTATGTGAAACTTGATATTCTTTGTGCATGACACTCATGTTGTATACATTAAGTTGGTGATTTGGCTCATTACTTAGAGAAGAGTTGAACATAGTAAATTAAATCTGAATAAACTCTATTGTGCTAATCCATAATCCATTTACATAATAGTTTGGAGGTGGTTGAGCTGTTACAAGCGAAATATTGAGATAATTAGAGGTTCCGTGCATGAAATTATCTTGTGTGGATTGGCTAAAACCGATGAGATGAAGATGATGTGAAAGTCTTAAGTTAAGGTTTGATTTTAGAGGCTGGATATCTAAAAGAAAATGGGCATAACACTAGTATATGTGTGAATAAAATCATCTTTTCAAGCTTATATAATTCAAGTGAATAAGCTTGTAAGGTTTAATACCTGATGCCCTATGGTCATGTGACTAGAGAGTTATCTGTCTATAGATCGCTACATGGGTTATATATAAAACAAAAGAGAAGATGTTTGGAAAATACAATAATAGTTGAGAAAAAGCACAATTAAATTGATTAAGCTCTAAGACATTTGGCTGATAGAACTATACCTTTGATACGAGGCAAGTAGCTTAGTTTAGTCTTAAAGGTTGGACAGTAAAAAAATATTGAAGAATCTCGACTTGTTGAAGTGTGAACTTGTGACACTAAGATCCATCCAAACTAAGAGATGGTAAGGAGTAGAATTAAATAAGTTCAACTTAGAATGCACCCTGGGAAAATTGATTGAAAATAATAAGTTTGGAGGGTATGAATCTCTCGAGCGAAGAATGAAATATTCGACTACTACGGGTCAGGAGTTGAGTCAATCATGAGCTTGATATATTTACATGAGTTTTACACGCACACGTTGAGTAAAGTATTTAATAAATGGATGTTGATTTGGTTTTGCGTTGTTGAAGTTTTTCATTGTATCGATTACTAAATTTCAATCCTGAGACATGGCAGGTTATCAAACCATGTTTTGTGTGGAATTAAGCCACAATTTTGTTTGAGGATAAACAATAGTTCAAGTTTGGAGGTTCAATAAGTGTGTTTTACCCATTATTTAGGCCACAAAATATGGATGATTATTGGTAAATATATTAGAATGTGACTTAATTCTATATAAATTATGTTTTGTAGGATATCATTGATGGACATTGTGGAATTTAGGAGAAACAAACGAAAAAAAATTCAAATAGAAGAAAACCAAAAGTTTAGTGACCAAAGTAAAAATAGTCGAACGATGACCCGAAAGAAGAAACGAAGATGTGAAAGAGTCGGAGACAAATTGAGCGAAGGAATGAGGTTTTGCAAGATGAAGAATAAGAGAAAAAAGAGATCACGAAACGAGAAAACGAAGTTCGGGATTCAAGTGCAACTTTTGGATTTTCATCTACACTATGCAGATGCATAGTGTAATATACCATGCGGTCGCATTGTCAGCTTTAGGGAGTTCCAGTGATGACTTTCATTGAACTACTCTATAGCATGAAGTTGTACTATGCTATAGCGTAGTTCATTTTTGGAGGAAAGATTCTTGTTTCCTTATATGATTCAGTAGGTGGTGGTGTTATTGGGTTCAACCGAAAGTGATGTTTCAACAGGTGGTGTTAGTGGATTCTTGTTGTGACAGTGGTGGTGGTGTTAGTGGTGAATGGAATGGAGTGACGGGATGTTGTCAACGAGATGGAGAAATGGGATATGGGAGGGTGTGTGGTTCCGACAGTGAAGAGGCAATAAGTTGTAGGTGGCAGAGATGGAAAATAAAGTGTATAGTTCCAGCACACGATGTTTAGGGTTTGGTTTTGGGATAGTAATTTGAGTGAGGTGGCAAAAATGGTTAAGTTGGTGGTGTGGATAGCGAAATTCCGGGCAGCTAATTGCAAATGCATATAGTTGAAGGACAAGTCCACGGGCAAAAACTTGCCCGAATTCAGCAATGCTATCTGATTGTCCAATGGCTTTGAGCATGCACCCTGAATATCAGTAGACAAATGTGAGGATAACAGATGCACCAATATGCAATACAATTGCTCTCTGGAATATGATTCCCATTGTTCCATATTGCTTTGCACCATAAGCTTGCCCACAAACTGTTTGAACAGCACTTGCCATGCCCAACTGTATGTAATCATCATTCATCATTCAAAAAGAAACTTAGTAATTTAATTTTGATTTTTCAAATGTAGATTCATATCATCACTCCATAAGCAAGGCCTTGAATTCCTACACTGGCAATGGAGACGGCTGCTAGCTCGACTGCACCCAAGTGCCCCACGAATATCAGTGTAACAAAACTCAGCATGTAATTAAACAGTCTAACTATAATTGAAGCTACAGATAGAAACCACAATAATTTGGACTCCCGTTTAATTAGTCCAGGGTACAACCTCATCAGATTCATACCCACTGGCTTGTTTTCCAAGAATTCTTCAATTGCATCTGCTGATAAATCCTGAATCTGCTGCAGCAATGGCTGGTTTTCTTCTGACCTCATCTTTGTCTACTTTTTTCTGACGTTACAATGAACAACATTTGAACTTATTTAAATTTCTTAGTCTCGATTCAATCAAGTATACCAAACATGCTAATATTGTGTACCTAACATTCCAAGTTGAAACATGCTAAAAACTATATATCCTTGGTAAGTAAAATTGGATCAAATTTATCTTTATTTATCTACAACATTAATCTGCTGAACATTTTACTAAGTGAATAAATGTTACTCGTCTTCAATAGTTTTAAAGTTGAAATGGTTCAATATAGTATCAAAATACAGAAATTTTATGTTCCAATCTCACCGATGATAAATGTATGTAATGATCAAGGTTTAGATAAAAACATCTAATATATACATGAGAGAGGTGCGTTGATTAAATTTAAATAAATAAAAGTATTTCTTTCTAACACTTTAAATTTATAGATAATGGAGTTAATTATCCAAAATAATAATAAGAAAATCCAAAAAGTCATGATTTTTATTTTTATTTTTTTTTAAAAAAAATGACTTTTTCGAACATTTTCTTTAATGGTGCTAGTATAAACATGGTTAGTCAAAGCAAACATTAAAGTTATTCGCGAAGTATTTCAAAGTGGAAAATTAAAATAATCTTCCCGTGACTATTCAATACAATTGGCCAATGGTCAATGGTATCGTCCAAAATTTTCATATAAACTAGAACCACTTAATTTAAGTAAAATACTTCACATCTTCCAATGAATCCAAGCATTACTTTGCAGAATTACCTTAGATTCCCAAAAAATCATAATGATTTTGAATTAACCAAAATGGGTTGTAACACACCCCAAAGCAGGATCAACATCAAATGCTTATACAGAAGGTCCATTGCTAGATTGTACACCTTCTACCCCACTTAAAGCATGCTCAACAAAATCATTATTTACATACCTTGTTCCATTGAGTCCGTCCTTAGTAATTGAATATAATGGCACCGCAGGTGATGGTGGCAAAGCGGCATTATCCATATCTGAGATATTTTTCGTCCCTCCAGTACAACCTAGGCACCTTTAAAAACCTTAAAAGCTCCACCTCCACTTCTACCCCCACCAAAGAACTCATAACCTTTTGAATCAAGGATAGACAATAAGATGAGATTTTTCTTCAAATTCAGAACATGTCGAACCGGCCAAGTGTTCTAATTGTCCCATCCAAAAGGTTCAATCTGACTATACCAATTCCAACAACTTGACAAGATGCGTTGTTTCCCATAACTACGACACATTTAGAAATAGTTTCATATGTAGCAAACAAGTCCTCATTAGGGCACATATGAAACACACATGTTGAATCAAGAATCCAATTATCTTCCAATTTAGACTAATGTCAGAAATAGCTAAGAAATCTCCACCACTTACAACGTTCTCCGCGAGATCTACTTTGCGTGAAGTATCTGAATATCTACTTGCAGCCATCCTTTATTTATTCTGTAATTTGCAGCAATCATTCTTCAAGTGCCTCTTCTTCTTGCAGTAGTTACAAATCTGATTACTGAACTTAGACTTCGATCGGCCCCTTCTATAACCACCATGAACAATCAGGCATTCTCTATCTCTGACCTCAAAAGCCAAATGCTTTATCTTCTCTTTTGAATATAAAGCATCATACATCTCCTCCATGATGAGAATATCACGACTGTACAAGATCATGTCTCTAAATGAAGAAAATGAAGCAGACAATGAACATAATAGGATCAAGGCCTTATCTTCTTCATCATACTCTATTTCCAAAGTTTTCAAATCAACGACGATCTCTTTAAATACATAAACATATAAATTTCATAATTTTCTTAAGCATGCTTATAATTTTTGTGTTGGTATAGAAATCCGATTCATATTTTCCTTTCACGAGGTCGAGTTCTCTGGTGGAGGTATTTCTCTTTGCTAATTCCTCTTCGCACAAAATCCAGTTTCAAATAACTTAAATGGATGGAATGAGATTTTTCAAATCAGGGTCTGTTTGATTGGCGGAGTTTTTCATGGAAGTAGGAAAATATTTTCCTACTTTTACTTTTTTGATTGTTTGATATGCGAAATTTTTCACGAAAAATGTCTTCCTCCCTTTTTCTAGGTACAACCCTTTGATGCACAAATGGTGGAAAAAAAATTCACTTTTATTGACAACTTTCATGCAAAATAAAGTCAAACGAATGATGGTAAATTTTTTTTTGACAATGAGAACAAATTTTAGACTCAATAGTAGAAAAAATTATCACTTTAATGGACAAATTCCATAAAAAAACGAAGTCAAATGAACACCAAATTTTCAACATTTTCCATGAAAAATTATACCAATCAAATACAATTAATTATATTTCCCAGTAAAATATTTTCTAAGAAAATCAATTCCCTATAAAACATTTTCTTTCTACCCATTTTTCACCCTTGCAATCAAACAGACCCTTAATGGATGGAGTGAGATTTTTCAAATCAGGATCAGCCCCATGTTTGATGGTCATTATTTGGGTAAAACATTGTTTTGAATAATGATTTTTAGGAGAATGTGTGGTTAAAAAGAAGGGATAAGTTTTGAATTTACGTTTAGAACATTTATTGTGTGAACGTGTGGTTGAAAATAAGTGTATATAATTTTTATTTTTTTCAAATAATGGTTGTCAAACAGAGGTTGAATTTGTTTTAAATTCTTGGCGACATTTCTTCTTGTTTTATAAATTGTGTATGCACACCATTTCCGTTGGCCTTAAAAATCTACATAATTTAGTTTTAATAATATTGTATGTAAATTTACGTTTATGTTTTTCAATAGTTTCATTTGTACACACTTTAAGAGCTACCATGTGAACATTAATTATAAATTAAGGCACACCATAGAAGACTTAGAGCGATGAGTTTCATTGGGATCTCCCATATTGAAGAAGATGGCTAATGAAGACTCGAGCAACTCAGTAAATCTCGATATTATGAGTAAGGAAAGAAATAAAATGAAATAAAAATTCTAAGTTGATATGGATTGTATGGGACATGGAGACCACTTGACAAAAGAAGTGGTGGACCCACTAGTTGTGACGAGACGATCGAGAATAGTGGCCGATATGAAAAGTGGTTTCATAGATTTGAGAAAACAAGTTAATCCTAAGATAAGTTTTAGATATTTCTAACCAAGGTCAAGAGAATATGCTAGGAACACATTTGGATACATTCATGAAGTAGTACTTCATTTTTTACTGCTTTACTTTATTTCTACTATAAGAGAAGTAGTACTTCCCCATTTATAGCTTTGTTTCATTTCAATTGTAATTAAGGTATTCCTCCTCCACAAGTGATGACATATTAATAAATTCTTGGAGGTACAGCCCTCCTTCCTCCCAATCAAAAAAATATGTTGCGAAGAAATTAGGCATTTTAATGAAAAACTGTTACTCCGCCATTACTAATATATTTCTCTATATGGTTTCGAGAAAATTACAGAGCAAGTTACTTCCTAGTGACTTGTGACTCATAAACATCTTGAGACGAGTGACCAATTACAAAAGCTCATTATATGATTGATTCGATGGGCTCACTCCTAATATCGTGTTTCATTTTGAACCCTTTACTTTACATCTAGGGCTCATCGAAGCCCTATTCCGTTGATTGTGAAACCCATTAGGGTTAAAAATGAGTATATTTCAAGCCCTGATTGACAACCGTTCAACAAACTACTTTTGCGATGTTTTGTCAAATGAAGAAGCTCACATTTTATTCTTTTGTTTTTCAGTATATTTTGAATAACAAGCATAGATCTTTAATTTCTATCATATATAGAAATTTCATATGAATAGATTCTTTAAAATTGATACTGACGTTTCATCACAAGTGTTTAGATGAATTTGTATATAGGTGGATGGGAAATCACTTGCATAATTTTTAATTTTGGAAAAGTAGAAAAAATAGAGGAGACTAGCCTAATATAAAAATAGTGGCGTTAACAAGGATGTGTATCAATAATCTTTTTGCAATTTATAATTCTATGAAAAAAGAATGGCTCCTAGTAGGTATATAAATGGTTCCTAGTGAGTTCAAAAAATAAAAAGGTTCATAGTCTAAAGACTAATGGCCAATATCATGTATATTGAGATAAATTACATAGTTCCTAGTAGGTATAAATATTATTAGCCATTAATATTATTTAGGAAAAGTAAAAATTTTACTAGTAGGTTCAAAAACTACTAACCATGAAATGTAAGAATTGGAAATGACACTTTACTGTTTCTTGAAGATAGGTTCAAAAGCTACTAACCATTACTGTTTCTAGATGAGATATTTTGAGAAATGACTTGGAGGAGGGATCGGTGGAAGAAAAAGGTTCACGGAAATGGTTGTCGTCAATGGAAACTGTCCCTACGTTTCATTTTTTTTCGCATTTTCGTCATTATTTCAACGTTTTATTGTGGAAAACATCATTTTCAGAATAAAACGTTCCTACGTTTGACACTTCTTATGGAAAATGTTCATACGTTTCATTTTTTTTGCATTCTCGTCCTTATTTCAGTGTTTCATTGTGGAAAACATCATTTTCACAATTTTTAATTTAAAATGACCAATATACCCTTATATTTAAATAAAAAAAGAGAAGAAAAATAAAGAACAAATAAAAATCTTACTCCTGAATTTTTTAAAAAAGTGCAAATGAGTCCAAATAAATATAATTTTGCTCTCTAATTTTGGGGCGATTTTTGCCCCTCTAGCCGCCATTTATGGAGCCAAATTTCGACATGATCCGGGCCACCTAAACCACCAGAAAATGGTACCGGTGGAAAGCCCTTAACCTCATCTTCAATTTCATACCAATATCTCCCTATAACTCCAAATATTTCGGCCGGTACAAAGCTTCAATGTTTACTGCCTGAAAATCTGAAAAAGGCCGATTTCTTCACTTCCGACCACCATACATGTTGGAGCTCATCACAGACAAACCCCCCACCTCTGGACGACTCGACTCACGCAATCAATTGTAACCAAACACCAAGTTTAGATGCTGAATTTAACACATAACTTCTCCTTGTCGCGACGCACGCGACATCGCCTAAGGAGAAGTCAGTTTCCGACGTCGTCTGGATAAAAAGAGGTCGCGGACCGCATGGGCTAGGTTCGCCTTCACCTGGCGCACCTAGCCTACCTTTGGGTCTCCTCCAATTTGGCTTCAATCGATCGGAATTTGAATATGAAATGCATGTAGGCGCGAAATTGGCATTTTTCAGATTTTTAGGCAGCAAACTTTGAAGCTTTGTAAAGGCCGGAATACTTGGAGTTATAAGGAGATATTGGTATGGAATTGAAGAGGAGGTTAATGGCTTTCCAGTGGTACCATTTTTCGGTGGTTTAGGTGGCCGAAGCTTGCCGAAATTTGGCTCCATAAATGGCGACTAGATGGGCAAAAATTGCCACAAAATTAGAGAGCAAAATTATATTTATTTGGACTCATTTGCACTTTTTTAAAAAAGTTCAGGAGTAATATTTTAATTTTTTTTCTTTGTTTTTCTTCTCTTTTTTTTTTGTTTTATTTAAATAAAAGGGTATATTGATCATTTTAAGTTAAACAAATGGTGAAACGAATGTTTTCTACAATGAAACGTTGAAATAAGGACGAAATGCAAAAAAAGAAATGTAGGGACGTTTTCCACAAGAAGTGTCAAATGTGGGGATGTTTTGTTCTGAAAAGGATGTTTTTGGCAATCAAATCTTGAAATAAGGACGAAAATGCGAAAAAATGAAACGTAGGAATGTTTTCCACAAGAAGTGTCAAATCTTGGGATGTTTTGTGCTATTAAGCCGTATAAATATTATTAGCCATTAATATTATTTAGGAAAAGTAAAAATTTTACTAGTGCGTTCAAAAACTACTAACCATTAAATGTAAGAATATTGGAAATGACACTTTACTATTTCTTGAAGATAGGTTCAAAAACTACTAACCATACTGTTTCTAGATGAGATATTTTGAGAAATGGATTGGAGGAGGGATCAGTGGAAGAAAAAGGTTCACTGAGATGGTTGTCGTTAGTGGCTACGTTTCCTAGCATGGTGTCACTGGTGGTGGTAGAATTTGCTATGGGGTAAAGTAGTTATGTTATCATGTTAAAGAAGAATAATGAAAGCAACTGAGTCATGCATTGTATTTTACACTAACATTATAAAATTACATATGAACTGTCCTAAAATTACTAAACACCGATGACATGTCGTATTAATCCATTGATTCTAGTCCAAGTCTCTATAAATGGGGTTTCCATCTTAGAACATTATTCCAAGTATTTACACGTTACAATTACTTCCATCAAAATGTTAGTCCAAACTCCTGTTTGGTATACATTAAAATTTTCATTTTCAATCATACATTTTTCAATAAAATAATATTTTCCATCACATCAATAACTTTTCCTTCTTTTTCAACCACACAATGTAATTAAGGATGTTTTTATCTATTTAGTTATTTACAATGACATATTTGCAAATTTCTCAATAAATAATATATTGTGTAGCGATATATAGTATATAAATATAAATTTATAAAGCAACATATACACAATGTAATTACCTCTTATACTAATGGTGTGTGTATCTCCGATGATATGTCATATCAATTCATTGATTTTAGTCCAAATCTCTATACATAGGGTTTCCATCTTGGAACATTATTCCAAGTCTTTACATGTTATATTTACTTCCATCTTAAAATGTTAGTCCAAGTCTTTATAGGTTATAATTATTATTTTTATATTCAGGTAAGGTTGAAGTTTACAATTAACAATACATCATCCATTAAATAAAAAATGGGCGCTTTGTTGGGAGCAAAAGAAGTCCCATATCGGCTAGACATGAGAAATATAATGGGTTTATAAGTATAGGACAATATCTCCATTGGTATGACACATTTTGTGGTAAAACCCAAAAGCAAATCCATGAGAGTTTAGGCCCAAAGTGGACAATATCATACCATTGTGAAGATATGTGGTGTCCATAAACCCAACAAGTGGTATCAGAGCCAGTGCCCAAAACTTAGCCAGAGGAACGCAGTGGAAAGCATGGTGGAGTTCATCTAATTAGCCTCATGATCTGACTAAAAAATCATCCGCGTTTGAGGTGCCTTGTGTCGAAAGTCTTCCTGACATAAAAAATATGGTGGTCAGGTGGCGGGTCCCGTTTGGTCTAAGGGAGATGGTAAAACGACGGTACAAGATGATTGGCGGATGAATTATCGTTTGAGGGGAGACCACAATGATGTGGTCCTTCGTTTGAGGGGATGATTGTTGGGAGCAAAAGAAGTCCCACATCGACTAGACATGAGAAATATAATGGGTTTATAAGTGTAGGATGAGGCCTTTTGGGGTAAAGCCCAAAAGCAAATCTATGAAGGTTTTGGCCCAAAGTGAACAATATCATACCATTGTGGAGATATGTGGTGTCCATAAACCCAACAAGCTTAATTGGGTAAGTTTCCTTATATTCAAATAAAATTGATCCTTTTGACTTCAAATGCTGCTTTAGTCATTTGTACCTTAAATAATCTGTGATATTCTCATATTCATTACATTTGTTGTTCCCGAAGTCATTTGGAAGGAGAAAATATCAAAATTAGGTAACATGTCCAAATTTGAAATTTTCAGTAAAACAGATAAATAAATAAAAAATGGGTCCTAATATTATATATGTTTTCTTCTGTATGAAGTATATTATAACCATTTGAATTCAAAGTTCATATGCTGGTTTAGTCATTTTCTGGAGGCTTATATTCCAAATATCGCAAATATATTGTTCTAAATGTGATGTATATTGAGTCACCTCTATCTTCCAATCCATGAAACCTTAATGTAAAAACCAGAAACCCTATTTTTTTTAACTGCATTAAACAATCTGAACTTTCAATGTCAATGATTATGCAGTTTTCTAAAATAAAATAATTCTTTTCTTGCACGGGCCGTAGTGTAATAAACAACAGTATGCCAATATGTCTGTTAACGATAATTGGATATTTTTTATTTTTTTATAATCTCGGGATGTTGAGAAGATGTCATAAAAATAATTGGTGCAATTTTTTAAGCAATAGTGATGACTTCCTTCTTTTCTTTTTCTTTGTTTTTGTTTCCTGGTGGACAAATACGAATCTAGCTGTCTGTTCATGCAAATCTCGCAAGCGTACGAGATCGTTGACAAGTAATAGAATTGATGAGCTGAAAGTATCGTCCCACAAGGAATAAATCAAGTTTACTAGTTATGTATAGAATTCCAATTATGTAAAGAAAATATAGAGTTTAGTTTGATTTTATGCTAAATTATCTAACAAAGCGGTAAAAAGTGTTTTTTTTATTTGTCAAATTATGGATGATTGTATTGGATCTCGAATTGGCATATTGCTATTTATTTCAATTCTTGATTCGTAATCTAGCTCCGTTCATATATTCTTAACAATCGATAATTCTATTGTCATTAATTCTCTTTTCAAAGACAAATTAAATCTATTCTAACCATGACCCAAATTTATTCTTAGTCCGAATTCGAATGATTAGAATGCATTAAAGTTTAGATTATCTATATGATTGCACACGTGATAAATGTTATTCCTAACATCTATTGTACATATATTTAATTTTGCCATGTTCTAAACTTATAGTGTGTCTCCCAACACTACAACAAGCAACTAATTATCTAATTGGTGGCCAATTAATTAAATAATGCAATGGGTATGCAAAATTATTCAAGAAACGCAAGAAATAACTAAACTTCTAGTTTTGAATTAAAACAAATAAACAATAGGGTTCATCTTCATCCAATACAAAAACGGATCTAGCCTAGCATGTTAATATACAAGAAGAATGATAGAAAAATATCACATGAATCATGAAATAAATAAAAATATATTGATCTTCAAACCCAAGGTTGAATTTTTCAAAATCTTGATATAATTGACCTTCAATTCCTTGCTAAGCTTGATCTCCTCTCTCAAAATATAGAAATTGACCCCTTGTTCTTGATTGATTTGATGAAAATGTAGTGTATGAAGAGGCTAGAGAGGTTCTTTCATGTGTATCCCTCATTCTCTATTTATAAGAGCCAGAAAAAAGGTCAAAATCACGTCTAATTTGGTTTCCAAAAGAGTTTGAATCACGAAAGGAAACTAAAGATTCTTTTGCGAAAAAGATTTGTGCGCGCGCACCAGTATTAGTGTTGCGTGCGTTTCGTAGAACAAAATGACTCTCGGGTTGGGGGAAATAAGGTGTTGCACGCGTGCCATGAATTGCCTGCGTGCGCAGGTTTGTGTCTGAACATCTTTCGGTATGTTGACCATAACTTTCTTTACAGAAATCCGATTGATCTGATTCAAAATGAGTTGGAAAGATAATTAAAAGGGACACAATTATTCTAGAAATACAAATTTTCCATTTCAAATGATTGCTATCCGAAAAATGGGTCTCAAGTTGAGACTAAACATCCGCAGCATAACTTCTTCAGTTGGAAATTTATTTGTGAAAATACTTCCACTATATTTCACTAATTTGACCTCCAATTGCATCCAATTGATCCTATATGATCATCAATCATATTTTTGTGCTCCGAATCAACTACTAGATGTACACTTTGATCTCCAAACTTTGAATTTCCTTCATTTTCGCATGTTTTTCGTTCATTTATTTCAAATCCACCAATTTGCATTGAGTTCAACCTAACAAACATAATTAACACAAAATTAAGCTATAACTCATCCAAATCACTAACAAATATTCTAATTTAATGGCCTATATAAGTGTACAAAATACACTTATCAAACACCCTTAAACTGAACATTTGTTTGTACTCAAACAAAACTATAACCTAACTTAACCAAAAATTATAAACAAGCATATGGTTAGATAATTTACCTTTTGTCTAAAGATCGGAATGCATGTATTAAAACTATGAACTGCTACAAAATTAAAATGCTAAAACTAATTTCTACCTATTCAATGCAAAACCGACGTGTATGTGTGAAAATTTATGTCAAGCACCATAAATTCATAAAGTGACTCAAATCCCAACCATGAATAGTCAAATTTGTCCTTCCTCATCTCGTGAGTTTCAAAGCCTCAAACTTATTCTTTTTACTCTTTTCCCAAGGTGTGATATAAAGTTGAATTTTTAATATAATACTAATCCTCGCCCTTCGTATATGGTTCGATGTTTGCTAATTGCAGTTCAACACATCAACAAATGCAGATTCTCCATATTTTATATTACTTCAACCTCTAAGAATCAATTAAGTTAACAATCACTTGTCAAAATTCTAATTATCTCGAATAAGTGATCAGAGCTTAATCAAGACATGTATCGATTCTTTATTTATTTATTTTTTTTGCAAACTCCTCTCCATTAACTTTCTAAATGACCATTGTAGCGAGCTTTCAGCTGATGACTCCCAAGTCAGATGATCATAGGACACCAAGTTTTTAGAGACCCTTGCTGATTTAATCACTCAAGTCATAAAGGCTACGAACAGAAGTTTCACAACAAGACAATATTTTCTCTTTTTCATGAAATGATTAGTGTAATACCCCCTCATTAAACACTTATTCTCAAAAATCAACCTCTAACTTAAGATTTCACCTAATTTTCATCTTATTGGCATTAACAATCCACAAAAAATTTAGCACACATGGAATCCATATTTATCTCAATGTCTCCATAGAACAGCTTAATCACCTCCAAACTATCCTAAAATTGGTTTAATAATGTATAATTTAGTGGTTAACTAGATTAGTATCTAAGGTCCAGTAATTTTTTTTTATCACCTATTCAAATTTTGAATCAAAGTATTTTTTTCATGATGCAAAACATAAATCTTGTGCGTAAAAATATCAAGTTTCACGTGAACAAGTATAAATCAATCTTAACATGTAACTTTTTCGCAATTTATAATCTAATACATGATTCCAGATAGATGCATCATAGTAGGCAAAATTATCTAACCCACACAAACAAAAAAAAAAAGCTATTTTTTTGCACTCGAATAAGCACACAAGCAAATATAAACTCAATATTTTTCCACACTTAAACTTATAACATACATTGTCATCAATGTCAAAAAAAATATAGCATGCAATATATAAAAACTAAGGGCAAAGAATGGTACTAAGTACTCCCTAATATATATTTCAAGGTGGTGAATGGATTGTTATGAAAGGTCTGGCTCACTTGCTATGTGTTTTCCCTTGTCTAATGTATTCAAGTGTCAGTTCCTTCATATCGTAAAAATCAATCAAAATATGGAACACTTTATAATAAACTCTAACACTTCCTAAATGGAAATATATGGATAAAGATACCATATACTAATTAAAAGCAATAATATTTATAAGTCTATATTCTAGAAAACAAAGGTAAATAAAAGAGAAGAAAATTGGGTTGCCTCCCGATAAGCGCTTGTTTATAGTCATTAGCTTGACTTTGTTGTTTTGGCTATTTATGGTGGTTTGAATAGAGAGTTTTCAGTCTTGCATCGGCTGCACTGGTAATTATTCTTCAATTCATCTTTGAGCTTCCAGATTACAAGATTTCCATTATTGTCCCTCCCAACAATTCCACCTCCTTCATTCTTATTCTCGTGACTTCTCCAATGGTCTATCATTTTGCACTCCTTAATGTCTGAAGGTTGCTTAAGTGGAGTATTCATGGTGAAACTTTGTTGTTTTTCTTCAACTCTTAAGATTATTTCACCATTTTCAAAATCCATTAATGCTCGTGCAGTAGATAAGAATGGTCTACCCAAAATTAACGGAATATGTTGAGCATCTATATCAAAGATAATGAAATCGGCTAGAAAGAAGTTATCTCCAACTTTGATAAGCACATCCTCTACCACTTCATAAGGATACTTGAGTGTCTTATCAGCCAGCTGTAGGCTTATTGATGTTGTTTTTGGATCATCCAATCCTAATTTCTTGTAGATAGATAGTGGCATCAAATTACTACTTGATTCAGAATCAATTAAGGCGTTTAAATTATTTGAATTTCCTATAGAGCAAGGTACAATGAAACTCCCTGGATCCTTTAGTTTAAGAGGGAACATATGCTTTATGACTGAACACTTGTCTTAACCAGTTGACTGTTCGACTTTTCTCCTTGTGTAACATTTGTTGATTCTTCAGACTGAACTACTTGTTCTTCGCCCATGGTAGGTATCTGAATCTCCTCGATCCCTTTCTTTTGGGCAGCTAAACTCCACTTTTCGTTGTGATGGTCTGGACTAGTTCTTCTTTAGGCTGTTTTTGAAGCCATTGAGAAAATGGAGCGTGCGACACATAAGCTCGAACATGGGTAGCACGCTTAATTTCTGGTGTCTTAATAATTGCCTAACTCACAGCTTCCACTACTAATACATGTTCCCGTGGGTTCTTTTCTATGTCACTTGGTAGAGTACCTTGTGTTCTGTTGGCTAATGCAGCTGCCATTTGACCAATCTGAGTTTCCAGATTTCTAATTACAGCCTCCTGGTTCTGAATAAGTCCCTATTGGTTTTGAAAATTATTCTCACTCTTAGTAATGAATTGAGTCAATAATTCCTCCATTGATGGCTTTCTATTTTGCTGTTGTTGTTGTGGGAATCCTGGTGGTCTTGTCTGAAAGTTTCCTACTAGTCATTGACTTTGATTGTTGGCCTATGAAAAATTTGGATGATTGCTCTAATCTGGATTATAGGTATTGAAGTAAGGATTGTTCTGCTGCCTATGAGCATTTTGTGCATAACTGACTTCCTCAGGCTAATAAACATAGGTTGAGGCCAAAGGACAACTTGATAGGTCTAAGGTATTGTCCAATGGGATATCCATTATTGACCCTCTTGCTGAAGCATCGGCTATGTTGTGAAATTTAGGTCTCAAGCCTGAATACAATATGCAGATTTTAGAGTCCTTATGAATGTTCAGATTGGGGCACTTCCTGAAGTAATCTTTGAATCTTTCCTACGCTTTTGGATAGCTAGCAAGGTCTCTTTGCTTGAAGGTATGTACTTCATTTTTGAATTGATGGACTCGAGAAGGTGGAAAAAATTTCAAAGTGAATTTTTGCACCATGTTATTCCATGAAACAATGCTCCCAGGGATTAGTGAGTTTAGCTAATCTCGTGTACCGTCCTTTAAGGTGTGAGGAAATAAGCACAGTCGAAAAACATCAACAGGCATGCCTTCATGGCTAATCATATCGCACAGCATTAAGAAGGCTTGAATATGTTCATGAGGATTCTCAATTGATCTTCCAAAGAACCTGATATCGTGATAATTTTGAAATAGGTTGATAACATTAAGTCTGATATGGAAGTAAGCATGTCCAAACGACGGATATATGATAGGTGGTTGCACAGGAGCGGGAATGGGATTTACATAATCCCTTACTAAACCTTCTCCATCATTTGCTACTACCTTCTGTTGGTTTGGCTGAACTGGCTAAGGTAATTGTAATGGATTCTGAACCTGATTTGGATTTTGATTTTCCGCCATTTCTATTGCTTCTATATGTTCTCTTCTTCATTGTCTAAATGTTTTTTTTATTTCAATATCTATTGGAAGAAACTCCATCTCGTTAGAATCTCGTATAAATTATAATTTCCTAAAAAGAGTAAAATAAGAGACTTAGTTCAATAAATAGCCTAAAAAATAAAATAAAAACTTCAAATTTAAAATAACTAATAAACTCAAATTAAATAAATTATTCCCCGACAGCGGCACCAAAAACTTGTTCTTGCAAAACTCGCAAGCGTACAGGATCGTTGACAAGTAATAAAATTGATAAGTTGAAAGTATCGTCCCACAAGGAATAAATTTAATTCAAGTTTACTAGTTATGTATAGAACTCGAATTATGTAAAGAAAATAGAGAGTTTAATTAGATTTTATGCTCAATTATCTAAGAAAGCAATAAAAAAGTGTTTCTTTTGTCAAATTATGGATGATTGTATTGGATCTCGAATCCATCTATTGCCATATATTTCAATTCTTGATTCATAATCTAGTTTCGTTATTGACAATTGATAATTCTATTATAATTAATTCTCTTTTCCAAGACAAATTAAATCTACTCTAACCACGACCCAAATCTATTCTTAGTCCGAATTGTTCATCCTCACCACTAGATTTATCATCACTCAAGGTCACGGCTATTGCCTTACGTCTATCTTTATTCAAATTTTTCTTCATATTAGGACATTCATTTCTATAGTGACCATAACCCTAATACTCATGGCATCTAACATATTGGATTTTCTTATCGGGAGTCCTAAAGTTATTCTTTTCACTCTTATCTCTCATGAATTTACTAGGGACTTCAGTTTTCTATTCTTGAGGTTTTCTCCTATTCTTCATCACCTTCTGAATTTTATTAACGAGATACGCTATTTCGTCATCCCTGAGCTTCTCAACATCAGTAGATTCACTCTCTTCTTCCCTAATAGTATTCATAGCTATGGATTTAACCTTTTTAGGTTGAGCGACGGTGAGTTCAATTGCTGTAACTTTAGGCCTAAACCTTTTAAGTAGAGATCTAAGGACTTTTCTAACGATCATGGACTTGAGGATCTTTTCATCTAGGTTGAAAGTCGAATTGACTATATCATTAAGCTCAACATAAAAATCATCACAATTTTAGTTCCTTCATGTGTAGTTTCTAAAATGTCCCAAACTTTTTTAACAGTCTCACACATCGAAACTCTTCAGCAGACACAACCATGAAATGGTATAAAGGCCCTTACTTTTCTAGTTACAATCAGTTAATCATCTTTAGACCAAAATGAAATATTAGTAGGTGTAACTACACCAACAACAGTAGTTGAAGGTGGAATCCACCCAGTTTGAACGTTAATCCAAATACATTCATCCTAAGCTTTAAGGAAAGCTCTCATTCGAACTTTTCAATAACCATAATTGCTTCCGCGGAAAAATCGAGGCACAAACAGTGACTAACTCATCTAAAATTAATAATAAGGCAGGAATCGAAATAAAGCTCTGATACCAATTGAAAAATACGAAGTTCGGCCCAAATTACATCTAGAGGGGGGTGAATACCATAAATGCAAAATTTATTAAATATAATTAAATAGCAACAAGTTACTAATTAAATATCTAGATGGTTATGCAATCAATTCAATTATCCGATATTTGAATATCGTAGAATATTAAAACAGTAAAGAAAGCTGTACATACACGCATTATGATCACGGAGAAACCAATTCGGTAAAAATCTCGAACACTTTGCAGTCAACAATCCACTATAAACGATATTAAACTTACAGTCTACCAAACTAGACGACGGTACGTACTATCTGATCTCCTTATAGCAATTCAAATAGCTATCTTGGATTCTCTACTCCTGCACCAATTCCTAGCTATAGTTTCCAAAGCTCTCATGAATTGCGTTCTCCTACATCAACTCCTAGCTTTGTGAAATCGTCTGTCTCCTGTGGATGCACGAAGAACTCTATGTTCTTCAATGACTGGAACTTCAGTCAACTTTCCTTAATTTTCTGAAACTTTGACTGATATGAAGCAAGAAGCAGTTTGGTATTTGGATTTAAGATCTAATGTTTTTCTCACCACCAAGAACAATTTACAATCAAGAATGAATGTTGAAATCTCAAAAGAAGAAGAGAATATGAAAAGCAAAGAGTTTTCTTAATGATCAACCTTAGAAATCACGTTCTGTGGCGTTTGGATATTTATAAATAGGTTAGGAATGAATGGGCAGGACAAAAAGCCTTTAAAAAGCGAATTAAAAAATTCCCAGATAGCACTGTCGCTTGAGCGAATGGCTAGCGATAATCAAGCGATAGGTTGTCACTCGAGCGAAGGTAATACGACAGTTAAGCGATGAAGTCTCTATATTTGACGGTCGAACCAAATATTGGCGACAGTCTAGCAAGATCCCGTGCCCTTTTTCCTTCTTTTCTACTCTCGAACCCTAGACCTAAAATATCATAACGTATACTAATTCCACTCTACTCCTTGACTTTTTACAACATATAACCTTAAGTCCTTTTTGTTCACAGAATTGGCAATTACATTAAATAACTAACAACAAGTGTTGCATCAATTACTTCTAAAAAATCTTAAAAATATATTGTAAGAGACAGTGTGGACTTCATGAGCCTCGGATGAATTGAGAGCCTCAGAGGGTCTTTGTGTTGGTCCTCTGAGTGAAGAGCTTAAGTTCTTTTTTTTTTTGTTTCTTTAGGAAGTGTTTCAACCCAAGTTGTAGTGCTTCGTCTAGGGAGCAGTGCTCCGGTATGAGCTTCGATAGTTTGCATAGTTTTTTTTTTATATATTTGATCACTTGGGTCTTTGTTGACTTTATGTTGATTCTCTTCCCACATGGATTTTGAGCCTCGGTGGCGAGGTGTAACAAACATCTCTTTAGACTATCCACTATTTGCATGTCTAATATAGTTTACCTGCCATTTCTTTCAATGAAGTACATTTTTTTGCTAAATTATTAGCTAACTAGTTCAATTTCGTATTTAGTTACATATTTTGATGGCTCCGATGCCATTATTTCAACTTTGATTCGTAGTTTTTGAGCCTTAAAAGGACAATAAAGTGGATCTCTAGAGCCCAAATTAGTGTTCATTGCCCTTAAATGTGAAGCATTTCTATTAGTCTGGGTCTAATACACTTAATACATTGGGTTTTCTTCCAACTCATGTATCAGGTCGGTCGTTTCTATTAGAGAAAATACAAATTTATTCAGTTTTGCTTATTCAAGCATGTATGATTTGAGATAATTGAATCACTGTTAAGTGCAATTGTTGTAATACAAACCACCGGATTGAGATGTTGAAGTTATATGGCAATTGATAATGAAGTATATGATCAAGCAATGAATAATAAAGACAAGAATATGACAGATGAATTAAGAGATTTTATTGACTTAATAATAATGAAGAAGAGAGAAAAATTACAATAGATTCTATAATTCTAGAAGAGTCTAATATTTATAGAAAACATGTAAGGGACGTCCAAATCCTCTTGGTAGAGTTGTTGATGAAGTATGATGCGAACAACCGAGTCCAAAACGAAGTAGGATAAGAAAACGTGGAAAAAACTGAACAGGTCTGCGGTGGGCCCCCGGGTGCCCCAGCGCCCATGCTGGCGCCGGGTAGTCTATCCAAGATTTTTTTTTTGGTTTCTCCATCAAAATATTATTCAAGTCTAATACTAATTTTCAACTCCCAATGAGCTTTCAAAATAGAACTTCAACTTGACATAAGACTCCAATAGCATTTCAAACTTGAATTCTTCATGACGTGTACTTCAATTAGAATTCTTTAATTACTTTAATAACTTCAACAAAGGAATTCAGGTCACACCCAAATTCTAACAATTTCCACCTTGACACGAATTCCACTAAAGAATGAACCGAGTTCTTTAACACTAACCAAAACTAATTTCTCCAACCAAACACAAAATATTCTCTCTCTTCCAATGAATCCAAACACTACTCTGTAAAATTACCTTAGATTCCCAAAAAATCATAATGATTTTGAAATAACCAAAATGGGCTGTAATACACCCCAAAGCAGAATCAATATCAAATGCTTTTACAGAGGTCCCTTGCTAGATTGTACACATTCTACCCCACTTAAAGCATGCTCAACAAAATCAACATTTACATACCTTGTTCCACTGGGTTCATCCCTAGCAATTGAATATACTAGCACCGCATGTGATGGTGGTAAAACGGCATTATCTATATCTGAGATCTTTTCCGTCCCTTCAGTACAACCTGGGGACCCTTAAAAACCTTCAAGGCTCCATATCCACCAAAGAACTCATAACCTTTTGAATCAAGGATAAACAACGAGATGAGATTCTTTTTCAAATTTGGAACATGTCGAACCTGACTAAGTGTTCTAATTGTCCCATCCAAAAGCTTCAATCTGACTGTACCAATTCCAACAACTCGACAAGATGCATTGTTTCCTATAACCACGACACCTTTGGAAACAGTTTCATATGTAGTAAACAAGTTTTCATTAGGACACATATAAAACACACATGCTGAATTAAGAATCCAATCATCGTCCAGTTTAGACTTAATGTCAGAAATAGCTAAGAGATTTCCATCACTTACAACGTTCTCCGCAAGATCTGCTTTGCCTGAAGTATTTGAATATCTACTTGTAACCATCCTTTCTTTATTCTACAATTTATAGCAATCATTCTTCAAATGTCCATTCTTCTTGCAGTAGTTACAAATCTGATTACTGAACTTAGACTTCAATCTGCCCCTTCTAGAACCACCATGAGCAATCAGGCCTTCTCCATCTCTGGCCCAAAAAATCAAATTTTTCATCTTCTCTTTTGAATAAAAAGCAGCATACACCTCCTCTATGATGAAAGTATCACGACTGTACAAGATCACATCTCTAAATGAAGAAAATGAAGCGGGCAACGAACACAATAGGATCAAGGCCTTATCTTCTTCATCATACTCTACTTCCAAAGTTTTCAAATCAAAGACGATCTCTTTAAATACAGCTAGGTGATCTTCTAATGATCATCCTTCTGCCATCTAATGAGAGTATAAATACTGCTTGAGGTTCAACTTGCGTGTCAAGCTTTTAGTCATGTACAATTACTCCAACTTCAACCATAAAGCAGCTGCTGAATTCTTCTTCAAAACGTCCTAAAGAATGGTATTTGATAGATGAGGATGAATGGGAAAAATTGCCTTCTTATAATTCCGTAATTTCTCCTCTGCGGTCAAAGTTGTGGGCATCTTGTCAATTTCCTGCAATGCATAATCCAAATCTAGCAGTGCAAGTACTGCATGCATCTTAACCTGCCATAGTGAAAATCTAGTGCTCCAATTAAAAAACAGAATGTTATACTCCATGGAAGCCATCACGAATTTTTTTTTTGAACAAATCAAACCTTGCACTATGTGGAACTGTTGAACCTTGTCTCTGATACCATTTGTTGTCAAACAAACCATCAGATTGAGATGTTGAAATTATATGGCAATTGATAATGAAGTATATTATCAAGAAAATAATAATAAAGACAAGAATATGTTAGAGGAATTAAGATATTTTATTGACTCTATAATAATGGAGAAGAGAGAGAAGTTAAAATAGATACTATAATTATAGTAATCTATTTTCTCACACTTATCAAATTGAATAGAAGAGCCTAATATTTTAGAAAATATGTAGGGGATATCCAAATCCTCTTGGTAGAGTTATTGATAAAGTGGATGCCAAAAATCGAGTTCAAAACGAAGTAGGATAAGAAAACGCGGAAAAAACCAAAGTTGTAGAAAAGAAGGAAATTATATTCGTGGGTATAGACAGAAGCTGCAGAAACATATAAATTTCATAATTTTCTTAATCGTGCTTATAATTATTGTGTTGGTATAGAAATCTTATTCGTATTTTCCTTTCAGGAGGTCGAGTTCTCTCGTGGAGGTATTTCTCTTTGCTAATTCCTCTCCGCACAAAACCAGTTTCAAAGAACTTAATGGATGAAGTGAGATTTTTCAAATCAGGATCAGCCCCATGTTTGATGGTCATTATTTGAGTAAAACATTGTTTTGAATAGTGATTTTTAGAAGAATGTGTGATTAAAAAGAAGAGAAAAATTTTGAATTTACGTTCAGAACATTTATTGTGCGAACGTGTTGTTGAAAATAAGTATATATAATTTTTATTTTTTCAAATAATGGTTGTCAAATAGAGGTTGAATTTGTTTTAAATTCTTGGCGACATTTCTTCTTGTTGTTTTATAAATTGTGTATGCACATCATTTCCGTTGGCCTTAAAATAGTAGATTTATCATTAGATGTCACCTCAGATTAAAATCTTTCAGTTTGTAGATATAGAATTATTTCCTAAAATATGCTTCTGAAAATTGTTTTCTATTTCTTAATACCTAAAATGAGTTCTACCTAGTCCTTAAATTTGAGCACTTCCAATGCATGGACGTTAATATTTTGATTTCTATTTATGTAAATTTTTATTAACTCTTATATAAGCGTGTTTGATTAAGCTTAAAAATGTGCGAGAAAAGTACATATTCTTTTCGAGAAATATCAATCTTGATAGTTGATACTTCTAAAAGAAGTGCTTAGCCAAACATGCCATAAGTTTTTATCACATCCGTTATCTTTTGATTTGCAAGTCATACATGTATCTTGATTAAAACACACACACACACACACACACACGCACAGACAAAAGTAATAGAATACTTAATAATAACACCTTTTGTTCAGTACATGAGTTTAGAAAGGTAGAAACGTATCAATGTAAATTAATTGTAAAACGTCAAGATAAATTAGCACAAAACGTCTCTACCTTTCAATGTTATTGTGTAAAACGTTAATACCTTTCATTTTTTTAGTATTTTCTCCATTATTTTCACATTTCATTGTGGAAATCATCATTTTCATCTATTTTTTCAATTAAAAGCTGTGAAATGGCGAATACGCCATATTTAAATAAAACAAAGAGAAATAAAATAAAAGTAAAAAAAATAAAGAACAAATTAGAATCATAGTTCCAAAATTTCAAAAGATTACAAATAAGTCTCAAATGTATAATTAAAAATCCAACGTAAAAAAAAAAGAAAAAAAAAAACACTCCGGCCAACCACCACCTTTGAATCCCAAAAACTCCGACCAACCACCTAAACCGCAAGAACTCTATACCATTGGACAACTCTCACTAATCAATGGCCAAAATCTTCCCCACATGCACTTATTATCCCTGTTCGATCTATCATATGGAGGCTGAGTTGTTGTAGACCTATAATGCATTATGATCAGATGATGCCAGAATAGGTGATTCGAGATCATGGGTCCTACCATCGGCGCCGAAAATTGCGACTGAAAGTTGCGTTTTCGATTGATTCGAAAAATGTGGTTGTAAATTTTGATTGTGTGGATTTGTTGATGTTACAAGACCATGAATAGTTGCACCATGATGAGTATAGTCGACTGGTATGATGGAAGGGCATGGGTCTTGCCGGAGAAGGTGATGTAGTTGATCTTTGTGTTGATAAGTTGTTGATTTTAGCGATCGATTTTGGCCAAATATGGTGACGGTAGGACTCATGGCTGGGTGTAGAGAGAAGTGAGGGCTGTCCAATGGTATGAAGTTCTAGCGGTTTGGATGGTGGTTGGCCACAATTTTAGGTAGTGGTTGACCAGAGTTTTTTGTGTTTTTAGGTTGGCTTTTTTATTATGCATTTGGGACTCATTTGTAATCTTTTGAAAATTTGTAACTATGATTTTAATTAGTTCTTTATTTTTATTTTATTTAAATAGAATGGCATATTCGTCATATCACAACTTTTAATTGAAAAAATAAATGAAAATGACGATTTTCTCAATAAAATGGGAAAATAATGGTGAAATGTCAAAAAATGAAAGGTAGACACGTTTTAAACAATAATATTGAAAAGTGGGGATATTTTGTGCTAATTACTCAAAAGTCTATATAATTTAGTTTTAATAATATAGAATGTAAATTTACGTTTATGTTTTTCAATATTTTCATTTGTACACACTTTAAGAGCTACCATGTGAACATTAGTCTACGTTAAGGCACACCATAGAAGACTAGTGATGAGTTTCATTGGGATCTCCCATATTGAAGAAGATGGCTAATGAAGACTCGAGCAACTCAATAAATCTCGATATTATGAGTAAAGAAAGAAATAAAAGGAAATAAAAATTCTAAGTTGATATGGATTGAATAAGACATGGAGACCACTTGACCGAAGAAGTGGTGGACCCACTAGTTGTGACGAGCCGAGAATAGTGGCCGATATGAAAAGTGGTTTCATAGATATGAGAAAACAAGTTAATCCTAAGATAAGTTTTAGATATTTCTAACCGAGGTCAAGAGAATACGCTAGGAACGCGTTTGGATACATTCATTTTTTACTGCTTTACTTTATTTATACTGTAAGGGAAGTAGTATTTCTCCATTTATAGCTTTGTTTCATTTCAATTGTAATCACGGTATTCCTTCACCATAAGTAAGGACATATTAATAAATCATCGGAGGTACCGCCCTCCTTCACCCCAATCAGAAAAATATGTTGCGAAGAAATTAGGCACTTTAATGAAAAACTCTTACTTCGCCGTTACGAATATATTTCTCTATATGGTTTCGAGTAAATTATAGAGCAAGTTACTTCCTAGTGAGTTGTGACTCATAAACATCTTGAGACGAGTGACCAATTACAAAAGCTCATTATATGATTGATTCGATGGGCTCACTCCTAATATTGTGTTTCATTTTGAACCCTTTGCTTTACATGTAGGGCTTATCGAAAATTTCATATGAATATTCTTTAAAATTAATTTAATCGTTATAACAATCGTCATAGGAACCTTTTACAACATCATCATAATACATGACGACTCATTACTTGTCAAGGATAACATATGTAAAAGTGAATTCCTCCGAAGAAAAAAAAAAGAACTCACTTCTAACCTCTTAGATTTTTAGTGTTGACAATTCTATGAACAAAATGGCTAATTTGTAACGTGTTGTAAAAGTTTAGGACATAAGGTGCAATTTGTATAAATTGGGTTATGAGGTCTAGTGTTCGAGCATAAAAAGAGGAGAATCAAGGTGTTGCATTTTCTCTAGCCCATCGCTTGGACACTTCTCAAACGATAAAAACAGAATGTCGGTCGCTTGCTTATTGTCTGGCTCTTGCTCGAGCAAGAGACCGTCGCTCGCCTGTCGTCGAGGTTTAGCTCGAGCGACATGTTTATACGAAAAATCATAATTTGCGTTTTTAAAAAGGTTTTTTCGGCCCATTCAACCCAATTACTCTTTCCTATAAATACCCAAGCCATTGCATGAAATTTCAAGGTGGTTTTCATTATTTTCATTACTTCATCTTATTCTCAAAAGATCCAAGAACATATTCTTTCATTGTGATTCATCATTTCTTCTTGAGATCATATAACTACCTATTTGAAGAAAATATAAAACACATTAAATCGAAACACCACTACTTCCTATTGGTTATAAGGAGGTATTTGTAATACCCTTAGACCACAAAATTTTAAGAGATTTGATGGGTACTACTCATACCAACAAGGTGCACCTTCTTTTTCGGAAGTCTATCGTTAGAAACTCCACAGTTAAGCGTGCTTGGTTTGGAGCAATTCTATGATGGATGACCCCCTTGGAAGTTTTCTCGGAGAGTGTGCGAGTGAGGACAAAGCATGCTGAAAAGACTCATGTTGGTACAGTGAGGACAGTACGTCGTCGATCTAACGGCCGGGACAGCCCGTTAAGTGAGAACCGGGTCGTTATAAATGGTATCAGAGTGCGGTTGCCAACCGGAAATCGGGAACTAAGTGCTATGCGGGACAAAGTGCTACTCCATAGGGCGGGAGCCACCTCTTGAACCCGTATGAACCACCTCTAGAATCCCAACGCCTGGCAATGGATCCTCAGATGGATCAAGCACGATGAAGACATCGTGAGTCTAACGCGGAGTGATTGTAATACCCAGATCACGAAAGTTTAAGAGATTTGATGGGTACTACTCATACCAACAAGGTGCACCTTCTTTTTCGGAAGTCTATCGTTAGAAACTCCACAGTTAAGCGTGCTTGGTTTGGAGCAATTCTATGATGGATGACCCCCTTGGAAGTTTTCTCGGAGAGTGTGCGAGTGAGGACAAAGCATGCTGAAAAGACTCATGTTGGTACAGTGAGGACAGTATATCGTCGATCTAACGGTCGGGACAGCCCATTAAGTGGGACTCGAGTCGTTACAGTATTTTCTCAGTTGAATTTCAAAGGTTGCTGGAGGTTGAGAGAAGTTGGACTAAAAGCACAGGAAAAGCACAATGCCTTGGAGCAGGTTCTTGGAATTCTACTGGGAAGAGACAATTGCAGAAAATCTTGGAGCAGACCTTAGAGTTAGCAGGAAATAGATCGGGAAGTCTAGTGGAATTGGCTAGATAGCATTTGATTGTAACTCACTCCGTAATATTTATATTGGAGGTAATTGGCTTGGTCCGGAAATCCTTACCTAGTTGAGATTTCTCCATCATCATTTTCGTGTTCGTTATTTATAGTTTTCTTTATTAATGTGGTATTCAAACTTAGGGAAATTGATTGTTTGATAAACCATCCAGAAATAATTAAAAATGACTTGTTGCTTTTGATTGATTAATTCCGCACGCAGGGTAAAAACTAAAAATGGATAATTAATAACCATTCGGTAATAGTAGACGTTAATTTGGTAATTCATAACTTTCAAATGGTATCCAGAGCGACACTTGATTTTTCATAACCAATGAAGAAGTGCATCTACACGAAATCTTTTAAGGCAAGCGTGAACTCAAATTTTCAATGGGACTTTGATAAATTCTTCATTGTTTCCTATTAGTATCATTAACATATTCTAATTACATTTGTTTGGGGACATTATTTTTACAATGAACTAACAAGGAGTGATCAACTTCCCTAAAATATAAACCGATTTGAAGTAATATTTGTAACAATTAATCAGACAGAGATTTTAGTGATTGATTTATGTTCGCTTAAACCGCAAGCGCATATAGTCAAAGACAAGTAATAATGTGACTTTGTGTCTAGTGTTGATCACATGAAGATGTGCTCTTATAACTGAAATTACTTTTTCTAGTCTCTAATTGAAAGAAAATTAAATACAAGAATTCTTTGAATTGTTGGTTTTAGCTAAAAATTACGTAAAGCTAGTAAAACTTGTAGCTAACAAACTTAGAGAAAACTTGAGTAAAGGAACTAGGACACTGACTCCACTTATTTTTCCACTTCATTCTCCCGTCAAACATCTCCATGTCACAAACATGTATTCTGCACTCCAAACTCTGAACCATGGACATTTTGTTACCACTTGTTGGGAATTGAGATCAATTCCTCAAATTTGTCCACACAATCCTTGTTTAGAAGATTTATTTGAAACCCCAAAAAAAAATATCGGTAGAACAAAAACAAAAATATTTACTCCCAAGTGGAAAAAAATCAAAAGCTATCAAAAACAGAGATATTCCGCTACATGATTTTTTTTTTTAACAATTCACACAACCTAAACTCAAGCACATCCAAAAATACAAATACCACACCAGGTGAGATTACAAAGATCCCCAGATCTCATTCCAAGAGAGTCAATGGCTATCTTATAAATGTGATAGAAAATATTACTCTAATTAATATGATACAACAATTATTGAAAGTTCACCTATTTGAATGTGCGTGATTTGTCCATATTTCTTTGCTAAGTTACTCAGAGTGTGAAGAGGTAGAGCCTTCCATGTGTTGCAAGTTATTGATGGGAGAAATATACTAATTTAAATAAGTAAAGAAGGAGAATAATAGAATTCTCCCTCTTGAACAAACTTAATAGGAAATAATCAAGTAAAGCAATAACATAATTAATAATGTCGGAAATTAAATACACAAAATTTAACATTGTTCGGAAACGTGCCTATGTTCACAATCCCAACTCTGACTAATCTTCCAGTACTATAACAATAATAATGCGTAAACCCCAGTCCTTTCTGGATAACAATTGAGGCGCATCAAATTCTCAAGAATTTAACTAATTCTTGGCACACTAATATCCTTGTTTGACAAAGATAATCCTTTCACAACTATCTCAAGAATGAAGAGTCTTTGAATACTTCTCAAATCCGACAAAGAATAAGGATAGATCCTACCAACAAAATGCTACTATTCATGAAATTACTCAAGAATTAAGAGTTGGATCTTGATCTTGACATTTAGATTCTAATAACAATGAGTTGTCAATAAGTTAATTATAGGTAAAACTTCATTTTGGATGAAATTGGTGAGAAATAGATGAAATCGAACAACTCCCAACACGCGTTTAGTGAATTAGCTATATTGTCCATTGAACACAATTTTTAGATTAGTGACCATGGAGATTTAGTCAAAATAATAATAATAATAGCCAACAACTTCACATCCATGAATTTCTTAAGTTATAGGAACTTCCTACTATGTCACGAAAATGATCCTTTCTATGTATATAATAATAGGATCTTTACTCGTAAATCCATTATTCAGATAACTAGAATTATGATATCTATAATGATCCAAGTCACTATTTTTGATTTTGGATCTTCCAAATCATTCACCCAAGAGACCTGGGGCCATTTTTTATGATCATTCGAGAAAAAGATTCATTCTCTTCGTAAAAAATAGGAGGTAGAACCAATAAAGAATTCTTTTTCGATGCATCCCTGACCTCATTCAAGAATTGCTTTTGATCCAATCCATAGGAATCAATAGAAAACGCAAATTCCTTATGAATTTTGATAAACCAGATCTGGCTCAATCATTGATAGAGTGAATAGATCTGCCATATACGCAATTTGTATATAGTCAAGTCTACTGCAAATGACAAGAGGAGCTTTCTAATTTTGAAGTCAAAAGAATTAATTTTACAAAATAGGAAACACATATAAATGATCCCAGAATTTCTAGATTTGGGGTTTGTAGATTTGGGGTGGGGGTGGGTATGTGTGGGGTGGGTGGATGGAGAAGAAGAAGGTGGAAATGAGTTTTTAATTTTATTATTTGATTTTAGTTATTTTATTACAAAAAAAATGTAAACTTACCATTTAACCTTTTTAAAATTAGTCAAAATTATTGTCAATGTCAATTATTTGGTTAATTAACGGTCAAACTAAAAGAAACATCTATTTGTACTTCAGTTGCTACATTTTAAAAAGTTTAGTATCGTGGGTGGCACAAATGAATTTTTTGGGAAAAATCTATTATTAAATGAAAAGTTTGGTATCGTGCAATCATCCCTATATTTTATCAACTTTTATAATACTTAAATATTCAACCCAAACCAAATTTCTATGGATTATTAAATCAACATTGTGGAATTGAATTAGTCTCACTCCTGAAGAGATTTAAAATATAAAATTAGGATTTCAAAATCTTCTAGAAAGAGAAAGATAATTAAGTTATGTACAACTAATTTGACTACATATGTATGGTCTCAATTTAATTATGTTTTCCTATTTGTATAAAATATATTCCTTTGATTTCGAAGTTCAAATGCTGATTTCATCATTTGTCACATTAAATTCTATCTAAATATATGGGTGAGTTAGGGCATCCCAACCCTTAAACCAATTTGGCATTTTTCGGGTGAAATTTAATTAAAATTGAAATATAATCGTTATTGGGTCCCACTCGTCTAATAAAAGTTGACAATAACGGCTAGTTTTTCAATTTTAATCAGATTTTAATCTCTAACAAACACACTCTTACACTGTTTTTGTACAATTTTTTATCTAGTCAAATCTCATTTAATGAAGGACATATCATGTATTTAAATTTTATCATTGAGAGTTGACTTCAAAGTTAAAATGTTGATTTAATTATTTGTTGAATTTATATTAAATTCTTTGTGGTTTGTTTTCGCATGTTGGATGAATAATAAATAATTTTCTTGTTTTCTCGACACTTGCTCTTGTGTTCTACCATGTTAATTATCTACTAAAACCAGCCTGCAGAATAATCACCATTCTGCCCAGCGTAAAATTTCTGCAAGTTTCTTTCAATTATTTAGGGTTCAAATGAACAGTTGAGACTAAAAGCATATATAATGATTTTAGACATAAAAAGTGTGAATCTATATGTATACGTCAAATACGTAACTACTGTTTGTTTACTGGGTAGATTTTCCAACACTAGATAATATTAAATTAAAATGTAAAATTAAGATTATTACGTTGTTTTCTTTTCAATCTTGTATGGTATTATACATCCAAATCCAATATGTCGATACAAAATTAAGTACCTAAAGAATTGCAATAATCATTGGTAAAACCACCGCAATTTTTTATATAAGTTTTTGTTAAACTTTGTTTAATGGTTAAGTATACTTTCTTTCAACGTTAATTAAATAGATAATTACACTGCTTTAAGATTGAAGACAAACTACTGGATATGCTAATTTTTGTTGAAGTTAAAACCTTTAAAAATTATTGTTGAATCAGTCGAGCTAATTATTGTACCGCTCCTACCTATTGACAAATTATACGTGTTAGATTTTCAATAATAATAATAATAATAAAGTGATATATCATTAATACTTTTCGACTTGAACAGCTAAGTGAAATGACATACACAATGTTGATTTAATAATCCATAGAAATTTGTCCTACTCCTTGTGAAAAGATTGGCCATTGAATTACTCTTACTCCTAAAAAGATTTAAAATATAAAATTAAGATTTCAAAATCTTTTAGGAAGATAGAGAGAATTAAGTTATGTACAACTAGTTTGACACTCTGTGGTATCAAAATCGAGATTGTTGATTTGAATAAATGTTGTTAAAATGAATGGTAAAATTGTGTGTTATGTCAAAGAGTGTAAATAAAGATGTCAACCATGATGTAAGTGTAGCAAAACTGAAAGAAAGATTATATGTACTGCCTGCATATGTATGGCCTCAATTTAATTATGTTTTCCTTTGACTTCGAAGTTCAAATGCTGATTTAGCCCCTGTTTGATATCCATTAATTTCTATTTTTCTTTCTCATTCTCATTCTCATTTTTCATTTCAATCACACATTCTCCAAATAAAATAATATTACATACAAATCAAAAACTTTTCATCACTTTTCCACCACACATTCTCACATCAATCACTATTCCAAAATTTCTATTTCTCTCAAAATGGGTTTCAAACAGGGGCTTAATCATTTGTTGAATGTTTTACATTAAATTCTATTTAAATATATTAGTGAGTTAGGGCATATCCCAACCCTTAAACCAATTTGGCATTTTTCGTGTGAAAATATATTTATGTTTTTGTATTTGTATAAAATGAACCATGCTTAGTGTACACGGAAATATTGTCATTGAATTTTACAGGAGGATTTGACATTTTTTCTTTGAGAGTTGGCCAAAAATGGAAAAGAAAAAGAAAGTTCAAAGTTAAAATTTTATCTTTGAGAGTTGGCAACCATACAGGCTCGTATAAAATCAGGGGCGGACCCACGAAGGGCCTAGCGGGGGCGGCCGCCCCCACTGAAAAAAAAAAAAAAAACCTAAAAAAAATAAAATATATTTTTTTATTTTTTTACAGTTTTTTTAGCTTATTTTCTATCTTGAATGCAGCGAGAATCTGATGAAACTCATGTTTTGTATGTAATCTTTTTCTCTTTAATCTTGTTACATGTTCTTCAATCTCATAGAGTTGGATGCTTAAATTTTCTCCCACTTGAATATAGCTTGCCAGAAGGGCTTGGAGATGATTTGACAATTAAAGTCCACGATTCGAAAGGAAAGTATTTTGGCCACGTAGTAGTTCAGGTGGCTAATATTGTTGAAAAATTGGTATATTATGTAAATCTCATTTTGACCGCCTGTGATTGCAAAAAGTGTTGCATGGTCAGAGTGAATATATTTGTGGGTTTGATGCAGGGTGAGAGGCTTCGTTCATGGCTTATATAGCATGAACTAGTTGGGAAAATGCAACTAAATCTAAACTATTCAACAACTCCCAAAAAAATAATAATTTCGGGGGCAGTCCGCCCCTGTATAAAATATAATCCTTTGACTTCAAAGTTCAAATGTTGATTTAATTATTTGTTGAATGCTTTATTTTAAATTCTTTTTAAATATATTAGTGAGTTAGTTAAATTTTCTTTAACACATCTTTTACATATAAATCGTATTCAGTTTTTTTTAATCAAATATCCGACATGGTGATATGTGTACAAATTTAACAAATATGAGATGACAAGACTAAATTCATGGTATTTGTTTGCTCAATTAAGCTACTTGTACAAATTTTACAATTTTTTTTTTTTTTTAATCAAGGGCCAAACAATTTGTAAAGAAAATTGTACAAGTAGCATGATTCTTGTTGGTTATCTAAAGTATCACGTTGAATCATGTGATCTAAAAGCTTACACGACACTTATTTATTTATTTTCATTTAGTTTTTCAACTGGCCCAGTTGGTACACAATTTCAGCACCAAATACTCACAACATTTGGGATTTTTCTACCTATAAATACTGGGATTTGTATTGCAAGATTCACAGCTGAGTTACTGAGACTCGTAATACTCTTCAAATAGACCCTTTTTCTCTCTTCGATGGAGTTCCAGTTCCCGTTTTCCCTCAATACTTCCTTCCTTCTTTTGTTCTTTCTGTTCATGCTGGTTAAAGAGTACATACGATCAAAAGCTCGTAATGCTACACAGAAATTGCCCCCAGGGCCAAAAAAACTCCCTTTTATTGGGAACTTGCACCAGATGGTAGGCTCCCTACCTCATCGTACTCTCAGTAACTTAGCAAAGAAATATGGACCGATCATGCACCTTCAAATAGGTGAACTTTCCACAATTGTTATATCGTCTCCTCGAATAGCACAAGAAGTATATAAAACAAATGATATTAACTTTTCTGATAGGCCGGACCTGGTCGTCGCTAAGATTTTATACTACAACTTTGCTGACATTGCTTCTGCTCCGTACGGTGAATATTGGAGAGACATGCGTAAAGTATGTATGATGGAACTACTAAATTCAAAAAAAGTCCAGTCATTTCACAGAATAATGGAGGAAGAGGTTTCTCGTCTCATTAGTTCAATTGGAGACTTGGAAGGAGTAATGATCGATATGACCGAAAAAAGTACAGATTTAGAGAGTTCGATTGTCTGCAGAAGTGCAGTTGGTCGTAAATGCAAGGACCCACAATCACTAATCAAGTTGGGAAAGGAAGCAACATCCTTTGCAGGAGTATTTAATGTTGGAGATATCTTCCCTTCACTGTCACTTATTGATTCCATCTTTGGATCCAAGCGCAAGTTATTTCAGATGCATAAAATGATTGATAATATGCTCGAAGGCATAATCCGGGAACACGAAGAGGAACTATTTTGCTCGACAATGGGCAAAACCAGTGATGATCAGCATTCAGAAGATATACTCGACATTCTCTTGCGGCTTAAGGAGACCAATAACGAAGCTATCACCAGAGATAGTATCAAAGCTAACATATTTGTGAGTATTTAATACCTGTTTTCTCATTGATTTTTCTTTTCACTTTAGCCTCCTAGCCAACAGTACCAATTACTTTTATTGTAGTCTTTACTACTGACGTGACATGTTAGTTGTGGACATATTTTATCTTGTCTACCATGAATAGGAGATCATTTCTACCTTATCTTAAATTTTTAAAACGTTAAAAACTTACTTATTTAACTCATTCTTTACCACTCTTCTCATGTGTGTACAAGATTCATTAGTAGTGATAGTACAACTCATGATCTCTATCTTTTTGATATCTTACAAAACCAACCCATCAAAAAATATAAAGTTGTTAGATAGGCAACAAGCTTGGTTTTTATAATTGTATGTCTTCAACAATTTGACCTAAGGAAATTTTGGCACGAATGTGCAGATATTGTTAGCTGCTGGAATCGATACTTCATCGACTCTTATTGAATTGACAATGTCTGAACTGATGAGGAATCCGCGAGTAATGGAGAAGGCACAAGCAGAAGTAAGGCAAGCTTTCAAGGGAAAGGAGAAAATCCTGCAAAGTGATATTCAGAATTTGAGTTATCTAAAAATGGTGATTAAAGAATCTCTAAGGATACACCCTCCAGGTCCCTTGTTAGGCCCCAGGCGGTGCAGGGAACAATGCAAGATTAGTGGATACGATATACCAGCTAATACAGTAACTATAATAAATGGTTGGGCGATCGGAAGGGATCCCGAATACTGGCATAATCCTGAAACTTTTGAACCCGAGAGATTTAACAATGTTTCAACTACATATACAGGAACTCATTATGAGTTTATACCGTTTGGCGCGGGGAGGAGGATGTGTCCAGGGACCAACTTTAGTTTGGCCGGCGTCGAGCTCACTCTGGCTAACCTCCTCTATCATTTCAATTGGAAACTTCCAGCTGGGATCAGCCCTGATAAATTGGACATGACTGAGAAATTTGGTGCAGTTGCCGGAAGGAAGAACAATTTATTCCTGATTCCCACGCCCTATGTCCCGAAGAATTAACAAGGATTTTTTCCTTGTTTTAAGAAAATTACGGGTTTGTAATTATACTGTTTCCAATAAGTTGTAAGGAAAAATAAGTCTATCTTCCTATGAAAATAATATTTGTATTGTCGTATTGGCTTATTTTCCTTCTCAAATAAGGGCATGCGTATGTATTGGATTAAGTGAAAATTTCCTCATCTAGGCAATTAATATTATTGGTGTTTAATTGGGCTCTTGTTTTTACATCTTGTTGAGAATCTTTTAAAAAATTATTCAAATATACTCAAAAGAAAATTTTTACTTTCATAAGCATTCGACTTTCCAAAGAACGTTTTGAATAAGGGCATGCGTATGTCTAAAAGAACGTTTTGAAACTCGTTTCGAGAATTATATTGTAACATATCGAATAGTACAAACGAACATCGAAAATAATTAAACGAATGTATCAAAAAAGACATCTAACTCGTCTATTCTTTAAAAAATATTATTTCATTTACGTTTATTATTTTTGTGAAACAATTTTTTTTAATATAATTTATATTATTTTATTAGAATATTTTTATATGGGTATGACTTCAAAAAAATTTAGATCATTACACAAAATCTAATAAATTAACATTGAATAAGATTCAAATTCGAATTATTTTTTTCTTATTGGAACAAATGGGTAAAATAAAAATGTGGATTAAAAAGAAAAAAATAATTAGAACTTGAACCTTATTAAATATTAATTTATTATATTTTGTATAATGACCCGAAAATTTTTGACGTCATACCATGTAAAAATATTCTAATAAAATAATATAAATTATATTAAAAAATTATCACGCAAATATAAGAATTATATTCACCAAAAATTATAAGAGGAGAAAAATATGAGAATGGTAAATATTATTGGCAAATTCTATAGGGACCATTTCTGCAAATTACCATAAGTTTCTAACGGGTGTTTAACGGTTCATGGATGGAAGGACCAATTCCGCAAGAAACGTTTGAAATAAGGGTACAAATGCCAATTTTAAAACGATAGGGACCATTTTAGCAAAGAGTGTAAACCATGATACTTTTTGTAGTCATTATGCAAAATATAATATATAAAATAAAAATTTATAAAACATGGTATGCATAATGTAATTACACCCAATATACATGCATGTGCACATGTATATATGATTAATCCACTCAATAATGCTATATGTATATCTTGTTTTTTATATTGTGTCACATGTCGACACATGATTGAACAAATTTTATTTTATTATTATTATTTTTTATAAAACACACTTTTCCTCCCAACGCTTTTTGAATTCCTGTACAATATCAAAAAAGTTGTAAACTTAGAAATGTACACTTAACATAATTCTAATCTACTAAACACCGATGACATGTCATATTAATCCATTGATTCTAGTCCAAGTCTCTATAAATGGGGTTTCCATCTTAGAACATTATTCCAAGTCTTTACACGTTACAATTATTTCCACAAAATGTTAGTCCAAGCTCCTGTTTGGTACACATTAAAATTTTCATTTTCATTCTTCTATTCATTTTCAATTGCACATTCTTTTATAAAATAATATTTTCTATCACATCAATAACTTTTCCTTATTTTTCAACCACACATTCTCCATCAATCTACATATCCCGAATACATTCTTCCAAAATAATGTGGCTCAAACACACCCCAAATCTCTGTATGTTATAATTATCATTTTTACATTCAGGTGAGGTTGAAGTTTACGACTAACAATACATGATCCATTGAAAAATTGTAAACTAATACCTAGAATTATAACCTTCTATTCAAATAAAATTGATCCCTTTGACTTCAAATGTTGCTTTAGTCATTTGTACCATAAATAATCTGTGATATTCATTACGTTTGCTATTTTCTAACGTCGTTTGGAAGGAGAGAATATCATACTTAGGTGACATTTGATTCCAAATTTGAAATTTCCAGTAAAATAGATAAATAAATAAAAAATAGCATTTTGCTCCAAATACATTTTGGAATAGCATTTTGATGAAAAATGTGTGATTAAAAAATAAGGAAAAATTTTGGGTTAACGTGTAATATTATTTTATTGAAGAATATGTTGTTGAAAATAAGAGAAAAATAGAAATGTATTTTTGAAAATAATGAGGACAAGAAATATATGTTTTCTACTATATAAAAGTATATAACTCTTTGAATTAAAAGTTCATATGCTACTTTAGTCATTTTCTGAGGCTTATTTTCCAAATTTTGCAAATATATTGTTCTAAAAGTGATGTATATTGAGTCACATCTATCTTCCAGTCCATGAAACCTTAATATAAAAACTAGAAACCCAATTTTTTTAACTGCATTAAACAATCTAAACTTTCAATGTCAATGATTATGCAGTTTTCTAAAATAAAATAATTCTTTTCTTGCACAGACCGTAGTGTAATAAACAACAGTATGCCAATATGTATGTTAACGATAATTAGATATTTTTTATTTTTTTATAATATCGGGATTTTGAGAAGATGTCATAAAAATAATTGGTGCAATTTTTTAAGCAATAGTGATGACTTCTTTCTTTTATTTTTCTTTGTTTTTTTTTCCTGGTGGACGAATACGAATCTAGATGTCTGTTCGTACAAAATTCACAAGCGTACAGGATCGTTGACAAGTAATAGAACTGATGAGTTGAGAGTATCGTCCCACATGGAATAAATCAAGTTTACTAGTTATGTATAGAAATCGAAACATGTAAATAAAATAGAGAGTTTAATTTGATTTTATGCTAAATTATCTAACAAAGCGGTAAAAAGTGTTTTTTTGTCAATTTATGGATGATTGTATTGGATCTCGAATTCGCATATTGCTATTTATTTCAATTCTTGATTCGTAATCTAGCTCCGTTCATGCATTCTTGACAATCGATAATTCTATTGTCATTCATTCTCTTTTCCAAGACAAATTAAATATATTCTAACCACGACCAAAATCTATTCTTAGTCCGAATTCGAATGATTAGAATGCATTAAAGTTTAGATTATCTATATGATTGCACACGTGATAAATGTTATTCCTAACATCTATTACACATATTAATTTTGCCGTGTTCTAAACTTATTGTGTGTCTCTCGACACTACAACAAGCAACTAATTATCTAATTGTTGGCCAACTAATTAAATAATGCAATGTGTATGCAAAATTATTCAAGAAACGCAAGAAGTAAACTAAACTTCTAGTCTTGAATTAAAACAAATAAACAATAGGTTTCATCTTCATCCAATACAAAAACGGATCTAGCCTAGCATGTTAATATACAAGAAGAATGATAGAAAAATATCACATGAATCATGAAATAAATAAAAATATATTGATCTTCAAACCCAAGGTTGAATTTTTCAAAATCTTGATATAATTGACCTTCAATTCCTTGCTAAGCTTGATCTCCTCTCTCAAAATATAGAAATTGACCCCTTGTTCTTGATTGATTTGATGAAAATGTAGTGTATGAAGAGGCTAGAGAGGTTCTTTCATGTGTATCCCTCATTCTCTATTTATAAGAGCCAGAAAAAATGTCAAAATCACGTCTAATTAGGTTTCCAAAAGAGTTTGAATCGCGAAAGGAAACTAAATTCCTCTGCAAAAAATATTTGTGCGCGCGCACCAATATAAGTTTGCACGCGTTCCGTAAAACCAAATGACTCTCAGATTGGGGAAAATAAGGTGTTGCGTGCATGCCATGAATTGCCTGCGTGCGTAGGTTTGTCTCTGATCAGCTTTCGGTATGTTGACCATAACTTTCTCTACAAAAATCCGATCAATCTGATTCAAAATGAGTTGGAAAGCTAATTCAATGGGACACAATTATCCTAGAAATACAAAGTTTCCAATTCAAATGATTGCTATCCGGAAAATAGGTCTCGTGTTGAGACTAAAAATCTGCAGCATAACTTCTTCTGTTGGAAATTGATTTGTAAAAATACTTCCACTATATTTCACTCATTTAATCTCCAACTGCATCCAATTGATCCTATATGATCATCAATAATATTTTCGTGCTCCGAATCAACTACTGGATGTACACTTTGATCTCCAAAATTTGAATGTCCTTCGTTTTCGCATATTTTTCGTTCATTTCTTTCAAATCCATAAATTTGCATTGAGTTCAACCTAACAAACATAATTAACACAAAATTAAGCTATAACTCATCCAAATCACTAACAAATATTCTAATTTAATGGCTTATATAAGTTACAAAATACATTTACCAAACACCCTTAAACTGAACATTTGTTTGTACTCAAATAAAACTATAACCTAGCTTAACCAAAAATTCTAAACACGCATATGGTTAGATAATTTACCTTTTGTCTCAAGATCGGAATCCATGTATTAAAACTATGAATTGCTACAAAATTACAATGCTAAAACTAATTTCTACTTATTCAATGCAAAACCGACGTGTATGTGTGAAAATTCATGTCAAGCACCATAAATTCATAAAGTGACTTAAATCCCAACCATGAATAGTCAAATTTGTCCTTCCTCATCTTGTGAGTTTCAAAATCTCAAACTTATTCTTTTTACTCTTTTCCCAATGTATGATATAAGGCTGAATTTTTAATATAATACTAATCATCACCCTCTGTAGTTTGGTTCGATGTTTGCTAATTGCAGTTCAACACATCAACAAATGCTGATTCTCCATATTTTCTATTGCTTCAACCTCTAAGAATCAATTAAGTTAACAATCACTTGTCAAAATTCTAATTCTCTCGAATAAGTGTTCGGGGCTTAATCAAGACATGTATCGATTCTTTATTTATTTATTTTTTTACGAAATCCTCTCCATTAAACTTTCTAAATGACTATTGTAGCGAGCTTTCAGCCGATAACTCTCAAGTCAGATAATCATAGGACACCAGGTTTTTAGAGACTCTTGCAGACTTAATCACTCAGGTCATAAAGGCTACGAACAGAAGTTCACAACAAGACAATATTTTCTCTTTTTCATGAAATGATTAGTGCAATACCCTTTATTAAACACTTATTCTCAAAAATCAACCTTTAACTAAAAATTTTCACCTAATTTTCATCTTATTGGCATTAAACAATCCACAAAAAATTTAGCACACATGAAATCCATATCTATCTCAATGTCTCCCTAAAACAGCTCAATCACCTCCAAACTATCATAAAATTAGTTTAATAAAGTATAATTTAGTGGTTAATTGGATTAGTATCTAAGGTTCACTAATTTCTTTTTTATCACCTATTCAAATTTTGAATCAAAGTATTTTTTTCATGATGCAAAACATAAATCTTGTGCGCAAAAATATCAAATTTCACATGAACAAGTATAAATCAATCTTAACATGTAACTTTTTCACAATTTATAATCTAATACATGATTCCAAACATATGCATCATAGTAGGCAAAATTATCTAACCCACACAAACAAAAAAAACAAAAAAACAAAAAAAAAAAAGCTATTTTTTTGCACTCGAACAAGCACACAAACCAATAGAAACTCAATGTTTTTCCACCATCAAACTTATAACATACATTGTCATCAATGTCAAAAAAATATAACATGCAATATATAAAAATTACGGGCAAAGATTGGTACTAAGTACTCCCTAATATATATTTAAAGGTGGTGAATGGACTGTCATGAAAGGTCTGGCACACTTGCTATGTCTTTTCCTTGTCCAATGTATTCAAGTGTTAGTTCCTTCAAAATCGTAAAATATGGAACACTTTATAATAAACTCTAACACATCCTAAAGGGAAATATATGGATGAAGATACCATACACTAATTAAAAGCAATAATATTTATAACTCTATATTCTAGAAAACAAAGTTAAATAAAAGAGAAGAAAATTGAGTTGCCTCCCGATAAGCGCTTGTTTATAGTCATTAGCTTGACTTTGTTGTTTTGGCTATTTATGGTGGTTTGAATACAGAGTTTTCAATCTTGCGTCGGCTATACTAGCAATTATTTTTCAATTCATCTTTAAGCCTCCAGATTACAAGATTTCCATTATTGTCCTGCCCAACAATTCCACTTTCTTCATTCACATTCTTGTGACTTCTCCAATGGTCTATCATTTTGCATTCCTTAATATCTGAAGGTTGCTTGAGTGGAGCATTCATGATGAAATTTTGTTGTTTTTCTTCAACTATTAAGATTATTTCACCCGTTTCAAAATCCATTAATGCTCGCACAGTAGATAAGAATGGTCTACCCAAAATTAATAGAATTTGTTGAGCATCTATATCAAGGATAATAAAATCAGCTATAAAGAATTTCTCTCCAACTTTGATGAGCACATCCTCTACCGCTCCATAAGCATACTTGAGTGTCCTGTCAGCTAGCTGTAGGATTATTGATGTTACTTTTAGATCATCCAATCCTAATTTCCTGTAGATAGATAGTGGCATCAAATTACTACTTGCTTTAGAATCAATTAAAGCGTTTAAATTATTTGAATTTCCTACAGAGCAAGTTACAATGAAACTCCTTGGATCCTTTAGTTTAGGAGGGAGCATATGCTTTATGACTGCACTGCACTCTTCTGTCAGAGCTACTGTTTCATCCACCAACAACTTTCTCTTCTTAGTCAACATTTTTTTTAGGAACTTTGTATAATTTGGAATATGTTGAATGGCGTCAATGAAAGGAATGTTGATATGAAGTTGTCTGAGTGCATCCAAGAACTTTTTAAAATGATTTTCCAACTTATTGTTCTGCAACCTTTGAGGGGATGGGACTGGAATTGTGTGTTTATTGACAAGAACAATTGTCTTAACCATTTGACCATTCGACTTTTCTTCTTGTGTAACATTTGTTGATTCTTCAGACTGAATTACTTGTTCCTCGCCCATGGTAGGTATCTGATTCTCCTCGATCCCTTTCTTCTTTACATTGATTTCTAGCAGTTGAACTCCAATTTTCGTTGTGATGGTCTGGACTAGTTCTTCTTTAGGCTGTTTTTGAAGCCTTTAAGGAAATGGAATAGGCGTGCCTCGAACATGGGTAGTACGTTTAATTTATGATGTCTTAATAATTGCATAACTCACAGCTTCCTCTACTAATACATGTTCCCGTGGGTTCTTTTCTATGTCTCTTCGCAGAGTACCTTGTGTTCTGTTGACTAATACAACTGCCATTTGACCAATCCGAGTCTCCAGATTTTTAATTGCAGCCTGCTGGTTCTGAATAAGTGCCTGTTGGTTTTGGAAATTATTCTCACTCTTAGTAATGAACTGAGTCAATAATTCTTCCATTGATGGCTTTCTGTTTTGCTGTTACTGTTGTTGGAATCATGGTGGTCTTACCTGAAAGTTTCCTCCTTGTCCTTGACTTTGATGGTTGGCCCATGAAAAATTTGGATGATTGCTCTAATCTGGATTATAGGTATTGGAGTAAGGATTGTTTTGCTGCATCTGAACGTTTCGTGCATAACTGACTTTCTCGGGCTGCTAAACATGGGTTGAGGCCAAAGGGTAACTTGATAGGTCCAAGGCATTGTCCAATGGGATATCCATTATTGACCATCTTACTGAAGCATCGGCTATGTTGCAAAATTTAAGTCTCAAGCCTGAATACAATATGCAGATTTTAGAGTCCTTAGGAATGTTCAGATTGGGGCACTTCCTGAAGTAATCTTTGAATCTTTCCTACGCTTTTGGATAGCTCACAAGGTCCATTTGCTTGAAAGTATGTACTTTATTTTTGAGTTGATGGACTCGAGAAGGTGGAAAGAACTTCAAAGTGAATTTTTGCACCATGTTATTCCATGAAACATTGCTTATATGGATTAGTAAGTTTAGCCAATCTCGTTTACCGTCCTTTAAGGTGTGAGGAAATAAGCACGGTCGAAAAGCATCAGCAGACATGCCTTCGTGGCTAATCATATCGCACAGCATTAAGAAGACTTGAATATGTTCATGAGGATTCTCAATTGATCTTCCAAAGAATCTAATATCGTGATGATTTTGAAATAAGTTGATAACGTCAAGTCTGATATGGAAGTTGGCATGTCCAAACGGCGGATATATGATAGGTGGTTGCACATGAGCGAGAATGGGATTTACATAATCCATTACTAAACCTTCTCCATCATTTGCTACTACCCTTGGCTTGTTTGGCTGAACTGGCTAAGGTAATTGTATTGATTCTAAACCTGATTTGGATTTTGATTTTATGCCATTTCTATTGCTTCCATTTGTTCTCTTCTTTGTTGTCTCAAGGTTTTTTTTTATTTCGAGATCTATTGGAAGAAACTCGATCTCGTTAGATCTTGCATAAACTATAATTTCCTGAAAATAGTAAAATAAGAGACTTAGTTCGTTCAATAAATAGCCTAAAAAATAAAATAAAAACTTTAAATCTAAAATAACTAATAAACTCAAATTAAATAAAGGGTAATTGGCTCAAAAAGGCCCTACCTATGACGGGTTTTGTGGAAAACGTCCCTACGTTTGATTTTTTGGTGCAGAACGTCCTTACCTTTGCATTTTCTTGCGCAAAACATCCTTTTCACCAATTTTTAACCTAAAAGGACTATTATACCCTCCTATATAAATAAATAAAAAAGAAAAGAAAAGAAAAATAAAGAATAAATTGCAATCTTACTCCTAATCTTTTTAAAAAATGCAAATGAGTCCAAAATTTATAAAAAATATTAAAAAAAAGAAAAAAAATCGCTCTCCTCCACATCCTCGACCGCCACCAACGTCCATGCCACCTGAAAATTCCCCTCCACCTCCAGCTGCTAAACCACCCCAAAATTGACCTCCACCTTAGGCATCGAGCCTCTAGAAAGTTCACCCCTTCCAATTCTAACTTATTATCTCCACCATCTTTGAATTCTCAATAACAGAAAATCAATTTAATTTCAATCACAGAAAGTCAATTTAATCTCAATCACAGAAAAGGCGATTGAGGTTTATAAATGGAAGGCACCAAGGATCGTTAGGTCGGTCTTGATTGAAACCTTCATTCTCGCAGCTCCAGCCTGCTGCCATTTCAATTCAGCCTTCTCCACCTCCCTCCGCCTCCTCCGACTCAGGTCTCGCAAGCCGCAGCTGCTCCGCCACCTCCGTCCCTGAGTCCATGAAGTTCCGCATGATAGCAGCTGTTCGATTCGAGCCCTAAACCAGTTGACCAACTGCTTTGCCTCCATGACTGCCGACGATTCTCAACCCCGAAGAAGAAAAAATAGAGGCATGCCTGATTCCTTTACTCCCGAGCTCAAACTAGACAGTTGTGCAGACGTTAAAGGCCCTGATTTTTTTTTTGGAAACCCGTCCCTGTTCTGCAGCTAATCAGGAGAAGAGAGTTGGAGGAGATGAAAGTTTTTTTTTTCTTTTTTTAATATTTTTATAAATTTTGGACTCATTTGCATTTTTTAAAAAGATTAGGAATAAGATTACAATTTATTCCTTATTTTTCTTTTCTTTTCTTTTTTATTTATTTATATAGGAGGGTATAATAGTCATTTTAGGTTAAAAATTGGTGAAAATGATGTTTTGCGCAAGAAAATGCAAAGGTAAGGACGTTCTGCACCAAAAAATCAAACATAGGAACGTTTTCCACAAAACCCGTCATAGGTAGGGACGTTTTGCGCCAATTACCCTTAAATAAATTATTTCCCGATAGCAACGCTAAAAACTTGTTCTTGCAAAACCCACAAGCATACAGGATCGTTGACAAGTAATAAAATTGATGAGTTGAAAATATCGTCCCATAGGGAATAAATTCAATTCAAGTTTACTAGTTATCTATAGAACTCGAATTATGTAAAGAAAATAGAGAGTTTAATTTGATTTTATGCTCAATTATCTAAGAAAGCAGTAAAAAGTGTTTCTTTTGTCAATTTATGGATGATTGTATTGGATCTCGAATCCACCTATTGCCATATATTTCAATACTTGATACGTAATCTAGTTCCGTTCTTGAGTTCTTAACAATCGATAATTATATTATAATTAATTCTCTTTTCCAAGACAAATTAAATATACTCTAACCACGACCCAAATATGTTCTTAGTCCAAATTGTTCATCCTCGCCACCAAATGTATCACTATGAGCACTCGAATCTGATTTATCATCACTCAAGGTTACGGTTAATGCCTTACGCCTTTCTTTATTCGAATTTTTCTTCAAATTAGGACATTCATTTCCATAGTGACCATAACCCTAATACTCATGGCATCTAACAGATTGGATTTTCTTATTGGGAGTCCTAGAGTTATTATTTTCACGCTTGTCTCTCATGAATTTACTAGGAACTTCAGTTTTCTGTTCTTGAGGCTTTCTCCTATTCCTCACCACCTTCTGAATTTTATTAACACGATAAGCTATTTCGTCATCCCTAAGCTTCTCAACATCTATAGATTCACTCTCTTCTTCCCTAACATTATTGAGAGACTGTGAGTTCATAGGTTTAAAGGGATTCTATGAGTTCTTCTATCTTAACTGCATCTAAGTCCTTACTTTCTTCAATCGCTGTGACTTTAGGCCTAAACCTTTTTAGGTAGAGATCTAAGGATTTTTCTAAAGATCTTGGACTCGAGATTCTTTTCACCTAAGTTGAAACTCCAATTGACTATATCATTAAGCTCAACATAAAAATCATCAAATGACTCATCATCTGTCATTCTAATTTCTTCTAAACCTAGAGGTCAACATCTGCATTTTAGAATTTTTCACAATTTTAGTTCCCTCATGTGTAGTTTCTAAAATGTCCCAAACTTTTTTAACAGTCTCACACATCAAAACTCTTCAGCAGACATAACCATAAACATGGCATAAAGGCCCTTACTGTTCTAGTTACATTCAGTTAAATCATCTTTAGACTAGAATGAAATATTAGTAGGTGTAACTACACCAGCAACAGTAGTTGAAGGTGGAGTCCACCCAATTTGAACGCTAATCCAAATACATTCATCCAAAGCTTTATGGAAAGCTCTCATTCAAACTTTCCAATAAGCATAATTACTTCAGTCGAAAAACTGAGGCACAGACAGTAACCGACTCATCTAAAATTAATAATGAGTCAAGAATTGAAATAAAGCTCTGATACCAATTGAAAAATACGAAGTTCAGCCCAAATTACATCTAGATGGAGGGTGAATAGGCATAAATGCAAAATTTATTAAATATAATTAAATAGCAACAAGTCACTAATTAATTATCTAGATGATTATGCAATCAATTTAATTATTCTATGTTTGAATATCGTAGAATATTAAAACAGTAAAGAAAGCTGTAAATCACACGCATTATGATCATGGAGAAACCAATTTGGTAAAAATTTCGAGCACTTTGCCGGTCAACAATCCACTATAAACGATATTTAAATTATAGTCTACCAAACTAGACGACGAAAGGTACTATCTGATCTCCTTACAGCAATTCTAACAGCTATCCTGGATTGTCTACTCCTGCACCAATTCCTAGCTATAGTTTCCAAAGCTCTCATGAATTGCGCTCTCCTGCGTCAAATCCTAGCTTTGTGAAATCGTTTGTCTCATGTGGATGCACGAAGAACTCCGCATTCTTTAATGACTGGAACTTCGGTAAACTTCTCTTGATTTTCAGAAACTCTGACTGATATGAAGCAAGAAGCAGTTTGGTATTTAGATTTAAGATCTAATGTTTTTCTCACCGCCAGAACAATTTACAATCAAGAATGAAGGCTAAAATATCAAAAGAAGAAGAGAATATGAAAAGCAAAGAGTTTTCTTAATGATCAACCTTAGAAATCACGTTCTGTGGTGTTTGGATATTTATAAGTAGGTTAGAGAATGAATGCGCCGGACAAAAAGCCTTTAAAAAGCGAATTAAAAATTCCCGAACAGCATTGTCGCTTGAGCGAAGGGCTAGCGATAATGAAGCGATGGGTTGTCACTCGAACAAAGGTAATGCAACAGCCGAGCAATGAAGTCTCTATATTTGACATTCGAGCCAAACATTGGCGACAGTCTAGCAAGATCCCCTGCCATTTTTCCTTCTTTTCCACTTTCGAACCCTAGACCTAAAATATCACAACTTATAATAATTCCACATTACTCCTTGACTTTTTACAACATATAACCTTAAGTCTTTTTTGTTTGCTGAATTCTCAATTACATTAAATACCTAACAACAAGTGTTACATCAATCACTTTTAAAAAATCTTCAAAATATGTTGTAAGAGACAGCGTGGACTTCATGAGCCTCGGATGAATCGAGAGCCTCAGAGGGTCTTTGTGTTGGTCCTCTGAGTGAAGAGCTTAAGTTCTTTTTTTTTTTGTTTCTTTAGGAAGTGTTTCAACCCAAGTTGTAGTGCTTCGTCTAGGGAGCAGTGCTCCGGTATGAGCTTCGATAGTTTGCATAGTTTTTTTTTTATATATTTGATCACTTGGGTCTTTGTTGACTTTATGTTGATTCTCTTCCCACATGGATTTTGAGCCTCGGTGGCGAGGTGTAACAAACATCTCTTTAGACTATCCACTATTTGCATGTCTAATATAGTTTACCTGCCATTTCTTTCAATGAAGTACATTTTTTTGCTAAATTATTAGCTAACTAGTTCAATTTCGTATTTAGTTACATATTTTGATGGCTCCGATGCCATTATTTCAACTTTGATTCGTAGTTTTTGAGCCTTAAAAGGACAATAAAGTGGATCTCTAGAGCCCAAATTAGTGTTCATTGCCCTTAAATGTGAAGCATTTCTATTAGTCTGGGTCTAATACACTTAATACATTGGGTTTTCTTCCAACTCATGTATCAGGTCGGTCGTTTCTATTAGAGAAAATACAAATTTATTCAGTTTTGCTTATTCAAGCATGTATGATTTGAGATAATTGAATCACTGTTAAGTGCAATTGTTGTAAAACAAACCATCGGATTGAGATATTGAAGTTATATTGCAATTGATAATGAAGTATATGATCAAGCAATGAATAATAAAGACAAGAATATGACACATGAATGAAGAGATTTTATTGACTCAATAATAATGGAGAGGAGAAAAAAATTACAATAGATCCTATAATTCTAGTAATCTATTTTGTCACACTCATCAAATTGTATAGAAGAGTTTAATATTTATAGAAAACATGTAAGGGACGTCCAAATGAAGTAGGATGCCAACAACCGAGTCCAAAACGAAGTAGGATAAGAAAACGTGGAAAAACTGAAGAGGTCTGCGGTGGGCCCCCGAGTGTCCCAGCGCCCATGCCAACGTCGGGTGTTCCGTCAGAGATTTTTTTGTTTGCTTTCTCTATCAAAATCTTATTCAAGTCTAATACCAATTTCCAACTTCCAATGTGCTTCCAAAATAGAACTTTAACTTGACATAGGACTCCAATATCATTCCAAACTTGAATTCCTCATGACATGCACTTCAATTAGAATTCTTTAATTACTTTAACAACTTCAACAAAGGAATTCGGGTTACACCCAAATCCCAACAATTTCCACCTTGACATGAATTCCACGAAAGAATGAACTGGCTACTTTAACAATAACCAAAACTAATTTCTCCAACCAAACACAAAATACTCCATCTCTTCCAATGAATCCAAGCACTACTATGTAGAATTACCTTAGATTCCCAAAAACTCATAATGATTTTGAAATAACCAAACTAGGTTGTAACACACCTCAAAGCAGAATCAATATCAAATGCTTTTACAGAAGGTCCTTTGTTAGATTGTACACATTCTACCCCAGTTAAAGTATGCTCAACAAAATCAGCATTTACATACCTTGTTCCACTGGGTTCGTCCCTAGCAATTGAATATACTGGCACTGCAGTTGATGGTGGCAAAGCGACGTTATCTATATCTGAGATCTTTTCCGTCCCTTCAATACAACCTGGGCACCCTTAAAAACCTTCAAGGCTCCACCTACACCAAAGAACTTATAACCTTTTGAATCAAGGATAGACAACGAGATGAGTTTTTTCTTCAAATTCGAAACATGTTGAACCTGGCCAAGTGTTCTAATTGTCCCATCCAATAATCTGACTGTACCAATTTCAGCAACTCGACAAGATGCGTTGTTTCCCACAACCACGACACCTTTGGAAACAGTTTCATATGTAGTAAACAAGTTCTCATTAGGACACATATAAAATACATGCTGAATTAAGAATCCAATCCTCTTCCGGTTTAGACTTAATGTCAAATAGCTAAGAGATCTCCATCACATTGGCCAACCATAGTAATTGGTCAAGAAAAGTCACCATTTACCGACTAATACATATTAGTTGGGAAAAGTATAGTTTTTCTTACCAAATTTTTGTTAGTTGGTAAAGATCTTGATCGGGAAAAATATACATTTGCCGACCAAGAAAATTATTTAGACTGGTGGAGATAAACATTAACTGACCACATTAGATTAGTCAGGGGGGGGGGGGGGGACTCTCCTTTGCCGACCAAGAAAATTTAAATTGTGGTCGGTAAATTTGATTTTATTTTGAAAAAAAAAAATGAACTGTACAATAATAAAAAATGCCAAAAGAGATTGAAATCCCAACTCAAGTACAATGCTCCAACAAGAATTTAAAATCAAGAAATATCTAAAATCACACGATATGTTCCATTGTATATAATCTTACAAGATATCATACATTTAACATTGAACCCAAAGCAAGGATATGTTCACAATAACAAAAATGCAGATACTTCACGAACTTGATCTCACTGAAGAAGAAAAATTTGAAATACCGCCTTTTTCCAGACTAATGCAATACACTTACTAGATATCAACATCATGCATAACATTTTATGTAGTCTAATTAGTAAAAGTTCAGCAACTTCAACTGTAACTCTATCTTCTCTATTTCCAATTGGATGGAACTAGTAAAAGTTCACCTGCTTTTTTCTTTTCCTTATCAGCTGATCCAAATTTTGCTTTCTGCTCATTCTCGACCATCCAAGCTGCCTCTTCACTAATGAGCTCTTCTTGCCTCTTTAATGCAACAGCCTCCTGGTATGCAACTTCAATTTTACTGCTACAACAAGAGAGGGTAAACATTCAGGACTAAGATTATGCCAATTTCATGAATTGAGCAGGCATTTGAAAGCTCGCGCAGATACACATACATGCATATCATAAACACTAAAATCTAAAACATTAAAATTTTAAGGAACAAACTAAAAATTATATTTTTAACAGTAGATTTTTACAGTGACCTTCAACCAAACAAGTTCCAAAGACAAAACCACTTTAGTCTTATAATCACTGACCTCTGAATAGCATCTCTCAGACGTCACAAGCCATGAATAATCAAGTCCAAGCATGGAAATATATTTTATGAGCTCCATAAACTAATACCTCCCTAATTGTGCTTCTACTGGAACAAAAATTACACACAAATACTCAGTCGTACTCCAAGTAAAGTTGAAATCTTTACCAAAAGATTCTCCTCCAAAAGTCCACAATTTCAGCAGAATAATAGAGACTAATACAGTAATATTTTCCCTACCATTGTCTCTAAAAAAATTGTTAAGGCATCAAGGCACGGTTGCTCAAATTGAACCTTCGAAAACAGAAAAGATCATCCTATTTCTATCCACTTTGGCCAGAGCTTGCAAAGTGAGACAACAGAGATAACTATCTGTCATATCTAAATTAGCATCTCTAAGATTTCTTTTTCATTTTTCCAAGAGCAACACCAAGGATAGTATAGTACATATTACACTTAAATATCAATTCATTTCCGAAAGAAAAAAAAATAAAAAAATCCGAGCATAATACCCACCTCGTGTTCTCTACATATCCAACTTTACACACTAATAACAAGAAGATTTATATAACTGGGTCTTCACAACGTCAAGTAGGGTCGTAACTGCAGCAGCCTGGATATGTAGTGCTATTGCAAAATAGAAGATATATTACAAACTTGGATCTTGACTGCCTACCGAAATCAGCATCTGCGCCATCGCCGCAATCAGGCACCGCACTACCGCCGTAACCAGTCACTTCGCTACCGCCATAGTCAAGCTTCCCCAAACCCTAATGTAGCCAAGTCCACAAAATCCCCATCCCTTAACCTACCAAGGTGATTTGAGATAAAAGTAGGCTCAAAGATAGAGAGGGAGAGGGAGGCGGCGAAATAGGGTTAGGGATTAATGCAACACGGGAATGAGTAGATGCGTTAAACTTTAGAGGGAAAGAGAGGGAAATGAAAAAATTTAGTGGGAGGGAAATCAGGTAGAATGTAAAAAAATATTCCTATACGTTTTTATAGATATTTAAATATTTTCACCAAATTTACAACAAAATTTTCAATTGGTAACTATTTTTTTTTTTTTTTTTAAATTTACATAAAAAGTTTTACCAGCAGATTTTTTTTTTGTTCATAATTAAAATTTTATTTTATAGTTTCTAACTTTAATTATTCATCAGTGGCTATTTAATAATTTTTTATTTTTACTTAAAAAGTTTATCAATAAATTTTTATCATGGTAATTATTTTATTCTTTTTATAGTTTTCAATGGAATCATCCGTTGGGAAATCCGTTGATAAATTATTTGATTTATTTTTTACCATTTACTAACGGATTAACAACGAAATTATACCAACTGAAGACTTTCGTAGTTACTCTGTCGAATCGAAACTAGAACCAAGAGCCAATTAAATTTAGGTTGATTCTAGTTCTTGAACCGAAACCATGAGTACTTGACTCCAAAATCGAATTTATCCTTTTTGTAAGTTTTTTTTTTTTTTTTAACAATTTATTCATTCTGATCCATTGAGCCGACAAGCAAGTAGCTAGTAGGACTGTAAGCAAAAACCGTCAAACCGAAAAATCGAACCGAAATCGCATTTTAAAAACCGTCGGTTTGGTGCCACGTGGACCCATCAACGAAATGATTTTGAACCAAACCAAACCAGTCAAAAATGGTTTGGTTTAGGTTTGAGAATTTTAATTGCGGTTTAAAACCAAACTGGACCGACGAAAATATATATGAAAATAAAAAAATAAAAATAATGAATTTTTTTTTTAAATTCATCCAAATATGTAAAATTCAATAGTTTTTCCATTTATGTGTATTTTTGTCAATTTATAATTTTCTATTACATATATATTATTATTATCCAATAATTCTAATTTATATCTAATAATTTCAAAACTAACCTAATCTATCAAAAACCATTTTCCTCTTCAAAATTCAAATTTTTTCAGTTGCTTTTGAGTTTGCATTCTCAACTGGAGGTCGGATACTTGATTCTTTTAGGAGTTTATTAGGTGCAAGAATGGTTGAGGCTTGTATATGAGAAAAGAATTGGTTGCAAATTAAGAATGAACTTATAGTGATGCTCCAATATTTAGATGAAGTGGAAGCATTTGATGATTCAATGAAAGTTGTGGCATGTGGTTTATATTTTCTATTACCGTATTTTTAAAGATTCTCTTATCTATCTAGTATCCAATACTATGATGATGTAACGAATGCATTTATTTGACAATGGAGACTATGAATCATGTCTGATAACAATTGACGTTTGAGTATATGTGAGAAACTGAATTTGTAACAATATACAACGGTAAACTTGTGTAATTGTTATGTTTAGATATTATAAACAATTGATTTATTATTATAGTTGGTTAATATCTCTGTCTATAGTTTTATTTTTCAAATATGATGATCACGAGATCTTGTAGAACATCATTATTTTTTTTGAGCTTTATATGTAATTTAGTAGACTTGTATTGTAATGTTATCGGAAAGAATTAGCCTAAAATGGCAAACAAAAAACTATATTTTAGTTTATTGTGATTTCACTTTGATTTAGTTGGTATTTAAACTTGTAGTAGATATATTTAGTTTGTTTTAGATTTATTGGTAGTAAGATATAAATATATATTGAATTCAATGAATTAATATCATAAAAGTAAACAGACAAAAAAATATACAGTGAAATCGGCGGTTTAAAATCGAACCAAACCTTGGTTTAGGTTTGAGTTTTTCTCAAACCGGTCTAAACGGTTTGGTTTGAAAAATTATCAAAAATCGATAAAACTGGACTACTTACACCCCTAGTAGCCAGTTTGCAAGACCTAAGTAATAAGTACCCTAATCGATTAGATTCATTCGTTTGAGTAAATGAATCATAACGCTTTCGTTTATAGCCACTATGACCACATATTATGCGTTGCCCATTTCATAAACTCTTCTTGAAGTGCTGCACGCAGAGCCTTAGTCATAATTGGATGCTATATGTTGACATAGTTTTACAGTAAATGAAGAAAGTTTTGAAAGATGTATTTGATGATTTTAGTTCTCATATTAAGTTTATCAAATAATTTAAGCGTTATTTACATTAATCCAGTTTTACTTCATTATCAAACAATTAGAACGTTAAATGAAATAGCATTATTTACATTAATCCTTGAGCGATTAACCATTACCTTTGATTAGTTCAACTTTATCATTTTTCGTGGCCCCGACCTAGCAATGGGGTGGGGGGAAGGACGAGTCGGAGAGCAAGAAAAAGGGCCAAGTCGCAGCAATTACCCTGTGGAAAGTAATGGATGGATATAGGTAAGAATATCTGTTCATAAAAAGATTTCGCTGTTACCAACTAAAATTCCGTAGCAAAATCTTATAGTTAAAAGTGAATTACTTTTACCAATGGATAATCCGTTTCTGATTACCAACGTCACCTACGGAATATCCATGGTGAAATATCCAAATGTTATATGACTACACGAGACACGAAATACCTGTTGGTAAAGAGATATCGTCGTTATCAACGGAAATTTTGTTGCTGATTACTGTAGTAAGCGATTAAAATGTGCACTAAGGCATTATAATGAGAGAACTAACATTATTTTCTTTTTTGTCTTAGTTAATGTATTTTGGATCTTAAAGGCCAATTAATTATAACATCTATATCATCAAGAAATTTTGACCCAAAAAATAAGATATTCATTGACTCATTTCATCTCATCGACAAATATATCCATCTAGGCCAACTAATAGTTATTTTGTTAATAAATGTTGCGGCGCCATATCCCCCACCTAAATTTTGTCCCAAAAATAAGTATTCACCAATCCCTTTCATTTAGTAGACAAATATGTATCATCTATGCCAATTAATAATTATTTTGGTTAATAAATATTGTGGCATCATAATTCCCACCAAAAAATTGGCCCTGAAATAAGATAGTCACCAACCATAATTTATCTACTTGGCAAATGTATCTCATCTATGCTGACTACTATTTATTTTGGTCGGTAAACATTTTTGGCGCAATAATCCCCGCCAAAAAATTGGCTCTAATCGAGATATTCGCCGACCATAATTTATCTAGTCGGCAAATGTATCCCATCTATGCCGACTACTATTTATTTTGATCGGTAAATGTAAGATATTCGCTGACCATTATTTATCTAATTGGCAAATGTATCTCATCTTTGCCGACTAAAACATCTTTTGGTCGATAAATATTATTTCTAGTGGCCAATATTTGGTTGGTCGGTAAAAACTGGTCGGCAAAGACTATTTTCATTGACTACTTCAATTTGATCAGTAAAAAATGAAATGAAGACTAGTGATGAGTTTCATTGGGATCTCCCATATTGAAGAAGATGGCTAATAAAGACTTGAGCAACTCAATAAATCTCAATATTATGAGTAAAGAAAGAAATAAAAATTCTAAGTTGATATGGATTGTATGGGACATGGAGACCACTTGACAAAAGAAGTGGTGGACCCACTAGTTGTGACGAGCCGAGAATAGTGGACGATATGAAAAGTGGTTTCATAGATATGAGAAAACAAGTTAATCCCAAGATAAGTTTTAGATATTTCTAACCGAGGTCAAGAGAATATGCTAGGAACGCATTTGGATACATTCATGAAGTAGTACTTCCTTTTTTACTGCTTTACTTTATTTCTACTGTAAGGGAAGTAGTACTTCCCCATTTATAGCTTTGTTTCATTTCAATTGTAACACGGTATTCCTCCACCTCAAGTGATGACATATTAATAAATCATCGGAGGTACCACCTTCTTTCCCCCCAATTAGAAAAATATGTTGCGAAGAAATTAGGCACTTTAATGAAAAACTCTTACTTCGCCATTACTAATATATTTCTCAATATGGTTTCGAGTAAATTACAGAGCAAGTTACTTCCTAGTGAGTTGTGACTCATAAACATCTTGAGGCGAGTGACCAATTACAAAAGCTCATTATATGATTGATTCGATGGGCTCACTCCTAATATCGTGTTTCACTTTGAACCCTTTACTTTACATCTAGGGCTTATCGAAAATTTCATATGAATATATTCTTTAAAATTGATTTAATCGTTATAACAATCGTTATAGAAACCTTTTACAGCATCATCATAATACATGATGACTCATTACTTGTCAAGGATAGCATATGTAAAACTGAATTCCTCCAAAGAAAAAAAATAACTCACTTCTAACCTCTTAGGTTTTTGGTGTTGACAATTCTATGAATAAAATGATTATTTTGTAACTATTGTAAAAGTTTAGGACCTAGTGTGTAATTTGTATAAATTGGGCTATGAGGTCTAGTATTCGAGCATAAAAAGAGGAGAATCAAGGTGCCGCATTTTCGCTAGCCCATTCCGGACACTGAATGCCCGTCGCTCGCTTATTGTCTGGTTCTCGCTCGAGCGAGAGACCGTCACTCGCCTATCGTCGAGGTTTAGCTCGAGCAATATGTTTATACGAAAAATCATAATTTGCGTTTTTAAACAGGTTTTTTCGGCCCATTCAACCCAATTACTCTATCCTATAAATATCCAAGCCATTGAACGAAATTCCAAGGTGGTTTTCATTATTCATTGCTTCATCTTATTCTCTAAAGATTCAAGAACATATTCTTTCATTCTGATTCATCCTTTCTTCTTGAGATCATATAACCACCTATTTGAAAAAAATATTAAACCCATTAAATCGAAACACCACCTACTTCCTATTGGTATAGGAAGGTATTTTCTCAGTTGAACTTCAAAAGTTGCTGGAGGTTGAGAGAAGTTGAACTACAAGCACAGGAAGAGCACAAGGTCTTGAAGCATGTTCTTGGAATTCCACTAGGAAGAGACAATTGTAGAAAATCTTGGAGCAGACCTTGGAGTTAGCAGGAAATAGATCGGGAAGTCTAGTGGAGTTGGCTAGATAGCATTTGATTGTAACTCACTCCATAATATTTATATTGGAGGTAATTGGCTTGGTCCCGAAATTTTTACCTAGTTAAGATTTCTCCATTATCATGTTGTTTGTTATTTATTGTTTTCTTTATTACTGTGGTATTCAAACTTAGGGAAATTGACTGTTTGATTAACCACCTAGAAATAATTAAAAGTGACATGTTACTTTTGATTGATAAATTCCGCATGTATGGTCAAAACTAAAAACGGATAATTAATAACCATTCGGTAATTTAGTAGACGATAATTTGGTAATTCGTAACTTTCAAGTGGTATCCAGAGCAACATCCAATTTTTCATAACCAACGAAGAAGTGCATCTACAAGAAATCTTTTAAGGCAAGAGTGAACTCAAATTTTCAATGGGACTTCTATAAATTCTTCATTGTTTCCTATTAGTATCATTAACATATTCTAATTACATTTGTTTGGGGACATTATTTTTACAATAAACTAACAAGGAGTGATCAACTTCCCTAAAATATAAACCGATGTGAAGTAATATTTGTGACAATTAATTAGACAGAGATTTTGGTGCTTGTTTTGTGTTTGCTTAAACCGCAAGCACATATAGTCTAAGTTTCACGGATCACATGTTTGGCTCCCGAGGTTCAACGCCTCAAGACTGTCCTCCCCTCATTCTGTGGTCGGTAAGCCCGAACAACTAGCATATACGCATGCTATGAGTAGGATGTAAAGGAGAATACCTGCATATGATCATATATCATAGTGCACCAATGGTAAGATAGGTCTCGCGCCTAGCTATTAGCGTGTTTACCGTGCCGAATGGGGAGCTAAGCATTCTCACTGCGTGACATTCTCCCTCATTCGAATTCGCTTACGTCCTCGTAGCGATAAGAGAGTTTCGCATCCACACGCATCCGTCTTGTTGCAAGGATAACAATGGCACCACTCTAAATGGATAGGCCACCAAACATGCAGTAACTCGTACTTGCCGCCTTTGACACCAACCTTCACCCTCCGTCCTTCTGAGCATTGGTTCCTCAGATGAACAGCTTTCAAACTGCAGCGCCTCAACGCATGTCGAATTGTGCCCTGCATGGTGCGCTTTTCGAAAACTCCTTGAAAGGCACTTAGGTAATTACGCAACGCAGCCCCTTTTCATCCTTTGCCCCTACAGCTTCCTTCTTTGTATCCTGCCAGCTTGTCGACACGATCAGTGGCCCACAATCATTTCTCCGTAAGAACACATGACATTATCTCATAACAACACCGCATGCTCAAGCGATCTTGCTCTGATACCAACTTTCACGGATCCCAGGTTTGACTCCCGAGGTTCAACGCCTCAAGACTGCCTTTCCCTCATTCTGTAGCTGACAAGCCCGAACAACTGGCATATACGCATGCTATGAGTAGGATGTAAAGGAGAATACCTGAATATGATCATATATCATTAGTGCACCAATGGTAAGATAGGTCTCGCGCCTAGTTGTTAGCGTACTTGTCGTGCCGAATGGGGAGTTAAACATTCTCACTACGTGGTATTCTCCCCCATTCGAATTCGCTTACGTCCTCATAGTGATAAGAGAGTTTTGCATCTATACGTATCCGTCTTGTTGTAAGGATAACAACGGTACCACTCCAAATGGACAGGTTTCCAAACCTGCAGTAACTCGTACTTGCCGCCTTCGACACCAACTTTCACCCTCCGCCCCTCTGAGCATTGGTTCCTCTGATGGATGACCTTCAAATTGCAGCGCCTCAATACATGTCGAATTGTGCCCTGCATGGTGCGTTCCTCAAAAACTCCTTGAAAGGTACTAGGCAATTGCGCAACCCTGCCCCTTTTCATCCTTTGCCCCCACAACTTTCTTCTTCGTGTCCCGCCAGCTTGCCGACACGATCCATGGCCCAAAATCTTTTCTCCGCAAGAACACATGACATTATCTCATAACAACACCGCATGCTCGAGCAGTCCCGCTCTGATACCAACTTTCACGGATTGCAGGTCTGGCTCCCGATGTTCAACGCCTCAAGAATACCATCTCTTCATTCTGTGGCCGGCAAGCCCAAACAACTGGCATACACGCATACTATGAGTACGATGTAAAGGAGAATACCTGCATATGATCATATATCATTAGTGCACCAATGGTAATATAGGCATCGCGCCTAATTGTTAACGTGCTTGCCATGTCAAATGGGGAGCTAAGCATTCTCACTGCGTGACACTAAGACAAGTAATAATGTGACTTTGTGTCTAGTGTTGATCCACATGAAGATTGTGCTCTTATAATTGAAATTACCTTTTCTAGTCTCTAATTGAAAGAAAATTAAACATAAGAATTCTTTGAAATGTGGGTTTTAGCTAAAAATTACCTAAAGCTAGTAAAACTCGTAGCTAACAAACTTAGAGAAAACTTTAGTAAAGGAACTAGGACACTGACTCCACTTATTTTTCCACTTCAATTTCCCGTCAAACATCTCCATGTCACAAACATGTATTCTGTACTCCAAAACACTGAACCATGGACATTTTGTTACCACTTGTTGGGAATTGAGATCAATTCCTCAAATTTGTCCACACAATCCTTGTTTAGAAGATTTATTTGAAACCCCAAAAAAAAATATCGGTAGAACAAAAACAAAAATATTTACTCCCAAGTGGAAAAAAATCAAAAGCTATCAAAAACAGAGATATTCCGCTACATGATTTTTTTTTTTAACAATTCACACAACCTAAACTCAAGCACATCCAAAAATACAAATACCACACCAGGTGAGATTACAAAGATCCCCAGATCTCATTCCAAGAGAGTCAATGGCTATCTTATAAATGTGATAGAAAATATTACTCTAATTAATATGATACAACAATTATTGAAAGTTCACCTATTTGAATGTGCGTGATTTGTCCATATTTCTTTGCTAAGTTACTCAGAGTGTGAAGAGGTAGAGCCTTCCATGTGTTGCAAGTTATTGATGGGAGAAATATACTAATTTAAATAAGTAAAGAAGGAGAATAATAGAATTCTCCCTCTTGAACAAACTTAATAGGAAATAATCAAGTAAAGCAATAACATAATTAATAATGTCGGAAATTAAATACACAAAATTTAACATTGTTCGGAAACGTGCCTATGTTCACAATCCCAACTCTGACTAATCTTCCAGTACTATAACAATAATAATGCGTAAACCCCAGTCCTTTCTGGATAACAATTGAGGCGCATCAAATTCTCAAGAATTTAACTAATTCTTGGCACACTAATATCCTTGTTTGACAAAGATAATCCTTTCACAACTATCTCGAAAATGAAGAGTCTTTGAATACTTCTCAAATCCGACAAAGAATAAGGATAGATCCTACCAACAAAATGCTACTATTCATGAAATTACTCAAGAATTAAGAGTTGGATCTTGATCTTGACATTTAGATTCTAATAACAATGAGTTGTCAATAAGTTAATTATAGGTAAAACTTCATTTTGGATGAAATTGGTGAGAAATAGATGAAATCGAACAACTCCCAACACGCGTTTAGTGAATTAGCTATATTGTCCATTGAACACAATTTTTAGATTAGTGACCATGGAGATTTAGTCAAAATAATAATAATAGCCAACAACTTTGCATCCATGAATTTCCTAAGTTATAGGAACTTCCTACTATGTCACGAAAATGATTCTATCTATATATATATATATATATGATATAGGACAATTAGTTTTGGAGTTTGAAGAAGTGCTGGATAGAAAATTGACAAAAAAAGACCGCGCCAGGGGCAATTTTGTCGTTTCTTACGACGGTGTCGGAATGGGCTGAAATTTGACAGGTTGATTAGAAACGGCCCGAAAAATTTGACAAGATCTCGGGATTTTAACCAAATTCATTCGTTTAGGCCTTCAAATAAGTAATTTCCATATTTTCCACTTGGAATTTTTGCTATTTTTGGAACGTTTTATTATTCAATGTTTTTAAGGTTTCTTGTAACGCCTATTTAAAGGGTTTTTAACGTTTTCTAAACATTATTGATTGAAATAAAAGTTTCGTTCTTAGAGAATTTAGTTTTCTTTCTTCAAGATTTACGTTGGTAAATTTTTTACTTATGTTCTGCGTCAAGTGGTATCAGAGTTTGGATTTGCCCTGTTTAATAGCCAACAACAACGAAGTCGGAAGAAATCATCCTCGAGACCCGGATCGCAGGGATACAGATGCAGATTTATGGGCAGCAATTGAGGAACAGCGGCATGCGATGGAAAGGTTAGAGACTATGGTTCAGCGTCTATTGGAGTGACAACCTAATCCCCCTCCTATCAACCCCCTGCTCCTGTCGAGAGAATCTCCCTTGACCACCGTGGGGGTGGGCGTTACCCTAGAGCAGCTAGAAATATACAATATGATGATATCAGCGATGAAGATACTGAAGAGGATTTTGTAGAGAATCAGCAACAGCGAAACCAGCCTGAATATCGGATCCGCGCTGACATACCATTGATCTATGGAAAGTTACAAATTGAGGAGGTTCTGGATTGGACTCAAAGGTCAAGAGGTTCTTCGATTTACTGAGGTCGCGGAGGGGCGTCAAGTCCAACTGGTTTCATATAAATTGAGAAGTGGGGCTGCTGTTTGGTGGGAACGATTGCAAATGGATAGGCACGCCAAGGCAAGGCTCCTGTCCAATCTTGGAGGTGGATGAAACAACTTATGATGAACAGGTTCTTGCCACCTGATTATGAGCAATTTATATTTCAAAGTTTCCAGAATTGTGTGCAAGGAATTAAGTCCGTAACAATCTAAGCGAAACTGAAGCACAATAGGTTTCCAGGTATTGGGAAGGATTGAAACCATCTATTCAAGATAAGATCGGTCTACAAGTGGTGTGGACAGTAGATGAGGCGCATAACATGGCACTGAAAGCAGAACTGATAGAGAAAACGTCTGGTCGTTTTTCAAATTACAAGAAAGACATGGGTGAGTCATCATACAACGGCGAACAGAGGCAGGTTCACACCAGTTGATGGCCAGGCTCAGTCTAAAAACCCGTATGCTAAACCAAGTGATTTTAAATGTTATAGATGTGGCCAGTCAGGCCATTGCTCGAATAAATGCCCAGCCAGGAGTCAGTGAATTTTGTGGGTGCTGGAGAGGATGATGAAGAGGAGCAGTATATGGAAGAAGGGGCTGAATTGGAGGAACTGTTGGATGGGGCAAAAATTGCGGAAGAGCAGGGAGAACTTGTAAACTGTGCAGTTCAGCATGTCATGTGTTCAACAAAGGTGGAGGAGTCCTCGCAGAGAAATAACATTTTTAAAGCTTGTTGCAGTGTGCAAGGTAAGGTCTGCGATTTGATTGTTGATACTGTACTTGTGAGAATTTTGTGTCCGAAAGGCTGGAGGAGCATCTGAAGTTACCGGTTGAAAAACATCTGAAGCCTTATGTGATTGGGTAGATTCAGGAAGGGCCCAAGGTGAACGTGATAGAAGTGTGCAAATTTCCTATTTCAATTGGGCAACATTACCGAGATGAGGTAGTTTGTGATGTAGTCGACATGGATGCTAGTCATGTATTGCTGAGGCGTCCATGGCAGTTTGATGTGGATGTAACCGATAGGGGGCGAGATAATGTGTATGTTTTCAACTGGGAAGATAAAAAATCACAATGGTTCCAAAGCGAAGTTCAGTTGGTGTCTCAACTAAGGCTACAGCAGGAGGGCAATCATTACTCTCCTTAGTTACGTCCCTAACAGATTTGGAGTTGGAGGTTAAGGAAGTACAGGAGGTTCATATTATGTTTGTGCGGGCTCTAGTGATAGAGGAAAAAGAGGGGCAGATGGAGGTTGTACTTGAAAATGTGCAGTCTCTTTTGTCAAAATTTATTGAGCTGGTTTCCGATGACTTGCCAAATGACCTTCCGTCATTAAGAGATTCAACACCATATTGATTTGGTTTCGTTTACCAAATTTGCCACATTATCGGATGAGTCCAAAGGAAAATCAGATTCTGCAGGAAAAAATGGAGGAGTTATTAAAAAAGGGGTTTATTCGAGAGAGCATGAGTCCATGCGCTGTTCCCGCTTTACTGTGCCAAAGAAAGATGAGACTTGGAGGATGTGTGTCGATAGTCGCGCCATAAATAAGATAATAGTCAGGTATAGCTTTCCAATCCCACGGTTGGATGACATGCTGGATATGTTGGAGGGATCGAAGTTGTTCTTGAAAATTGATCTGCGAAGTGGCTACCATCAGATTCGGGTAAAACTGGGTGATGAATGTAACACGGCTTTCAAAATGAAGGATGGTCTCTATGAGTGGTTGGTGATGCCTTTCGGGCTATCAAACGCACCGAGTATTGATTTATAGCCGGAGTGAGAGTGAACATATGGAGCATCTTCGAGCTGTGTTGGAGGTGTTGTCTGAGAACAAACTATTTATTAACTTTAAGAAGTGCAGTTGGCTGACACAAAAATTGTTATTCTTGGGTTATGTAGTCAGCTCGAAGGGAATATTGGTTGATGAAGAGAAGGTGAAATCCATTCGTGAGTGGTCTACACCAAAGACAGTAGGAGAGGTGAGGAGTTTCCATGGATTGGAGACGTTTTATCGTCGATTTATTAGAGATTTCAGCAGCATTGTAGCACCTATAACCGAGTGTTTGAAGAAAAGAAAATTTAATTGGGGTGAAGAAGCTGACACGGCTTTAGCAGTAATTAAAGAAAAGTTGTGCACTACTCTCGTCCTTGCCTTGCCCATCTTTGAGAAATTATTTGAGGTAGAATGTGATGCTAGTGGAATTGGGGTTGGAGCAGTTCTTTCCCAAGAAAAGAAACCAGTGCCATTCTTCAGTGAAAAGTTTAGTGATGCGCAGCGAAAGTGGAGCACCTATGATAAGGAATTTTATGCCATTGTTTGTGCTCTAAAACATTGGGAGCATTATTTGATTCAGCGGGAATTCATATTATACACTGATCATTGGGCTTTGAAATACCTGAATAGTCAGAGGAGTTTAAGTAATATGCATGCTCGATGATCAACCTACTTGTAGAAATTTCCATTCGTTCTGAAGCATAAATCTGGGGTTCTGGATAAAGTGGCCGATGCATTGAGTCGACGTGCAAGTTTACTGGTGACTATGCAACAAGAGATTGCTGGGTTCGAGTTTCTGAAAGAATTGTATACTGATGATGAAGACTTCGCCAAGGTATGAGAGAAATGTGTCCGGAAGCAAACGGAGGGGGAGTTCTATATTGTTGATGGCTACCTATTTCATGGTAATCAGCTGTGTGTCCCTCGGAGCTCTTTGAGGGAGAAACTGATTCTGGAATTGCATGGTGGAGTTTGAGTGGCCACCTGGGGCGTGACAAGACTATCAGTGGAGTAGGCGAGTGATATTACTGGCCTTAGTTGAAATACGACGTGGGTAATTTTGTTCACAAGTGTTTTGTGTGTCAGACTTCTAAGGGGTAGGCACAAAATACTGGTTTTTACATGCCTCTACCTGTACCGAATGGCATATGGGAGGATTTGTCGATAGACTTTGGTTTTGGAGCTTCAACGAACTCAGCATGGAGTCGATTCTGTATTTGTGGTGGTTGACAGGTTTTCCAAGATGGGGCATTTTATCCCTTGACGAAAGACTTCTGATGCATCTCATGTGGCTCAACTATTCTTTCGTGAGGTGGTTCGTTTGCATGGAGTGCCACAGTCTATCACTTCTGATAGGGATTCAAAGTTCCTTAACCATTTTTGGATTACCTTGTGGAGGCGGATGGATACTACGCTCAAATTCAGTAGCACTGCACACCCGCAAACTGATGGTCAGACTTAGAATTTGAACCGTACGTTGGGAAATCTGATCCGGAGTATCTTTGGAGACAAACCAAAACAGTGGGATGTAGCGCTAGCCCAGGCGGAGTTCACATATAACAATGCAGTTCACACTGCCACTGGTAAATCTCCTTTTGCTTTAGTATATTTGCAGCCACCTAAGCATGCCTTGGACTTGGCGAGACTTCCTAAGGTTGTTGGAGCAAGTATGGCTGCTGAGAACATGGCTGAGCAGGTTCGGACATTCAAGCAGAAGTTAAATCCCAGTTGGAAGAGAAGAATGCAAAGTATAAAGCTGTTGCAGATGTCAAGAGGCATAAGAAATTATTTGTTAAAGGTGATCATGTTATGATATTCTTGCGTAAGGAGAGGTTTCCAGTTAGTTCCTACAACAAGTTGAAGCCGAGAAAATATGGTCCATACAAGGTAGTCAAGAAGATCAACAACAATGCCTATGTAGTCGACTTGCCTGCTGATATAAACATTTCTCGCACTTTCAATGTGGCTGATCTGTATGAGTTTTGTGATGATGTGTCACTCTATCTGGAATATAACTTGGGGGTCGAGTTCTTCACAGGTGGAGGAGACTAATATAGGACAATTAGTTTAGGAGTTTGAAGAAGTGCTGGACAGAAAATTGACAAAAAAGACCGCGCCAAGGGTAATTTTGTCATTTATCGCGACGATGTCGGAATGGGTTGAAATTTGACAGGTTGATTAGAAACGGACTGAAAAGTTGGACTCGGGGCAAACCCCGAGATCTCGGGATTTTAACCAAATTTATTCGTTTAGGCCTTCAAATAAGTAATTTTCATATTTTTCGTTTGAAATTTTCGTTATTTTTGGAATGTTTTATTATTCTATGTTTTTAGGGTTTCTTGTAACGCTTATTTAAAGGCCTTTTAACGTTTTCTGAACATTATTGATTGAAATAAAAGTTTCGCTCTTAGAGAATTTCAAATTTTTTTTTCAAGATTTACGTTGGTAAATCTTTTACTTCCGTTCTGCGTCAATATAATAATAGGATCTTCACTCGTAAATCCATTATTCAGATAACTAGAATTCCGATATAATGATCCAAGTCACTATTTTTTATTTTGGATCTTCCAAATCATTCCCGCAAGAGACTCGGGCCCATTTTTTATGATCATTCGAGAAAAAGATTCATTCTCTTCGTAAAAAATAGGAGGTAGAACCAATAAAGATTTCTTTTCGATGCATCCCTGACCTCATTCAAGAATTGCTTTTGATCCAATCCGTATGAATCAATAGAAAAGGCAAATTCCTTACGAATTTTGATAAACCAGATCTGGCTCAATCATTGATAGAGTGAATAGATCTGCCATATACGCGATTTGTACATAGTCAAGTCTATTGAAAATGACAAGGGGAGCTTTCTAATTTTGAAGTCAAAAGAATTTATTTTACAAAATAGGAAACACATATAAATGATCCCAGAATTTCTAGATTTGGGGTTTGCAGATTTAGGGTGGAGGTGGGTATGTGTGGGGTGGATGGAAAAGAAGAAGGTGGTATGAGTTTTTAATTTTATTATTTGATTTTAGTTATTTTATTACAAAAAAAAAAATGTAAACTTACCATTTAACCTTTTTAAAATTAGCCAAAATTATTGTCAATGTCAATTATTTGGTCAATTAACGGTCAAACTAAAAGAAACATCTATTTGGATTTCAGTTGCTACATTTTGAAAAGTTTGGCACCATGGTTGGCACAAATGAAATTTTTGGAAAAAATCTACTATTAAATGAAAAGTTTGGTATCGTTGCTGCAATCATCCCTATATATAATTATGAGATATGTTGGGACTCCTCACATTTTGACCAAAGTTACGTTTTGACTAAAGTCGTGTTATATGCGTCACATAATGCGTGCGTTTTATTTTTGAACTGAGGGCAAATGTGCTCTCTTTTAAATGGGTTTTAATCATCATTTGTCACAACACTATGTGCGCTCTCAAAAGTTTTCTTTTGATTCTTCTTTGAAAGAAATCTTTATGAATTTCGGAGTATACTCTGTGTAAATTAGAGGAGTGTTCGATTTACTATGATAAACATCATTTTTCTATAATTTTTGAGGGGAGAGAGAAATAGAAGAAATCTGAGTAATTTTTTTCCGTGCATTATATTGAACTATTCTTGATTTAATTTTAGTGTCTAAATCCATATCTACCTTCGTAAATGCTCAAAGTTTGAGTAGTGTTTAGAACACATGGACATCCAGACTTGTTAGTGAGTGAAATTTTTTTTGTGTTTAATTTCTTTAATTTTGATGCAGGAGGATCCGAGTCAAATGATGACGAGTTGTCCGATAGTTCGTTGATGGTGTTGAGGTACAATGAGTTGGTGGATCAGCGCAAAAATGACAAGTAATCGACGATATTTCCTAATTGGGATAGTTTTTGGACACATTTTGGTATTTTTGCCATAACTTTGACTATGGTTATCAGAATCGCACTCAGATCCCAATTCGAAAAGCTCTATTTGACGATCACCTCGTGGCCATTGAGCAAAGTGCATTGATTTCGAGCGAAAAATCCGTTGTTTTCCCTTCACAATCCCCAATTTTAGTTATTTTCTTTCTTTTTTTTTTTGTAATATTTCGTTTGCCTTTTTACTATAGATTATGAATCTGATTTGAGCCAGATTTTTGGGATATTATTTCTTTTATTACGTACTTTTTTTGGTATGACTATTTGAGATTTTGCTGTTTTTGATAAAATTTCGATAATTACGATTTCTTAGCTATATAGTATGGCTTGTGGGCGGTTTTCGTATGTCGGATGAATAATAAAGAATTTTCTTATTTTTTCGACGTTTTCCCTTGTGTTCTTCCCTGTTAATTATTAGCTAAAACTAGCTGCAAAATAATCGCTATTATGCTCGGCGTCAAAGCAAACATTTGAGACTAATAGAAAGTGTAAATCTATATGTATACGTCAAACACGTATCTACCGTTTGTTTACTTGGTAGATTTTACAACACTAGATAATATTAAATTGAAAGTTAAAATTAAAATTCTTACGTTGTTTATTTTCAATCTTGTGTAGTATTATACATCCAAATCCAATATGTCGCTATAATACACAAAATTAAGTGCCTGAAGAATTGCAATAATCTTTGGTAAAACCACCGCAATTTTTGATAAAAGTTTTTGTTAAACTTTGTTAATGGTTAAGCATCCTTTCGTTCAACGTTAATTAAATAGATAATTACACTGCTGTTGACTAGCTTTAAGATTGAAGACCTTAAACTACTGGATAAGATTGATTTAATAATCCATAGAAATTGTCCTACTCCTCATGAAAAGATTGGCCATTGAATTACTCTTACTCTTGAAAAGATTTAAAATATAAAATTAAGATTTCAAAATCTTTTAGGAAGAGAAAGATAATTAAGTTATGTACAACTAATTTGACTACATATGTCTGGCCTCAATTTAATTTGACTTCGAAGTTCAAATGCTGATTTCTTCATTTGTTGAATGGTTTACATTAAATTCTATCTAAATATATGGGTGAGTTAGGGCATCCCAACGCTTAAACCAATTTGGCATTTTTCATGTGAAATTCAATTAAAATTGAAATATAATCGTTATTGAGTTCCATTAGTCTAATAAAAGTCAGTAATAACGACTAGTTTTTCAATTTTAATCCGATTTTAATCTCTAATAAATATACCCTTACACTGTTTTTGTACAATTTTTTATGTAGTCAAATCTCATTTAATGAATGACATATCATGTATTTAAATTATCTAGAGGGGTAATTTAACTCAAATATAATTAGTCAAAAATATTTATTCTTGAGCCCAATTTATGCTATTTAACACGATCTACAAAATGAATATAATATTTAATATATTTTATCAACTTTTATAATACTTAAATATTCAACCCAAACCAAATTTCTATGGATTATTAAATCAACATTGTGGAATTGAATTAGTCTTACTCCTGAAAAGATTTAAAATATAAAATTAGGATTTCAGAATCTTTTAGAAGGAGAAAGAGAATTAAGTTAGTTGCACTCTCACTGTGTACAATTAGTTGCACACTCATGGTGTACAATTATTTTACGTTGACAGAATAATATATTTCCGTCGCTAATTTGAATGAAAATTTAAAAAAATAATAATATATATTATTATTCTTTTTTAGGGAAGTTAATAAATTAAAGTTTACATACACTCAAAATTAATTAAATTTCAAGAGAAACAAGATAATAGATGTACATTTCGATATAGACCAATTTAAGTTCCAAATCATCTCCAATTTTCGCTGAGGGATTTCTCCACCCAAATCACCATCGACGTAACCTCAATTTTGAAATTTTCTTCTTCCCACTTAAGCTACATTATCATCGTCCACAACTGCTTTAACTTCCCTAGCCAGAACAACCTAAAATCAAGTTAAAATATTCACACACAGCATGTCAATTGGTGTAGTAAATAATACATGTAGTGATGTAGACATGCACTTTCAAAATAAGGAAAGGTGTTTACAAATTCCATGCTCTCTGTCAAACACGCCTTTACAAATTAATCACTTGTCACACCGATATTTGGGATAAAAAGAACACAGTTACCAACTTACATTTGAGCTCATCCAAGTTCCCCTTTTTTTCTTTTGATCTTTCCAGTAACAAAGACTGAGAAGTGTAAATAAAACAAATTTACATGTACAAGAGCTAATGCCACAGTTGAAAAAGGAAGAGGAGAAAAAGCTTTAAAAAACACAAAATTGAATCTTTAACTTCAATAATAAAATCCTACGAAGATTTGAAAATTTCAAAGACAACGCTGCTGATGCAGTGATCCAAAAACATTTATCGAAGAAAAATTGAGTCATCTCTCAACTACTTCTTTCATATGGGGAAATCGATCTGCATTGAAGTTAATTATTATCATTCCAGTGAGCCACATTAAACATTACATAATTCAGCCAAGAAACAAGAGTTGAACAAGTACCTGAAGTAAATATTTCACGAAGATCTGCTTCCGTGCTAACATCATCAGACATCACACCCTGCATTATGTTTAAAATTACAGAGTTAAAACCCCATATCCTGAATTATATTTGAATGTATGTTAACAGCTTATATCCTGAATTATAAAGTAACAAATTTGTAATGAAATATCAACAGAAAGAATAGAAAGGAATAATTAATTAAGAGCTAGGGTCCGTTTCTGGAATATTGAGCATCGGGGATCAATTCATAAGCCGGTAGTATCATCTTGTAAATGCATATTACTTGACAAGCAATACAAAATGAAATCGTTGTTCCTTTAATTAATTCGTTTGGCAAGGCATCCACAAGACAAAAAAGCATACTAGCATGTACTCTCAAGTAAAATATTTTCTATAAGACACCATGCATATAATGAAATTCTTTTTTTATTGCCACACCATAAAGAAGCATTGTCAACCAAAGTAACATCAAAAGAGCCTAAAATGGAAGTAGCAAGATATTCGAACCTAACACTAATTATGTATGTAATCCTGTGAAATATAACCCCTGCAGACTATTCACCTTGGATTATTGCCAATAGATGCACATCAAATCCTGATTCTTTGAGACTGCTAAGTGTCAGATATTTGATGCCACTAATGATATAAATATACAGAGCATGTCTAATCCAAATCAAGAAAACGATTAAAAGTTTATCATTTTACTTCACGACATAAGAATTTCTGAAGTGCGAGAAAGGATTCAGGCACTCAGCAGACAGCAATGATAAATGGGATTTTTGCTTCTGCAACCACAATTCAATCATGTTTATCATTGCAAAATCCAACCTCCCACATTCACCATATTGAGCAATAAATTCAACAATCACATTTGTTTAATCCAATTCCATAATTCCATCCAATTAAACTCAAATCCCATAAAAAAAAAAAAAAAAAAATCAAAGCTGAATTTACCTAATTCCAATGGCAGAAACTGTTGGGAAATTTACACCAATTTCCTCTATTTCAATTAACCCGCAGGACCTTTTGTTGTTCAATACAATATTAGCAAACAAAGAAAATATAAACAATATAACGCACAATTAAACGGACCGTCAAAACTTTTCCACTTTATGAAAAATTGTTACAATCATATAGAATTTTTCTTTCACAGGTCACACCCAAAAATAATGGAATACTTCCATTATTTATAGGACCAAATAACCAAGTGGAAGAGTTTCATTAAACCTCAAATAATGACTTCAAAATCGACTATAAATTGAAGACCAAATTCTAACAGGATTCTGCACTCAACTTCAATTAGGAGTCTTCTATATAATAAACATATTTTATTATTTGCAATAGGAGTCCTTCAACTTTTGACTTTTGAGACAATTACCTAACAATCTCCACCTTGCCGAAAAACAAGTCAAAATCTTTCCATCTCTTCTACAACTTTGAATCACAATACTTGGGAAAAACAAGTAAGCATTTGCCACACTTTGACGGTCCCATACTCCACCATATGAGTATAACCACTCAGAATAACCTCCGAGCATTTCATCGGCTATATGTCGAAACAATCATGCTGATAGTTATGGTGCAACTCTCCCACTGACTTTTCCAGAGAGCTTATCAGTCATTGACACTACAACACCACCACATACCTACACACCTTGCATCAAATGTCAGTCAATGCTATGTGCAGATACGTTGACCTACGCCAGTAAGAACACATCCTCTATCATGGCAACTGACGACATGCCATGAGGATGTTCTCATATTACTTTACAGCGCATCAAGCGCGTCCTCCTCTTCAAAGAGAGATGCATTGTCCGATCTCAAGCAGTTAGTCGACCCTGCTCTACCTTTTGGACAATTCCTCTTCACGTGACCAGTCTGACCGCAGTTCCAACAAGTTACTTTCTTCTTCATGGAGTTGCCTTTCTTCCCCCTTTCAGTCACAAGCGCCGCATTGTCAAAAGGAATATTTTAACCACCTAATCTCATTTCTTCTGAGATTAATTTGCTTGTCACTTCTGCAAAACTCACAGTTTCCTTCCCATACATCAAGATTGGCTTGATGCGTTCATAGGTAGATGGAAGAGACCAGATGAGACGTAATGCCTTATCCTCATCATCTATCTTCACTCCAATAGCCTCCAGTTCTGAAACAATCCCATTGAGAGCACTCAAATGGTCTAAGATTTTCGTACCTATCTCCATGTGCAATAAATGAAATTGCTCCTTCAGGTACAACAGATTTGAGAGGCTCTTCATTTGATATAGTTCTTCTAGCTTTTCCCACAGTTCCTTTACAGCAGATATTCCAAGAATATTTGCAAGAACAGTTTTAGCCAGACAGAGACGTATCGTGCTTGCAGCCTTCAAATCTAATTCCTCCCATTCATCATCGGTTTTCTTTTCAAAGCCTTGTGCAGTCTAGCTTGAATCAATAAATCCCTGACCTGTACTTGCCACAAGCCAAAATTGATTCTCCCGTCAAATTTCTCAACGTCATATTTCAACGACATATTTTTCTGTTGCTCCAACACTCTGAACCACCTGACGCTCTGATACCACTTGTTGGAGAATTTACACCAATTTCCTCTATTTCAATTAACCCGCAGGACCTTTTGTTGTTCAGAACAATATTAGCAAACAAAGAAAATATAAATAATATAACGCACAATTAAATGGACCGTCAAAGCTTTTCTACTATATGAAAAATTGTTACAATCATATAGAATTTTTCTCTCACAGGTCACACCCAAAAATAATGGAATACTTCCGTTATTTATAGGACTAAATAACCAAGTAGAAGAGTTTAATTAAACCTCAAATAATGACTTCAAAATCGACTATAAATTAGAGACCAAATTCTAATAGGATTCTGCATTCAACTTCAATTAGGAGTCTTCTATATAATAAACACATTTTATTATTTGCAATAGGAGTCCTCCAACTTTTGACTTTTGAGGCAATTACCTAACAGAAAATCCACTGTGACCGTCCACGAAATTCTACAAGAGCTTCCACAGTTCCACTCCAGCCCCCAGGTCCAGAAGAAGAATAAGAAAAAAGCACCCACAAAATGATGAATGAATGTCAGATTTCAGAGTAATATTAAACAGAGAAAATAAGTATCAAAAAATAAAAATAAACTAAGAAGTAATAACAGATTGTTGATTGAATGAATTTACCAGAAACCGTCGTGGCGTCGTTCGTCAATCACAGTGCTTTCAAGACTTGAAGTATTGACTCCTAAATCCTGAACTTGAGTCTCGATTCTTCGAAGAAGCCGAGAAGGAGAAGAGATGACAGAAAAGAAGAGGCAAGAGGCGAGAGGCGAGAGTGAATTCTTTTTGAAGATTGGATTTCAATTGAAAAGGTTATGAAGGTTTTTATTGGGCTTTTGGGCTGGGTTTTTTAGTTTGGGCCACTTAATATTTTTGGCCCAAGTGTGTAAAAGGCTAAACCTTGCTCGAAGTACATAAATGAAATGGGTGCTGCTTCTTCACGCTTTGCTTGGCCTCTTTTAGTGGTCGCCAACAACGGGGTGGAGCTCGGGTAATTGATTTTCTTGATTTAGGGTTTCGAATGTCGGGTGGATTTCAAGGATTTGGGAGTTTTAGAGTGGAGCTTGACAGAAATGGATTTGGGGAATTTCTGGATTTCAAGGATCTGAGATTTTTAATGCACAGAACAACTTCAAGGCATAGAGAAATGAAGGGCGGCTGAAGGAAATTGGAAATGGAGAAGACGAGACCTTAAGAGGGAAATAGAAAATTTTTGCGAGAAGTAAAAATTTAAGTAGTGGGAAATTGTTTATCACCAATTTTTTACATTTAAAATTATTTTATTCTTTTTTTTTTCTTTCCAACGGAAATTTCTGTTGGTAAAGTCATAGATAAATTATTTAATTTATCATTTAATTATTTTTTATTTTTTACCGACGGATTAGCAACAGAATTATACCAACGGAAGTCTTTCGTTGATAATTCCGTCGGTAATTTAATATATAATTTTTAAGAATGATAAAATAATAATCCGTTGGTAATCAATTGGTAATATCAACGGAAAATGTCTGTTGCTAAAATTCCGTCTCTATTGCCTCCTTTTCTAGTAGTGACAGTTTTGTTGAGTAAATAAATAAATGCATAATACGATTTTGGAGAGAGTACAAAACGTTGTAGACTTGTAGTACATCAACAACGATCACTGTGCTTAAACATCTATTTATCGCATTATATATATATAAAAACAAGTAAGGGGTACTTACAAAAATACCCTTAAAATTATGGATGCTTTGAAAAATCATATGAAATATTTTTAGGAAGTAAAAAATACTGTGTAAAATGAAAAAGTGACACAATGTCATTTTTCTTATAAAATTTGTCAATTTTTTTAAAAAAAGTGACATAAACTCAAAAAAAGTGATAGAAATCGAGAAGGTAATTGAAAAAAGTGATAAACACTAAAAAAAAGTGACGAATTCAAAAAAGTGGCACAAATTAAAAGTTATACAGATTAAAAAGTGACAGACAATAAAAAAAGAGACACGCTCAAAAAGTGACAATTCAAAAAAAGTGATAAACTCAAAAGAGTGACAAATTTTTTAAAAAAATGACAAACACTCAAAAGTAACGAAATTCAAAAACAATGTTGTTGTCTGGACTAAACTCATTCTTTTTCCAAAGTTAATGAAATGTGAAGGAAGACATATTTTTTAAATTGTTACATTTTTGGGTTTTTAATAATGTAATCGATCACTTGCATTATATGTATTTACATATGCATAAAACTGATGGAAAATCAAGAATAGAGCAATTCATCCTTGTGCAATACATCCTCTCTTCTCTTCTCCATAAAACTATAGAAAAACTAACGTTACACTAAGCAATACCCCTCATGGAATAAGTTGGAACTGTACAATCAAGAATTGGAGCTCCGTATAATCTGGATCGTAATTATGGTAGGGAACTAGGATAGTTTGTATGATTAATCAAAATCGGTGATATTGCCTTGTACCATACGGTGTCATTAACACAACACAACTTAGTCATCAATTAGTTCGTTGATCCACGTTCCTTCTTGTAGAGTAAGTGATATGATGAGAAAATCACGTGGGAGGATTGAGAAAAAACCTCATTTGCTTTCTTGTGGCATCACATGCCTGCCTGCCAACCTCACTTAACAGTAAAACCCAGAGACCCACAAAATTCCAACTAGCACCCAACTTCAAATTGAATTAAAACAGTTCAAGATTGAACTTACTTTCTTTTCATTACATAAAAACACTGGGAACAAATACCAACATAATCATATAGTAAATAAAATTGTACAAATGTATCTCTACATTGTAATCTACACTCTATTACCTAAACTTAAACTAGAAAAACTTAATATTCAACTTCATAGAGCAAAGATATATTTTAAACAATAAATTTTAAAAATACATAATTTCCAAGAACTAATTCAGTCATTTTCAGGTGAAGATGAATTAGAAAATGCATCTAAGAGGCATCTTGGGACTACGAATCTCAGACAAAATCACTAATAACTTAGAAAACTACGTTTGTAATTCCTAATTGAAAATAGTTGGCCAGGAAATAAGAGATCCATTAACGATCCTTACCTCCTTCATCGTCATCCTCCCAAATCTTGTCGCCGCCGCTTCTCCACGCTGCCGACACAACCATCGTCCCTCTTCTTTCTCCTTCCCCATCACTACTACTACCAGCAAACCCAAGCCTAAGCACAAACCCAAGCCATTTACTACGACATCTCTACTTATATCCACTGTCCGATGAGACAATCGAGGAAAGCTGAGGTGCTTACCGAACTAGCATTAAAGCTGGTGGACGGGAGATTCAAGGACTTTTTAATGATAGTAGAGAGCGTGGTGGTTTTGGGGATTAAGGGTATAGAATCTGTAGGTTTTGGGAGACGTAATTAATACGGGTTTATGTGATGTTTAATTAATTGAAAGTATTAATCTAATTGTGTTACTTTTTAGTGTATAGAGCCTAATTTTCCCAACAAGTAAATATAGCGTTTTTTGTTTCGAGCAAATTACGAAGCCCATGGGCTTTACACACAGCATCCGCCCAAGTTTCACGGATCGCAGGTTTGACTCCAGAGGTTCAACGCTTCAAGACTGCCCTCACCTCATTCTCTGACTGGCATACATGCATGCTATGAGTAGGATATAAGAGAGAATACCTGCATATGATCATATATCATTAGTGCACCAATGGTAAGATAGGCATCGTGCCTAGCTGTTAGCGTGATTGCCGTGCCAAATGGGGAGTTAAGCATTCTCACTGCGTGACACCAGGTCTGGGATCTATCTCCGACACCCAAAGCACGTCACTATTTTAAAATTCAATTTTTTCAGTGGAAAAATTTGATGCTTCTAGAAATATAGAAAAATGTACAATAATTAAAAATATTGTACATGTCAATAAGTAACATTCTTTATTAATCTAAATTGTCAAATTCTTTATTACTTTTTAATTAAATAGTCATGCTAAAAAAATACTGCATCCTAATTTTATATTTTAAATCTTTTCAGGACTTCAATATTTTAAAAATCAATTTGGCACTTGTAGTCTATTTCATTGTTCAAATATTTTACAATATTAAAACTCACTATTCAATTCTTTGACAATATGAAAAAAAAATAAAAAAATTCAAAAGTTTTGCCCTCCCTCTCTACCCATCGAGTTGCACATGGATTTGGAAATATTCAACAGTGGAGGTCCTTCCCCGTCAACAGTTATGGTTCTTATTCAACGTGTGAAATTTTGGATCATCAACCTATTTAAATTGGCGAATCTGAATCCCTTGAGGAAAGCATATGCTTGTTAATAGATAATTTTCTTGATTAGCTTTCAATTAGTTAGATTGATTAACTTGAAAGGGTTGCACGAGATCCTAATTAAAGTAGATTGATTGAACATGGGTGTTTTTCTTGACAATTAATTGATCATAATGATATGGCCTAGGGTTGAATTCATAATTTAGTTAAATTTTCTTTAACACATCTTTTATGTATAAATCGTATTCAGTTTTTTTTAATCAAATATCCGACATGGTGATATGTGTACAAATTTAACAAATATAGATGACAAGACAAAATTCATGGTATTTGTTTGCTCAATTAAGCTATTTGTACAAATTTTACTTTTTTTTTTTTTTTTTTTTTTTAATCAAGGGCCAAACAATTTGTAAAGAAAATTGTACAAGTAGCATGATTCTTGTTTGTTATCTAAAGTGCCACGTTGAATCATGTGATCTAAAAGTTTGCAGGACACATTTATTTATTTATTTTCATTTATTTTTTCATTTATTTATAATTGTATGTCTTCAACAATTTGACCTAAGGGAATTTTGGCACGAATGTGCAGATATTGTTAGCTGCTGGAATCGATACTTCATCGACTCTTATTGAATGGACAATGTCTGAACTGATGAGGAATCCTCGAGTAATGGAGAAGGCACAAGCAGAAGTAAGGCAAGCTTTCAAGGGAAAGGAGAAAATCCTGCAAAGTGATATTCAGAATTTGAGTTATCTAAAAATGGTGATTAAAGAATCTCTAAGGATACACCCTCCAGGTCCCTTGTTAGGCCCCAGGCGGTGCAGGGAACAATGCAAGATTAGTGGATACGATATACCAGCTAATACAGTAACTATAATAAATGGTTGGGCCATCGGAAGGGATCCCGAATACTGGCATAATCCTGAAACTTTTGAACCTGAGAGATTTAACAATGTTTCAACTACATATACAGGAACTCATTATGAGTTTATACTGTTTGGCGCGGGGAGGAGGATGTGTCCAGGGGTCAACTTTAGTTTGGCCGGCGTCGAGCTCACTTTGGCTAACCTCCTCTATCATTTCAATTGGAAACTTCCAGCTGGGATCAGCCCTGATAAATTGGACATGACTGAGAAATTTGGTGCAGCTGCCGGAAGGAAGAACAATTTATTCCTGATTCCCACGCCCCATGTCCCGAAGAATTAACAAGGATTTTTTCCTTGTTTTAAGAAAATTACGGGTTTGTAATTGTAATGTTTCTAATAAATTGTAAGGAAAAATAAGTCTATCTTCCTATGAAAATAATATTTGTATTATCGTATTGGCTTATTTTCCTTCTCAAATAAGGGCATGCGTATGTCTTGGATTAAGTGAAAATTTCCTCATCTAGGCAATTAATATTATTGGTGTTTAATTGGGCTCTTGTTTTTATATCTTGTTGAGAATCTTTTAAAAAATTATTCAAATATACTCAAAAGAATATTTTTAATTTCATAAGCATTCGACTTTCCAAAGAACGTTTTGAATAAGGGCATGCGTATGTCTAAAAGAACGTTTTGGAATAGGTCCTAGAAGATTCTTTGAAGTAATTTTACTTCTTTTAAGCTTAACCAATCGTGCTCTTGCAATATATTCACTCTTTTTCCGGGATTTCTTTTCCTTCATTTTTTGTGACAAAGGAGTTCTTCTGTGCTTTAGAAATTTCACAGGAAAACACGGGGTCTGGTCAATCCTTTAATTCGAATTATGTCCTGAATCTATAGCTTTGTTAACAAAATTGATACGTGATATATAAAACCGAGCAATTTGGACTAGCAAGCTTCTCAAAGTTCGAGAACATGATGGTATGGTTTTGCAAGCTTCTCAAAGTTTTTTCATGGCTTTTCGTTGAATCCTCCTATCAATGCTCAAGAATGTGCACTAATTGAAAATATTTCATATGTTTCTTTATTTTTTCCTGCTTTAAAATGCACCACTATTAGGCACGAGGCAAATTTTGTAGCAAACGCTCTTGCTAGCCATATTGTTTTTACTTTTGTTCAATTCAAATGGGCTGTGAACTTCCAAATTTTAATCTCGAAATTTGTGAGAGCTGATATCGATGAAAATTGGTTTCAATTGCTTTAAAAAAAAGGTTGATCAGGCCATTTCCAATGGCAACACCAAAACACCAAATTTCACCAAAATTTGGTGCAAAAGTGCTTAATTAATAATATATAAGGTGCTTAATTAAAAATAGAGGGAAAAGGTGGTCGAAAACGTAGCTTGATTGAATTTGATTATGATTTTTATATTAATTTGAAGACTTTAATATTAAATTCTAACTTCAATCTTTCTATACCTCAATGACCTACTTGTTTGAGGTGTCATGCTTTACGTTAAAATTAATTACTAAATCTGCCCAACTTTTTTTTTTCATAGATAATTTACATGAACCTACTTCTATTTCGACTAGTGTTTGTTCTAACTTTAAGTAGTCGTGTTTGTAGTCTTTCATTAGATTTATTCTGAAAAGGTTTTGCAGCAAGATGATTTGTCCAAGAGCGATGGAGAAAAAAAAAAAAAAAACCTCTCAAATTCGGTCACCGAGGAGTTGAACAACTCTTGAACGGAAATTCAAGTGCTAATTTACAATTAAATATATTTTTTTTTTGTCAAAATTCTCTAAAAGTGAATAATTTTTTTTTTTAATTTGGTGCAAAAGTGCAAAAGTGCAAAAGTTCCACTAATTGTACTATGTTTTAATAATATATTTATTAATGAATTTAATATTTTCCTTAATTAACGTAATTATTTATTTAATAATTTATGTATTTTTAAAATAAATTACTAAGAATAAAAAAAGAAAAAAAAATGATTAAACACTATTCATTTGGTGTAATGGTTGTAGATAGATTTTAGTTTGGTGTAAGATTTGATGCAAATTTTGGTACAGTGCTGGATATGGTCTCACTTATCATCTTTGGGGGAAAACACTAGAAGTTTTGTTAAAAGCACAAGATCAATATCATAATGTCTATATATATCTTTGTTCGCGCATCATTAGAAGTCGAATATGCACATTGAATTGTTAGTACATCATCCAACCATTATTTGGAATTTGCGAACTGGTCGTGTAAATTTCCTCTGGTGGGTGGTGATGGCATGAGAGTGTGTATCAACTTTTCTCCATCTCTCTTGTACGCACTCACACACACATGAAAGGAAGGAACTGTCGAATGCAAATGTCTAATCTAACATACCAGTCATGTCAAAAGAATTTAAAGACTTGCTTTCTTAAATCTCAACCAAGTTTGGATGGTTAATGTATTCCATTCCTCTATTGTATGCTTTCTTTAGTATTTATTTTGATTGATATGCTGGTGACAAAGACCTATTGACATGTTGGGTAAAGAAAAAGAATACTAAAAAATAAAAGAAACACGAACAATGTTTTTGTTCATCATACTATCGAGTACTACAAAATAACATGTCCTACAAGTAATAAGCCTTAATTTTTTGTACAATCACTTGTATGATGAGTACATCAATGGGGGGCCTAAATCGTGCCCAAGGCAGGCAATGACATGACAGGCCACGTTTCACGGGTTACCTTTCTTCTTAATACAGAAAGGGATACTTTACGGCAGTAGTCTGCTCCGTTAGACTACTTTCCGTCTTCTCTCGATTGTTTCGGGACGAAAGAAAATTTGATTACAATTTAAAAAAAGCTTGCAGCATGAAATTGAAATACATTGAACATAATTTGATCATTGATTGTTTAAAAGCTAGAAATTACAATAGATTGAAAGCGAAAAATTACAATGGCTGGTGTAGGGGGCAAACACTAGAAAGCATGGAAATGTTTGAAAGACTAATACCCTCTATAATAGCATTCGGAACAAAAACTCAAGTGACGGGAGTAGACGTTTAAAGTCTCTAGAATTATACTTTTTCTAATTTCTAACTATTTTACAATTGAAATAAAATATTTACAATGTGCGGCCGAAGTTAGGCAAATTGCAGCTGCAATAGGGTTACGAGGCTTAAGTAAAGCTACGGTCCGTGACATTCTCCCCCATTTGTTTTGGTGACGTCCTCAAAGCCATCAATAAACGATAAGCTTCAATCGGTGGTTTGAAGGCTTCAAGGTCTTTTTCGCTTTCCCAAGTATTCTCATCGTTGCTGCATCCTCTCCATTTGACTAAGTACTCTTGATGATATTTTCTAGAAGCTCGAGTAGTTCGATGGTCAAGAATCTCTTCAGCGACCTTCTTTCCAGCTCTTTTCAATTCAAACACAGGTCGATTTGGTTCATTTCTGAATGCTTCCTTCTTGTCGGCAAAGTATGACTTGAATATGCCAACATGAAGGACCTTGTGAATTTTGCACCATGAAGGGAGTGCAACTCTGTATGTGACTTTGTCAATCCTCTTCACAACGCCTTAGATCTGCAGGCTTCTTGTACCATTTCTGAGCTTTCTCAAGATAACTCCGAGCAATTTCAATATTTCGTTTCCACTCTTGAGAGAATATTTTTGCTTGAGGGAATTTGGTACTTTGATTGATATCCATAGTATGAGGGAGTGACAATTGCTGGCCAGTAGCAATATCAAAAGGACTCTTATTGGTGGAATAGCTCTTTTGGGCATTGAAACATGTTTGAGCCGCATCCAAAAGTTTTACCCAATTTTTCTACGAAGTAGAGATAAAGTGCCGAAGATATTCTTCCAGCATAAAATTGAAACGCACCGTCTGTCAGACAGATTGTGGATAAAAGCTAGAGCTCATGCTCAAAGTTGAACCAAGAAATTTGAATAACTTAGTCCAAAATATGCCAGTGCATCGAGGATCTCGATCACTGACGATGTCCTTAGACAGTCCCCGGCATTTGACAATATGTTTGAAAAAGAGTTGAGTGGTCTCTTTGGCCGATACATACTTGGGTGCTGCGATGAAAGTTGTATACTTAGATAGACGGTCTACCACGACAATGATAGTGCTAAAATCTCCAACATTTGGCAAACCAGTAATGTAGTCCATCGATACACTCTCGAATGGTCTAGTTGGGACGAAAAGGGGATCGAGCAAGCTTGCCTTTTTCTGATGATTTGACTTATCTTGCTGACACACAAGGCACATTTTCACATAAGTTGCAATGTTGTCCCGCATTGGAGGCCAGTAGTATGCACGCTACAGTAGTGCAAAAGTACGTTTTTCCTTAGGATGCCCTGCTCAAATCGTGTCATAGCATTCCGTGATTAATGACTTCCTCAAATCTCTGCCTTTAGGAACATAAAGACGGTCTCCTTTAGTCTTCACTAGGCCCTTGAGTTTTGCCCTACTTGATGAGGTCGACCAAATATTGAGCAGTTGGGTCCTTATCCAAAAGTGCCCGAATTTGATCCCTTGTATTTGTAGTAATTGTGCTTCCTGAAAGAGCACTCAAGCAAATGGTGGCCAAGTCGACTAGGCGACTAAGAGCATCAACAACATGATTGCTAGATCCAGGATGATACTCCAGAATAAAATTGAATTATGAAAGAAGTTCCTACCAACGACCCTGCTTGCTTGATAGTTTCGATTGGGACATGAAGTGGCTAACTGCAGTGTTATCTGTTTTCACAATAAATGGAGACCCAAGCAGATAGTGAAGTCATCCCCTAAGGCAATGAACTACCGCCAACAACTTTTTTTCGTACCTCATGTAACGACATTCTGCTGGATTCAGCTTTCGGCTCTCATACACTACCGGATGTCATTCTTGCATAAAGACTCTACCAAGAACAAAGTCTGAGACATCGGTATGCACTTCGAATGGTTTAGTCATATCCGATAAGGCTAACACGGGGTTTGTCCGCATAGATTTCTAATCGTTAGAAAGCATTTTGGCATTGGGATGACCAGTCCCAATCCTTATCCTTCTTTGTCAATTCTGTAAGGGGCAATGCAATTTCTGAATACCCCTTCACAAATCGGTGATAGTAATTGCGTAGCCCAAGAAATGAACGCACATCTGTACATTCTGTGGTGGTTACCAATTTTTGATGGCTGTAACCTTCTTCGCACCCATGTGTATTTTGCCTTGCTCGATGATGTGTCCAAAAAAAACTTATTGACGTCTGAGAGAATAAGCATTTGGACGGTTTGGCATAGCGTTCATTCTCTCGTAGCCGATTAAAAACTTGTCTCACATATTGCACATGTTCCTCCAATGTTTCACTATAGATGACTATATCATCCAAGTACACTACCACAAAATCATCCAAGAACCCGTGAAGTACCTGATTCATCATCATACAAAATGTTGTTGGAGCGTTTGTCAAGTCAAAAGGCATCGCTTTGAATTCAAAGGCTCCATATCTGGTTACCACTGTAGTCTTAGCTTTATCTCCTTCCTTGATCCGAACTTGCCAATATCCGGACCTGAGATCAATTTTTGTATAGTACCTAGCCCGACTCAGTCGATCGAAGTAATCGACAACTAGTGGAATAGGAAAACTATTCTTTACAGTGTTCTTGTTTAAGGCTCGATAATCGCAACACATTATAAGAAAAATATCGACCTTTTTCTGAAATAACACGGGAGCTCCATATGGTGATTTCGCATGCACGATAATCTCACTTTTCAACATTTGTCCCAATTGTTTTCGAAGCTCTTCAAGCTTCGGCTAAGACATACGATAAGGTGCCTTGGCTAGAGGCTTGGCACATGGAATGAGTTCAATCTCATGATCGATTACCCCTCTTGGTGGCAATTTCTTTGGTAACTCCTCTGACATGATGTCCTTAAATTCCTTAACAAGCCTTCTGATAGGTTATGAAATAGGAACAGTCGCCTCTTCGATCTCCTCCAATCGAAGAATGCACAAAAAACGAGGGTTCCTCTTAAAACCCTTGCAAAATTGCATGACTGGGATACTTTTCTCTCCCATCTTTCCACATTGTGTTGTGATGATGCACTGCTTACTACCATCATCATGAATGAGTTGGCATAGGCAACACTGCTGTCTTAGTATCCCGAAAAAATTCTAATCCTAGAATGAGCTTGAAACCATCCATTTGAACTGCCGACATATTTGTCATTCCTTCAAAAGGACCTGCTTTGATTGACATGGATTTTTCTATTCCAGCAATTGGTTGAGCAACAAAGTTGATTGCCTTAACTTTTTCACTATCTTTCTCTAGAACAAGTTCGAGCCGCTCTACTTCGATACTTGTGAGATAGTTATGGGTAGCGCAGTATCCACCATAGCCCTGATTGGCTTTCCATTTATCTTTACATCAATATACATTAGGCCTTTCGCCCTACAGATGCGATTCTTCGATTCCTCCAGCTTTGGCTCTTTTGAGGGAACATCGTCTCTTTTAGTAGCTCGGTGCGATTATTGCACTGATGGGAGAATGTGCCAACTACATCCTCATCTTCTGACAGCTAGCTTGTGAGGTATCTTGCTTTGAACTTGTTCCGCCACATGCTAGTTGACAATGTGCATTAACCATCCATTTCTGAGGATACTTCGCCACTCGATGGGGTCCTTCACATAAAAAGCACATCAATTTAGAAGTGACATCAGATTTGTCCCCGTTGCTTTTCCTTTATTCCAGTTATTAGTGGTGTTACTGTGATAGTTTCCTTGACAACCGTTTTGATAGGTTCTTCTCTTGTTTTGAGAGTAACAATCTCCTCCATTTAAGTTTTAGCTAGGTCTGTTCCCACCTTCAACATATTGACTGTTCCCTGAAGGCCGATCTTTTTTAGATTCCGACTGATAGTCATTCACACATTCGACGGCTCCCATGGTCATGCTCAAATCGGTAACCTTCTGCATTTGAAGCTCCGTGCGTGTCCACGATTTCAACCGTTCCATAAAGGTGAATAACTTATCATTTTCTAACATATCTCAAATATTCAACATATGTCCTGAAAAAGTTTTCACGTACTCCCTGATGGAGCTTGCGTGTTTCAGTTCTCGTAAGGCCCAACATGCCTCATATTCTACATTCTCTGAGAAAAACTGAGATCTGATTGCTTTCTTGAGAAGATCTCAAGAATCTATTCGGACCCTGTTGGCCTGAATGTCAGCATACTTCGTTTGCCACCATAGTTTTGCATCCCCACCAAGATACATAGTAGCTGTTGTCACCTTTCTCGCTTCGTCATTGATTGAAGCCACAAGAAAGTATTGTTCCACATCGAACTAGAAGTTCTCAACTTGTTTAGTATCGCGTTCCCCTCCGTAGGTACACGGTTCTGGAATTCTGGGTCTATGCATAGGCTCTTGTGCGGTGGCTTGCCCATTGCCAACCACGCGTAAGCACTAGCAATTGAGCTTTCAACGCTTCCATTTCACCATGTAGATCAGGTATAATAGCAGCAGCTTCAGTCATCGTTGCGTTAACCCTTCAGCTCTCATCCAGTTGGATGTGTAATTCTTGAATTTCCATCTCTGCCACCTCGACCTTTTCCTCAAGGCCCTCCACGGCATTGGCCAACCCAATGGTTGCCACCTTAAGCGCATCTACTCGCTATTTCGTATTCTTCTTTTGAACATCTACTACCTCTATGGCGTTCAAGTAATCTAGATCCATAGCTTTCTTATCGAGGGTCTTGAGCCGCAGCTCTGATACCAACTTTCACGGGTTACCTTTCTTTTTAAAACAGAAAGGGACACCATGCGACAGTAGTTTACTCCGCTAGACTACTTTCCGCCTTATCTCGATCGTTTCGGGACGAAAGAAAATTTGATTACAATTTAAAGAAAACTTGTAACATGAAATTGAAATACATTGAATATAACTTGATCATTGATTGCTTGAAAGATAAACATTACAATAGATTGAAAGCGGGAAATTACAACGGTTAGTGCAGAGGGTGAACACTAGAAAGTTTAAAAATGTTTGAAAGACTAATACCCCTTATAATAGCATTCGGAACAAAAACTCAAGTGATGAGAGTAAACATTTAAAGTTTCTAGAATCATACTTTTTCTATTTTCTAATTATTTTACAATTGAAATAAAATATTTATTGGGGTTGTCCGTGGATCGGTTTGGTTATGCTCAGTTCCAAAATTTTCGGGTATTTGATAAATGGAACTGTCGGGTCCAAATATAATTATGGAACCGTTTGGGTTCGATTCGGTTCTGTACCATTATTAAGTTTTTAAACATTTACAGTAACACTACATAAATATAACTAATGACATTTCATTCGTAACTTTTACAAATTAATGTAGCCTAATTTAAAAATATATAAATAACTAACTGTCGAATAACATTAATTCAATACATACAAATACCAAAAAGTGAATATTAATATTAAAATATCGGTGATCCATATCAATAATTCATTTGAGCTAATGAGCTTTAAAATTAAAATTATGAAATGATCTGATTTATTTAATTAATTTGTTAATTTATTTAGAAAAATAAAATAATTTAATTAATTCAATAAAAAAATTTATTTAATTTCGATTCTTATTTGATTTTTCGATTCTTGGTCTAGACCCGACTCAAACTCATCGGTTCTCGATTTGGGTACCTGCTCGGGTATTTAACTTATGAAAAACCGCTCGATTTGATTCGATTCGAGACTTTTGGACACCCCTAATATTTACAATATGCGGTTGAAGTTGAGCAAATTGCAATTGCGATAGGTCACGGGGCTTAATTAAAGTTGTGGTCCATGACACCACAACTAGAATGTCCAACCCGTTTTGACACTCCTATACATGACGACAACTTGAATAATCAATATTTAATTTTTTTTAAAGAAATAGAAATAGAAATAATTCTAGACTAGGAAACAATAGAAACATCAATTAGTATTACTCCCCCCAACCCACCCAAAAAAAAAAAAAACGGTCAATACCATCCAAAAGTCCATAAAATACAAAGACATCTCAAGGTATTCTATGTAATGGAAAACATAGGCAACAAAAGGAACTCGTCTCTATATTTAGAACATAAAATATTAAATGGCCATCCACGTCTACTATTTTCTAATCAGTTATATTCTACCAATATTAGTGAAAAATAGCTTTGAATTGTCAAAACGATAATATTTCATAAATGTTAACACAATGTAAAGATCATTGATCAGCATCAGGGTAGTCGAATTCTCGATAAAAATTCCAAGGCATTCGAACAAACTAGTCAGCATTAAGGGCTTCGAGCAGCCTTTTGAGATCTTCAAGGTCATCGACCGGGTTAGCGGACTCCTCTGAGACAGGCGGTTTTTGAAACTCATCTGCACTTGGAAGCTCGTGGATGAGACCCTCTGGCAGAGCACCTAAAATAAATGTTTTTGGCAGATAAATACGAGTTGGTTGCCAAGAATACTTAGTAAAGAAGTATAATTATCAGTATAGTTTGTATCATATGAAGCCTTGACATTCTCTCTTGTAATACAAAAGGACAGTTCCTTATAGGTATCAAATTTTGGTGCAGAAGTCCATTGACAGTACAACATGGGATGACCATTAGTCCACCTTTCTACAAAGCAAGTTTTCTCAACCACGTAATTTTATCTTTTTCCTTAAATGTAACTTGTCCGGCAGCTCTAACTGTCATTTCATGTTCAATGTTAGAAGTTTGAACAAAACAAGGAATATTGTTCATAAAAGCCTCACAAAAGCAATCAATGAACTATTTCAACACATTATATATTTTAACTCGTCCTGAAAGAAATTGTGACTATATCTTCAATTTTCACTACCCTTGTTTGATCTCCATTATTTCCAAAATATATTTTTCTTTTTCTTTTTTAATTACACATTTTTCAATAAAATAATATTACACACTATCCCAAAACTTTTCCTTATTTTTTAACTACACATTCTCCGTCAATCTACTATTCCAAAATGTTTCTTAGGAAAAAAAATGGGGCTCAAACAGTAAAATATGACATAAGAATTCTTTTCTTTACTCAATTTAAAATGAAATATTTTCTTGACCCATTTGAATATTTTGTAACATGTATCTACTCAAGTTTAACAATGCACACATAAGACGGAGACGATGCAGCCATGAAAATGAAACAAATAACCTGAACTTTTTCCGACATCTGGGCCTTGCAGATCAGTATCATCGACAACGCTGAGTCACAACAAAGATAAATATAGTTGTCAGTAGCCTCCCACGAAATGAGGAGGGGCTTACCAGGTTACAGCAAGTAAAGAGGATCTGGGAATGGGCAAAATCATTGACTTGGAGAGTTAGAATGTAAATGAATGAAGACAAGGTTTCTTCAAAAGTCCAAAATGAAAAATGAAAAATCAACCAAAGAGTAATCTTATGTTCCATTCATTATCTTCATGTAGGCACTCTGTTTCTGATGGTGCTTCTGCCTCCATCTTGGCTTTCGCAGCAGCATCCTTGGCAGGCTTTGCAAGAGCATATTCTTTCTGCACAGTTGACATATATTGAACATTGAAGTGAAACAGCATTATACACACACACACACACACACACACACACACACTAATGAATGGAGAGAAGTCTTAAATCCAGGTCACTATACCTGCCTCTCCAAACAAACAGAATTAGAACATTGAGGATTTGGCTTCATTTCCATTGTTGGGAAGTAGTCTTTGAGGGCATTATAACCCTGAAAACAAGTAACAAGTGAAAATGAGACACGCACGCTCTCTCTCACACACAACTATGTATTGCAAGCATGTATGTGTATATGCACATAGATAGATAGATAGATAGATAGATAGATAGATAGATAGCTAGATAGATAGATTGATAGATGTGTACATAGGTGTGAGTGGTTGGTCTATAGCTTAATTTGAGGTAAGAGCATGACATTAGAAGACCACTATGCACAAAAGAAAGAAAATCATCTAAAATATTTGGTAGTCTTATTTCTGACTCCTCAAAATGATTGCAAGGTCATATTCACCACTCGGAAAAGCTCATCATAAAGACCTAGAAAACATCTCATATTGAAACTAGCACAATCAGCCCCAACTTTACCTGTCCAATACTTCCCCTAAGAGAATCATATGATACAACTTCAATTAAAGGCCTTCTAAGGTAGTAAGATGGACAGACAAGGTCGACTTGGGAATTTTGATATGAGGATAATGTTGTGCAAGGGTTGAGAGGTGGAAAAGAAGCTGGAGACAAATTAATTGGTGGGTAAAAAGTTGAATCTGATTTTTCATATTATTTCTGGTATACTGATGCAATTGTACTTTACAAGACTGATCCAAATGATGCTTCATTTAGGAATCATCCTTGGCAGCTCAATCAATTGCATGGATTAATGTAGCCTGATCATAGGGAAGTTCTATTTTGGGTGTAGATAGAGTTGAGTTTAATGTAATTTTTATACAAATATTTGTTCAACATACACCAGCAAAAAGACTGCTGTTCTTCAACATATGGAACCACCGTTTCACTCATCAAATTCTTTTTGAGAAATGTTTTAAAACTGAAAAATCAAACCAAAAATCAAAAATGGTGCCATGAAAGCACTACAAGTTTAATAACTGAAATTTCAAGAAAACCAACCTACCCACACTTTATTCAGATATTTGCTTAACATAGGTCAGCCAAAAGACACTCCCATAATTCAACATATGGAATACTGAGAAATGTTATGTTGTACATAAATTTCTACATAATCTTTTACCGAATTGATAAGTGGCGGCCCCCTATATATTGAGGGATGCCTGAAGGCCGCCATTTGTCGATTCGGTAATCCATTATGCAGAAAATTAGGTACATGTAGCTTGATCCAAACTAAAAATGAAACCAAAAATCAAAACTGCTATCATGAAAGCCCTATAAGAGATCAACTGAAATTTCAAACAAAACCAACCAATCCATTCTAGATGAAGGCACAATATTAGATGCAAAGAAATAGTCGTCCATACATGCCTTCAGGGATCAATTGGCTAATGGCAATTAGTCGTATAATAACCTAAAATACTTGTCATTAACGTAAGAACGAGGGACCAAGTTGCTCGATAACCATAGTTTAAGGACCAATTTATACAGAGACTAAGGTTCAGGGACAAATTTACACATCAACTATAATTTAGGGATCATATTGCACGTTGGTGAAAGTTTAGGGGCCAAGTTTCATACTCATCCATAGTTGAGGGCTCCTACGTGCTAATACGATCATCAGATTCAACGTAAGTGATACATACATATTTCATTGTTTAAAGTTACAGAAGTCAATATTATGATTATGTTATGAAATCATGAAGTTTAGTAGCACTACGCATGAAATTAGAACCATGAAATTCAATACTTATAATTTTGTGTATCATCAAGTATGTTCACGAATCTCAGAAACTTCTATTTTTCATGTTACGTTATTAAACCTATTGAGATCATTATCCATATGAAACATGAATTTTTTTTAGGTAACAATTAATCAGTGATTCGAGACAGTTAAAGATTGGGCGAATACGCAACGGTGGCTAATAAAATATTTTAATAATGTTATGTTACGATTTAATGATGTTTTGACAATCACAATATTTTGGTTTTTGAAGATTTTAAGTTTAAATATGTTGTCCTTAATTTTCTCTTTTTTTGAAAGGTTTTACGTATTAATAAAGTGATTGTCCAAGAATCGATTTGTTATAAGTCGAGAGCCAAACAACACTCTTAAGAACCACATAAAATCATTAGTTGACATTCTTTGAAGGTTTAGGACAAGTCATATGAGTGTCCTATAAGAATAAGAATGCAATAGCAAGTCAGCACAATTAAAAACATGAAATTCTATTTGAAAAGTATTCCCACATCCTGTAGGTCTTTTTTGTTGTGTGTGGGGGTGGGGAGCTTGTTCAAGACTTACCAGATATGGGTGACTTGGCCAAACTTTAGCAAGTATTTAAGTGTATTTTGTACAAGAAGCCCAGCAACAACTCCCTGTGAAGTCAAATAGGTAGTCAGAAAGACAATATCAATATATCATGGAAAATAGATCGTATACCCTATGTTTATTAGAGTATAAGCAGCTACTAACTTACCATCTAGTGGTCTAAACATTTATATACAAAAAGAATTGAACATGACAAATAGAAAGTTGTAAAGAAAAATTGTAACTACCACAATCAATTTTTTTTAAAGATAAGAAAGAGAAGAATATAAATTTTCTTTAAAAAATTTTATTTATATAATATAAATTTAATTTTATACTTCTTATTAATTTTCTAGTTGAAATCTTTTAAATATTAGTACCTATTTATTATTTAATAATAATTTTGTGTTAAAAATATATAATAATTCTATAAATAAAGAAAAATGATCATGACAAAGTGTTCGATAAGTGTCGGTATCTGACACACGTCGAACATGGACAGAGACACATTAACTTATTTGAAATGTTGGTGCAATATAGTAAGCCAAAGAAGAGAAGAAAAAATCACTGTGGATGATTCAAGTGCTATCCGATTTCGATACACTCCAACATAATTCGTATCAAATGGTGTCTCAAATATGCCAATGACCCTAAAAAGTTTCTCATATAAATTTCATGTGCAATCTTAAGCAAAATTATTGACTGGGAGAGCAAAGAGGATGACTTCACTTCGCTATTAGGTCCTAGAGCATGCATTTTGAGCGTGTACGGGTGCATATTCAACTAAACCAACAATTCAAGTCTCATAATACAGAAAAAGCCAAGAAATAAGTATGGAGGATTGCAAAGAAATTGAGATGGCTTGCTTCCCAAGACCTTAGCATAGAGTGAGTAGAGATCCTCTTTATATTTTCAGAAAATGAACAAATAGATTTCTAGTGTGTTCAGTGTACAGGAATTTCAGAAGATATAAAGTGTCAACTAAAAGGTTTAGTTAAATTGATGTTATAAATAGAATTGACACAATAACATGTAACTGACACGCACAGAAAAACACACGTCTGAAAAAATAAAAATAAAAATAAATCTATGAAACAATCTCTTGAAAAAAAAAAAATTGCTATGGAAATTCCCCAAAACAATTGCTTTAGAATGAAGTAAGTACCCAGAAATTTTATTTGTTATAAGAGATGGTTAATTATAAAAGGTTCGAATGTACATAGACTGATTGATACATCAGATAAAAATTTCTATAGCAGCTCGACCTAGCATATCATGCATATACAATTAGAGAAAGGAATACATATAATGTGCACCCAAAGTCATATGCAGGTTCTACTTCAATTACATCAAGCAAATCCAAGCACAATAGACATCGCAAAGGAAAAATCAAAACAGCTGCCTTGCAGGTATTATAAAAATGCAATACATATGCTCACAAGTCACAAAAGGCTAAAAGAGATGCAATATGTGCCCCTGGCACTTACATGACCTTTTCCCTCTTCCCTTTCCTATCTGCTAAAGTGGAGAGAGAGAGAGAGAGAGAGTTGTTTTTATGTCATTAATTATCTAATCTTCAGTTCTGTAGGTTAAGTGCAGGGGTTCAAATTAATAATAACCGCAAGGGAAAAAAAAAAAAAAAAAAAACTCTATTGTTTGAAAGTGGAACGTACATTGATTCATTGCCATTGTCAACACTGAGTATAGCATCAGCAAGGGCATAAATAACTGTAAAGAAGACACTGTTCTTTCATAATTTAAGCGTGGATGAATCATTGTTAGCTATTCAAGTAGTACTAGTAACAAATAATGATAGCCTCAAACCTTTCTGCCACTAGATCAAGTCTTCATTTATGAAATGGAGACAACGCTTGAGAATTGAAACATTTCTTTTTATATCTAATCACCTCTCTTATTACAGTTCTCGAAATAACATTATGTTTGCACCCAACATGATGCATACAATCAAGCAAAACAAGTTTCATACAGATATGAGATATGTAACAAATAGCAGGAATATCATGTTACTTACCAGATTCCATCCATGTTTGGTTCAACTCATTGCAAGCCTGCAACACGACATAATTTAGCAATAGAATTTACAGTCGTACAAAAGAACAGCACATCTAATTTTCTACATTCTTCTAATATGATAAGAATACAGCTCCGCATAGTGTAGAAATGAAATTACAAGGCATTTAACCAAAACTGTGGATATTGTAAAGTTTGACATAGAATTTTTTGCTCTTACCTGTTTCACCACCATCCTTGCTTCATAATTATCTACACAGCTTAAAACAAGATCAACTTCACAACCTTCTTTACTTGGGCAGAATGATTTATTCCTAAGACTTGACATGAAAGTTTCAAAGCCTTGTACTGTTGTGATATTTAATGTATAGCTCTGAGAAACAAAATCAATTGATCAACACCGCAGAAGCCAAAGAAAATAACTAAAGAAAGCAGACTGCGAGAGAATGTGAGAGTTGCAAAAAGGAAAAAATGATTGCTGAAACTCCACCTCAAGTACAACATCAGGATTTATGTCTGATAGAGTTTGGACAGCAGCATCTGTCTTTGTCATGCCAGCCTATAAAAAGTGAATACAAAATGTATTGATACTATGTTTGAAATAGGAATAAAGCGGAAAAAGGGAAAAAATCTCTCTAAAAAAGGAGGAATAACTTTTTACTTAACCCTGCAATCTCGTACGAAAGAGTTGGAAGATGGCAAGTATTTCAACGGTATGTTTTCCCAGGTTTCTTGCACTTTCAATTCAAAATATAAAAGGTAATTATTTCCACAAGGATCACACCTCTTAAATTCAACTATACTTTTCTACTGATTCATTTCTCTCTTTTCTTCCAAAATAAAAATTCACAAAATATTACAGGTCGAAAACCTTGCCTTTTTTAAAAGATATTACGTTTCTCCTAGAACCCTTATGGTGTAAGTCATAACAAGTAAACTAACAAAGTCTATGGGTGAGGAGTCTTAACAAGATTAATCAACATCAAATAAGTGAGGTTCCTAGATATTTCATGAGGCAACCATTATAGCTGCTGAGAAACACTCATATCTCAAAAATTGAAAATATTTCTCAAGGAACACCTGCTCTGGACGAAAAAATAGCCAGTTCATATTAGCTAACTCCACTCTGTCATAATCATACAACAAAAGGCGACCTATACCACACCTTGTCAACATCTCAGCTGCAACACTGCCAACACCACCTATACCCTGTAATAAAAACAGTAGAATCTAAGCACCAGTTCACAATCTGCCAGTTCAGTATAGATACCAATACAAAGATTACAGAAGATATTAACCTACAGACTACAAGTAAATGCATTAGAGAGATTAAAGGCTCAAAATCAAACAATGGAGGAAGCTTGAAAGGCATGAATTTCTCTGATATATGTAAATATTCTCCATTGTAAAGTAACAGTAAAAGCAGAAAAGCTAGGTTATTGTTATACTTGGAGAATAATTAACATTATTAAGCATGTTCATTACAAAGTAGTGCACTAAAATTTCCTAAAAGCAAAAGGATAATAAAACAGATACAAAAAGGGAGGAGTTAGGTACAGACAACTATGGCAACTGAGAATTCCCTGATTCTTTCATAATTGTCCACAATACCCATTCTCTGAAGCGCCATAAGTCTGCTGTAGGGATTGCTATCAACCACCACAGCACTCATATCCTGAAATGCAATAACAGGCATGCACATCTTATTGAGCTTATCGCTTCACTCGGATAGAGCATTTAATCATACAAATTTGCAACACAACCACCTTGATTTTTGAACGTTGCACTGGCCCTGATGTTGCTGTTGTAGAAAGATGCTCAAGACATGATTGCATCTACAAACAAGGGGTTCAACCTTGACAATGACCGAAACATGTTTCAGGTATTCGATAAATTTTAAAAAATTGATTACAGAAAAATCTTAACCCGTAGCAACAGATTTTGTAAAGCAGCAAAAGTGCTGCTTTCAAGATTTTCTAATTTCTCTAATTTAATATAATTTTTAACCTTAATTAATTAGTGTTGACACCAACCTCCGAGGTCGTTGAGCTCGGTCTGTCATATCCCAATGAGGACAAGGAAATGGGAGTTCGGTCATGCGAGGTCAGATCGGCAGGAGCATAGCTTCCCCATCAAGCCATTGTAGTCTTCCAAGACGCTACAGTGGCTAATGATTACGGATCACTGACAAGATCTTTGGGCATCAAACCAAAGGGATACACGTGGAAAGGTCCTGTGTCAGCGCCCACCTATTCCTCCAATCAGAAGCCTTAGCCTGCTTTAATAGACAATGCATTTAGTACCGGGATCAACAAGTCCCATCATCCTCAGTCAACAGTACAACGTTGAGGTCGGGCGCCAATCCCGTTAGGACAACGCCCCAATTAGCTCGGCTCAGTCTCTGGGTTGACAAGACATGGGGATTAGACGTTATTATGTTTCTATTATAAAAGGCTTAGAAAACAAAGATGGCCGGGGGGGCAGACAGAAAATCTAAAGGAATACACTAAGGAGAAAAACCACAGTGAACCCTTTGAATATTCTAGACTATCTGTGAAAAAGAAGTAATTGTTTCAGAGACAATCGAGCATTCTTCTTCATCGCATCCTTTAGACTACTTTCTGCACTCTTAGTTGACCTCAATCTTGTTCATACAATTTTGAACGTCAACAATTAGTTTTCTGCTATATGTGCTATGCTTTTATATGCATTTTATAACATTTAAAAGAAAAACTATAGTGAATATTAGAAAATAATAACAATGATGACGGTGATAGCATCGATTTACGTGTGTTAAGCATGTAATAAGTCGTCTTCTCATGGCTCAGCCATCCTTACGGGCGGACCCAACGGGGTCCTGGGAGGCACGTGCCCCCAACTTTTGAGAATTTTTTTATATATATATAAAATCATGTTTGGTATTGATTGAAATCTAAATTTTAATTTAAGGTCATGTTTAAGCCAAATTATTGTAGAATGAGAATGAAAAATATAACCATTATTGGGGCCCACATAAGAGATATAAATTTTGAATTTAAATGTTGATGTGATGGATAACAGTTATATTTTTCATTTTAATGAGATAATAATGTAGATCAAATGGGGGTTAAATCAAAGTTAACAATTAATTTTAATAACATATTTCATAGAATCCTTAACTCGTTAGCTTTTATCAAAATTTACTAAAAAATTGATTTTAATCTCCACCAAACGAGGACAGAATCACAATAAATTTGAATTTCGATAATATGCTAATTTTAAAAATTCTTCGATGATCGCGCGCTAATCGAATCTACAAATTGTTTATGCATCTCGAAGCTTATTTCGAGAACTACATTATAAGTATATCGAATAATCCAAACATATATTGAAAATAGTTAAAAATATGTTAAACATAAATCTTAAAAAAGACGTCTAACTCGCTTTTTTTTTTTAAAAAAAATCAATTATTTCATTAACATTTATTATTTTTGTGATATACCTTTCTCAATATAATTTTCATCATTTTATTAGGAAATTTTCAAAAAAATTCGAAATTTTACATCCGAAAAAGTCATATCGCATATAAATTTTTGGATGCAAAATTACATAGGGTATGATTTTTTTGGACGTAAATTTTCAATTGTAAAATTTCTCCCAATTTATTTACAAGTTCGATTGTGTTCCCTAAAGTTTAAAGTTCTGCATCCACCCCTGACCATCCCTCGTTATCCACACCTCTAATCAGGTGAATGGACGATCAACAATAACAATAATAATATGAAAATCAATGTTCAATTTAATAATTGTATAAGGGCACAACAATAAATACAATAATGTTGAAACAAGGGTTTATCAAATATTTAAACCGATTATTGCGCAATTGATTCTTTTTAAAGCACAACAAAATCTCTTAAAAGCATAGCAATATCAAATCAATTCGTAGTATTATTTGAGTCATTTTCCAACTATATAAATTGTCTCATCCTTTTCAGGTCAAAATTCAGGTCCAATAAAAGGATGAATTTCATTTTAAACTTTTTTTTATCATTCAGTCTAGATCGTTTTAAAACTAAACAGACTCGAAAAATGTTATGATTTGATTGAGATTTTAATAATAGGAATAAAAGATCAAATCATTCACAGATAAAACAATGACAATTACAAAAGAAAAAAAAATAGTTATCCAACCATCACTCTTTGCTTAATTATGAATTAACAAACGTCGATATTCGAAAGAGGAAGAATATAATATAGCCTTGGCAAAGCATGGTTGATGTGAAAGCATGATTATTTATTGTGGGTGCCCAAATCCTTATCCATGAGGACATGGCTGACTTAAGAAATGAAATCTCTCTCTCTCTCTCTCTCTCTCTCTCTCTCTCTCTCTCTCTCTCTCTCTCTCTCTCTCTCTCACAAAAGTAGTTGAGTAGTATCTATGTATCATGTACATAATATTAAATCGTTGTATAGTATATTGTGCAACATTTTTATTTAAATTTCTTATGAAATGTCTTATTTAATGCGGCCGTATCAAACTGATCCTCCTACGTTTATATATAAACGCCCATTTATTAAAAGTACATAAGACAAGTGCTTCGAATTATTGTTAATCGTCAAAGATAACTTGGAATCAATAATTCATTATCTAATGGATCTTTCCGTTTTAGTACTCTATTCAAGAGTTATCAAGATTTATCAAATATGTTCCTATCAAACGCAACACCGACGTACGAAACTTGACACATGTATTTACCATTTCATGAGATACGGTGGATGTGGAGTCCAAATGTGTAATTTACAACTCGAGGCTTGAGTCTCGTATGCCATCTCGTTGAACATGTTTAGTTCTAAGTCATCCTTCAACTCTATAAGTTGGTTTCTCGAGTTCATAAAATATTTCGATTAAAATGTAAATAATACAAAATCTTATCATCACTTTTCTATAAAGTCCTTGTATTAATGTTAACAAAAGGGAAAAAGTGGAGTTGAGATTGCTTATTTTCTCATTAGTGGATGGTGATGAAATCTTGGGTCCATTAATTATTCTCACTATCTATGATATGGTTTAATGTTCCAATAAAAACAAGACAGTGCTCGTTACGGCCATTTATTCTTTATTCCCTCTTTCCATGCATAATTGAGTTGTGCCATTATCAAAATGATTCAAATAGAGAGTGCTGAGGGTTGTTGGGTGTGGGTACTGTGGGTGTACGATGTGGGGGGGGGGGGGGGGGGGCTAGACTTGGTGAAGATGGGGTGCAAGGCGGTGCTCCCCACCCTTGGTCGAGCTCGTTTCTTCGTAACTCCTCCATGACACTAAAGAGAGCTATTTAGTGTTATTTTATAGAAACACATATTTAAAGGTGTTAGGAAATATGGATGAGATTATAAAGCACAATATAAAATAGCAATCACAACACAAGAAAACACAATAAATTCTGCGAAGGAAAGGAAAATTTTCTATAATATGGAAAAAGAATACAAAAACTAATATGTTTACAATATTGTTTAACTTATTAAACTTGTAATGAAGAGCCAACTATATATAAATGATACATTGTCAAGCCCTAGTTATAGTGTTAAAGATGGAAAGAACAACAACAAAAAAAAAGTTTTTGACCGAAGCACGGCAGCATTCGAGTGTCAGTCGGCACTCAGCAAGCGGCGTGTTGGCGGCGAGCAAGCATCGGGCAACTTGCTTTGAGCGCTCAAACGAGAGCTTGACACACATCGAGCGAAAAAATGTTGAAATCATTCTTTGGTCCATATTTTGACATTTTCAAGGCCCACATCAACTAATCCACCAAAACCCAATCGAATTTAGGTCAAAGATCAACAAATCTCCACCTTAAACCAAATTCCAATGTAATAAATAAATTTCAAAGGTTCTCCACTTGAAGACAAATTCTGCTGCAACACATAAAGCTAAACTCTTCAACAAAACAACAAACAAATTCTCCAACAAACAAAAATCTCCACCTCTCTCACAAAATCTAATTAGAATAAACTCAATAACTGAATGTCAAATGAGTCCCAATACTGCTCCGTGAGATTACCTTGGGTACCAAAGTTGCTCAAATTATCATCACGAGCAACAAGATCACAAATAATTCAACAATCGCCAAATAAGGGCAAAAGCTCACCCTATAACAGAATCAACACTGCAAACTATTTCTATAGAAGGTTCTCTGTTACACTCAACACCTTCAACCACATTTAAATCATATGCCACTAAATCAACTTTCTCATACGTTTGTAAAGGCCTAATATCTTTTTTGGGGTCTATATCTAGCACTTAAATATGATGGCACCACTGGTGGTGGTGACAAAGCGACATTACCCATCATTTCTGGATTCAATTTAGATGTATTCTTCAATGTATACCCAAACCAAACTCCAAGGTACTGTACCAAACTAACTATCCACCAATGAACTTAATTTCTGCCTATTGGTATGTAGAATACTACAAGACATATAACTGGACATTCTCTGTCCCTACAATACAACACGAGCACATTTATTAACATTCAGGACTCCACCTTAACCAATGTATTTGTACATTTTTGAATCAAGAGTACTCAAAGAGATAAGATTTCTCTACAAATCAAGAATATGTCTCACTTCATCGAGTGCCATAATTTTCCTATCAAACATCTTAATTCTAACCCTTCCAATACTGACTATCTTAAAAAGCTCATTGTTATTCATTACTACAATACCTTTTGAAACTATTTCATATGTTGAAAACAAATCCCGGTTGGGACACATATGAAAAGTGCAAGCTGTATCAAGAATCAAATACTCGTCAGGTTTGGAGTCATCATCAGAAATAAGCAAAAGTTCTCAATTAATTTAGCAATTTTCTTCAATGTTGGCTGCACTTGAAGTTTCTGGTTGCTTTTCCTTATGATTTACAGTCAACTTTTCTATATTTTAGAATTTATAGCAATCATTCTTTATGTAACTTTTCTTCTTGCAATAGTTGCAAGTTTTATTACTAAAGTTAGATCTTGAACTACCTCTCTCATAACCACCATGAACAACAAGGCATTCTCCTTGAACCCCAGATCCAACAAAGTGCTTCATCTTTTCATTTGAAAACATAATATCATATACTTCTTCAATGGTGAGAGTATGATGACTATAAAATATCATTCTCTAAACGACATATACGAAGCGGGCAACGAACACAACAAAATCAAACATAAATTCTCTTCATCATACTTAATCTCCAAGATTCTCAAATAAGCGACAATTTCTTTAAAGACAACAAGATGATATTCTAAGGATGTACCTTCGTCATACGATAAGAATACAAGTGCAGCTTCAAATATAATTTTTTGGTTACACTCTTCGTCATGCATAATTGTTCCAATTTCAACCAAATTAAGCTGTAGGTTTCTCTTTCAAAACGTCCTAATGAATATGATTCGAAAAATGAAGATGAATCTATAACATGGCATTTCGAATATTACGTTTTTTTTCTTCTATTGACCAATTTGAGGGCATCTTGTAAAATCCTAACAAAGCATCGTCCAAACCCATGTGAACAAACACTACTTGCATCTTCAACTGCTACAACGAAAATTTAGTGATGCGATACAAAAGTGGAATATTATATTTTATGGTTGCCATTACAAGATCAAAAAACATCGGATAAATAAAACCTTAAGTTTTGATACCACTTGTTAGGAAATAGAGAAGAGATTATATGACACAATATGAAGTAGTAATCACAACACAAGAGGAACACAAAAGATTTGGTAGAGGAAATGAGAATTCATTATAATGTGGACAAATGATACAAAGATATTGTGTTCACAATATTGTCTTATTTATCAAACTCGTAATAAAGAGCCAAATATATATATATATATATATATATATATATATATATATATATATATATAATACATTGTCAAATCCTAATTATAGTGTTAAAGATAGAAGGAACATCAATAAAACGTGGAATAAAGAAAACAATTTTAGGCCGGAACACAACGGTGCTTGAGCGCTAGTCGACGTTGAGCGAGTGGTGTACTCGTCGCTCGAGTGACGAATTGATGGTGAGGAAGCTCCAGGCTCCCTACTTTGAGCGCTTGAGCAAGAACTTCATGCGCAACGAGCGAAAAAACATTGAAATCATTCATTGGTATATATTTTGACCTCTTCAAGACACACACACACACACACCCACACCGAATTTGAGTCGAATTTCAACAAAAGGGTTTCTCGGTCGAGTAAAAGAAAACTCTCAACAACCACACCAATATTAAAGGTGTAACTCTAGAATATTGGCTAAGAAATAACATAAAATAATCGTTTCATAAGATACAATGTGATTGAAATCTCCCTTCTAATTCAAAATCGTGGTGTAACATGTATCCTCGCCGTTCCAGTCATGGAATCGATGAAATAAGTCAAAAAATAGATTTTTGTTCAAGAATGAAATCTTAATGGAATTGTTTCCTTAAATGATATTAAATGGTTAATTGTTTAGCTCATCGTTTTACATTATCAACGCGGTCTAAGTAAATACTCATGAAAAATAATTCTACCGTAAAATTTTATGATAAAACAAGCAATTGTAGATATCAATTTCAATAGAAATTAAATTCTTGTAACTTAGGCATCTTATCCTGTACAAATTAAGAATCTAACGTGACACAATTTTTAGTAACGGAACTTTAAATCATCGAATCTCTCAATAAAAATCTTAAATCAGCTCGATTTGATATGCTCGAGATTATTTCGTATCTTTCTTTTCTCTACGTTTCTTCAATTGTAGCAAAATGTAAAATAAAAAATAAAAATAAATTGACTTTTGTGATTAAAACTAAGAACATATTCACCAATCTTAATAAAGAATAATTTGGTGTGACTAAAGTAGATCCAACTAGGTTGATTCTAATTGCTAGTATTTTTTAATGTTAAGAAGAAATGACATTTGATGATCCCTTAACTGGAATGATGCTACATTTTATTATACTTTATCCATTTGGAAGGTTAGATTCAAATCTTATTCGGTGTACAAGACACGTATCGACCTAACGAAGATTCTATACTCCACAGTGTACATGTATCTTGACATACACTGAATATGTAGTTGATGCTTGAGGTTGTAATACGGTGGCAACTAAATCATATAGAATTTTTAGTTGGGATCGCTGCGAATCTTATACGATTTCTCTTTGTTTTTATGGTTGTCTTGTAAAATAGTGTTGGTTCATTTTTTAATATGTAAAAGACCTTAAGGGCATTTTAATTAAAAATATTGGATATGATCGGAAACTACGATGAACATGATTTTAATTTCTCTTTTATTCGAACAAAAGTTAAATTCTTAACGTTTTATTATAATTACATAATCAATTTCTTTCGTGGCATAAAGTGTCAAAATCTTCATTATGTTATCACATAGGATTAAGCTGTATGATTCATCCAATTAAGGTGAATGTACAGAAATCCATTGCCAGAGGTTTCACACGAGACTCATGTGGATGTGGGTCCCACCCGAATTAAATATTATTAAAAAAAGTGGATCCCACTTGATTGTGTCTATCCTGTATGTTTTCGTTTCTGTATGACAAGGCTCTCTCATGATTCATCTAGCAAAACCCTATCACATGTCAGAGTATGTCTCATGTTAAACTTTTTAACACCATCGTTGACAGCCGATTGTGATGCTATAGTTAAAAAAAATGATTTTTTTATTTATTTAATCGAAGACCATTAATGCAATTTTTCACCTTCACACAATTAATTTAGATTTAGTTCTAGACAAAAGCTGCAACTCCTAGTATTTACAATTCACATTCCTAAACAAGTTAGAAAGACTACATTTGTTATGCAAATTACTTTTGCACACGATAGCTAACGAGAAAATATTCTAATTATTTTAATATTTTAATATTTAATCAATCATATCGGAACTCTATTAAGCAAGTCTTTTCATACTTTATCGACTCTACTCGTGGCTAAAATTTCTTAGAACATCGTTTTCGAGATTAGGCACGATACTTATCCACAATCAAGATTAATTAAATAAATCGAATTTAATCCTATTCATAATCCATTTAGTTTAAGTTGGCAAAAATTCGATTATCAGCCCACAAGAGCTATGTACGTGGTATTAAAATATGCCAGCACCAAAATCGTATGCACAAAGACCAAACCTTTTTAATTACAAAAATAGGTTCATTGGGGGTAGATATATATTCTATTTTCTTTATAGAAAGTTCTATGCTTATTGGGCTCCACAGTGATGATTATAGTCACAATTGCTCGCCAGGACCCTCTAACCACCAAATGGGAAAAATACGAACCTTTTACGTGTACATTCTATAGTCGTGTCAAGCTAAGCTCACGTCTGACCCTCATTATTTCAAGTTATAATTTTTTGAATAGTACTATTTTGAAAAATGTATGGTTGAAAATCACAAACTAAGCTCCATCAGTGTCGTGTCAATTAAATTAATCTCACACAATTACTCACTTTGTTGTCTCGTGCCGAATTTTATGAAATGTACCCTCCCGAGCACATTTATAACAAGAAATTTAGTCCATGTTTGGTCCTCATTAAATTAAAATCTTTTTTTTTTTTTGTCTCTTCTTTTTAATAATCCATTCTTTAATAAAATAATATTACACGTAAATTTAAAAAAAAAAATTCCTTATTTTTTAACCACACATTCTCAAAAAAATTACTATTCTCCTCATTAAAATGTGACATTAGAGCCCAAATAGAAAGTTTTATAAATAGATAACGATAAAACTTTATGCCTACATGTAATTGCCATAATAATATATGAAACTAAAATATGGGAAATACGTCGGATATGTAATTGCTCGGTAAATTAAGAACGACGGGATGGGATTGTTCGGGACAGCACCCTGATCCTGATGCATAGGATCGGAGTCTCCTCCAATGGTGACTTTGTTAAACATAACCTGGCCAAATCCATGAGTGACCTAAGCATAGAGCACTGTCCCTACAACCTTTTCTCTCTCTATAAATAAATCTCCTAACCTCTCTCTCTCTCCACAACACAAATTCAAGCAATTCCACCATTTTTATCTTCTTCATCAGTATTTCTTTTCTCCCGTTAAAAAATGAGAACTGTAATTAACACTGCACCATCAGAAATGACAGTAGAAGAAGCAGCAATAACTGCAAAAACAACATTTACTCCGCCGTCTGCTACCACCATCCAGCGCTCCCCTTGGCACTCTCCAGTGCCGTATCTCTTCGGCGGGCTGGCGGTGATGCTGGGACTTATAGCTTTTGCTCTCTTGATCTTGGCCTGTTCGTACTGGAAACTCTCTGACCAAATGAATGGCGCCGGAGAGGGTGAAAGAGACCCCGAGGCCGGTGATGATGATCATAAATGTGAAAACGACACGCCGGAGATGGCCGCGCTGCCTTTTGAAGAGAAGATTGTGGTGATTATGGCTGGTGATGTCAAGCCAACTTTCTTGGCCACCCCCATGTCGAGTCGGGCTTCTTCATTTGGAGATGGAAATGGTCAAAGCAAAAAGGAAAATGGAAATGATGAAATTGTTGAGAAACCAAAACAAGAAAATGAAGAAACCCTACAATCCCAAGTGAGCCAAGAACAACTCCATTAGGGTTTTATATTTTCCTCTTTTTCATTTTGATTTTCAATTTTGTGATCCGGAAAAATGTTAATTTTACGATGAGATTAAGGGCCTGTTCGGTAGGGATTAAAATTAAAAAACTAGTCGTTATTGTTGACATTTGTGATCCAATAACGGTTATATTTTCAATTTTAATTGGATTTTAATCCCTTCTAAACAGGGCCTAAATATATACGACGTTACAGAGGTTTACTTTTGGACAACTTTTTCTCTTAAATTCATATGTTCTTTCCTTCAAGTTCACAAAACATATGCCCTCTATATAAATATATATTTCATCATTGTCGCGAGAGTATTGCACGTACAATCGAGGGCACGACAAAAATCATAAGCTTCATCTATTTGACTAGTCAACTTGACATGGATTTGAGTTTATGATAAACTCTGTGAATTTAATTATCTAACAACATAACACATTTTGGGATCGTGGTAGATCGAATTTGAGCTTTTTATCTGAAATTGAAAAAAAAAATGAAAAAATGATGCAAAAATTTAAAGCTACCATCAAACTTTAACCTTCTTTTTTTTTTCTGTGGAGAAGAGGATAAAGTAAACATATTAACATAATGATCGAAGTATATATTCTTAACTAATGGATGTTTAATTATAATTAATCCACGTATAGATACACACGAGCCTTTTTCACCACCACTAGTTTTATAAATAATTATATAAAGTTCACGAATACTAAAACTAGGTTTGGAAAGTCTATCTCTATTGAACATCGAAATTTTTAATTTAGATTCTTTTAAATAACACGCTTAAAAGCATTTTTGATATGCAATATTTGAGAGAATTTCACAGCGTGGATAATTTCGTTTCTTTTGATCTTGGTAAAAATGTCGACCAAACACATAGAAAATGGAAGTTCGACATGACAAATCAGAACTGTCCAATATCGTATAACCACCTCTTTGAACACAAATTAACATGAAAATTCATTTAGTATTAAAATTCAAGAATTTTGAAAAAAAAAATATGAAAATAATCTTGGAACTTATGAATGTTTAGCGCCTGTGTAGCCTCCATTATTCAACATTATAATGAGACACATATTAATTTTTCAGACATTGTATAATTAAGAAGAAAGAAAAATTTATGAGTTTACGTGAAATATTTTATTGGAGAATATATGATGGATAAAAAGTAAAACAAAATAAATAAATTATAATTTAGAGCATGTTTGGTAATAATTAAAATTCAATTAAAATTAAAAATATAGTCGTTATTGGGTCCCACACACCTAATAAAAGTCAACAATAAAGACTAATTTTTTTAATTTTAATCTGATTTCAATCTCTACGAAACAGGCTTTTAATGGACATCATCAGCAATTTGGGCTTAGAAAGAATATAAGAAGTGGGGGACAAGAGTGGAGAGTGATGTCACAGCTTGTCCTTTTTTTCTTCGCAATTCGAATGCAGGTCATCGGATACTTGGCGGCAGGTGGTTGGCGGTGGAAGTGATTGGAAAGTGATAATGCGCCCAAGGCAGTGGGTTGTCCGTGCACGGCGGCCAACTGAGGCCGCGTAGCCCCTAGATTCTATCGTTTGTACGGCAAATGTAATACTGTTGCTAAAACCGTTGGAAGATTGTTGAAAATTGCTTTCTGCTTTTTTGGGATAAAATAAGCTATTTTAAGATTTAAAGGCTTTGCACATTATTAAGGAAATTTACATTTTAAATATTACTCCTTCGATCTTACAAAAATAAACTTTCATTTTCACAAAAATAAAAAAATGAAATAAAATTTATGTTTTTCCTAAAATATCCTTACATTAAATAATTATTTAAATACATGACTTGTTTGAGCTCCATTTTTTTGTGCAGAGTACATTATTATTATTATTATTATTATTATGGAATTGAGAGATTACTGCTATGATTTTTCAAGTTGATTGAAGTCAAAAGTAAAAAATACATTGATTGATCATGGTTATAGTTGTGAGCTTGTTTGGGTGGCTTATGATTAAAAATAAGCGCCAAATAAACATGCTCTAAAGCTAGCTTCTGACTTTTTAAGATACCTTTGATTAGTTCATCAAACGAATGCATCAAAAACACGGTACTATCTAGGGCATGCATGCTTTACCAGGTTCTAGGGGGACCATTCTTCCTATTTGGTCGATTAAGTCACTCTCCCTCATTGAATACATCAACCCCTTTCCATGGACTTGTATAATTGATGCCACGGGTAAGAGTGTCAATTTTATTCGTCAGCTCGAAACGACTCACGACTTGACTTGGAAAAAGCCTGAGCCAGCCCGGCTCGCTGCTCAGGCCAAGCCAGTGTCATGGGCTATTTTTCACCCATGAAGAGCCGGACCTATAATAATAATAATAATAATAATAATAATAATAATATAAAATTCAGGAAGCTGCCTGATATATACATATAGAGTGGCTCGACAATTTTTTGGCCGAGCAAAAGCTCAACTTGACTCGGGCCAAAAAATGTCTGAACTATTTTTACTCAAACCGAGCTCGAGCTTCAAGTCTCGACTTGTGAACCGGATCGAATTGGCTCATTGACATCCCTAGCCACGGATAGGAGGATTTCAATCATCAAAGAAACAAAGAGAGAGAAGGTGGAGATCTAGTGCCACGATCTAACTTCTAGTAATTTAAGGACATCTAATAGCACCTAAAAATTTAATATAAGACCAAGAAATTTGTTTTCCAGTTGATTCATAAAGAACTCACAGTTGAATGGAGAGAAAGCTTCTTATGAGAATTATATTCTACTTCTGTATAGTTCGACCAAAAAGTTAGCTAGATTAAAATATAAGTCAAAGTCTTACTCACAAATTTCATGGGATCCATAACTTTCAACCCGATATTCTATAAACTTTTCTGTCAAAATTTACTAAAAATCTGATTTTTATATAAATCAATCAAGGGTTTTAGATAAGGTAATCATGTGCTTGATCAACGTAGTCAATGGATTCCATCACGAATCAGAGTTGGGCAGCGAACCTCAGACTTAACGTCAAAACTCAAACAAACACATGGGAAAGTTGACTTCCGTGTCTGATCCTTTCTCTCTCGTTCATAACTTTCCTCTTGAAAGTCTTACGTGTATGCATTAATTTTCCATTTATGATAGAATTATTAGTCAACTAATGCATACAATTAATTGATTAGACAAATTTAGTTAAAATATCCTATGTTTTTTCGTACATTAAATAATTTATCTGTGATAATATCTCTACTAATTAATAATTTTATTGTTTCTAACATTATTAATTTATAGAAGTTATATGTATCATATATCGTAAAATTATGTTGACGTCATGGAATTTCATTGTAGATGCACCTAAGCCTGAGCTGAGCCAGTCACACTAGGGACGGATTCAGGATTAGATCACGAGACAGATTAATAAAAAAATAAAATTACACAAGAATTTTTTTTTTTTTACATAAATTTTTTTTTTTTTTTTTCTGTTAAAAAAAAATTAATGGGCTGATCCAGCCCCCTGAGATCCGTCCCTGAGTCACACACAATTTAAGCAATACATTTTTTTTGGAGAAAATATGTCTTTCATTTTTCAATTTTACTTATTGGTTGAAATAAAACTGATAAGTTACATATATGAATATTTTATTAAAATGTTGTATGTGGTGTGACTTTCACAAAAATATATTGCTTAAATGGACCAAATTGTATGAAAACTAAATAAAATAAGAAAAATTGATAGAAGTACTACTAAAAATAACCCAATTAACGATTTATCACTCTTTCGTGCTCGGTGATATAGAGCCCTAGGAGTATCTAAGAATGTGAAATGGGAAAGGTTGGTAAAAAAACTTGACCATCAGGACATGGCGGCAGGGGGCGGAGCTAGCCTGTCGAAGTAGGGAGGGTCCTAGAGTTGAAGGGGCAATTTTTTTTTTTTTTGAAACATTATATGTTAAAATGAGAGAAGTTGGTACTTTGTGATGGAGAAAGGAAACAAATGAATATAAATTAATGTACATTAGTTGAAAACTTAAAAGATGGTAATGCCTTCATGGAGATGTCAGTAATCGACAATTATTTTCTGGGCACTTACAATTCTATTGGTTCAAACTTCAAAATTAGAAGTTAAGACTTGACATATATGCATAATGCATTTTAATTTTTATAGCTGAAGAATCCAAAATTTTAGCATTCTCGTTCGGTTAATATCTGTAAGTGGGTTTAAAGTATTATCTTCCCCTACAATAAAAGGTCTCTCACACAGACATTTCAATACTTAGAAAACCTGAAATCTCAATACTCCAAAAAAAAATGTACATTATGAAATTTATGAAAAACATTTTCAAATAAAAAATGGTAAATACAAAAAAAAAAATTAATTTGGACCCCCCTTCCTTCCGCCCCTACACGGCGGCTAATTTTATTACAACTACCAATTTAGTTTGGTAGTAGTAATTCAATGTAGTTTTACTGAATCCCTGTTTGGTTTTGATTAAAATTTAATTTAAATCTCAAGTTAAAGTTAACAATTAATTTTAACGATACATTTCATGGGACTCACAATTTTTCAATCACACATTTGATCAATGTTTATCAAAATTTACTAAAAATCTAATTTTTAATCTCTACCAAACGAAGGCAAAGTTTGTAGCATTTCGTTTATCTATAGTGGATAATTACTTTTTAGTTGCGCGCCAGCGTCGAGGTAGAGCAGTGATAGAATTTATGTCATAGGGTGTGTTTGATCCATATTATTTTGGAAGAATATATTCTGAAATTGTAGATTGATAGAGAATGTGTGGTTGAAAATAAAAAAAAAAGCTATTGATGTGATGAAAAATATTATTTTATTGAAGAATGTGTGGTTAAAAATGAGTAGAAGAATGAAAATGAAAATTTTAAAGTGTACCAAACATGGACATAGTAGTGGTGAAAAGAGGTAACATTTGACTGTAGGGATGGAGTTGGAAATTGGGAATTTATGAACATTGGTAGTGGACTATAACCATAAGTGGTTGTGGAATGAGGCAGTGGATGTCCGGAGGGAGATTTCTATAGAAATCCCGATTGGGCAATAATCAACTGGACGGCAATGCCACCCTACGGCGCCGATTATGGGTAGGAAAAGGAAATCCATATGGGGCCTGGATCAATATGGCTTTGTTGGAAAACTTTCATAAATCTTGACCCCTATGGAAGGGAAGTAATAGAGGTGGCAATTGAGCCGAGCGGCCCACGAGCTCCTTGGGCTCGTCAAAAAAGAGCCACAGTACAAGGCGAGCCTACTCGACTCGTAATAGTAACGAGCGGCTCGACTAGCTGCTCGCCCTGCTCGTGGGCTCGTCATTTTAACGAGCTACGAGCCGCTCGGCTCGTGGCTTGTTTATTAAAAAAAATTTAAAAAGATCAGTGACCAGAACGGTCACTGAATTAAATTCAGTGACCGTTTGGTCCATTTTTTTTTCAATTTCACATTTTTTCTTTTATAAATACACACCATAATCAATTATTTTTCCAACCAATATCAATCTCTCATTATTTACTACACAACACTTTCTACAATTTACATTCTCCGATCTCCCATTTATCAATTATCAACAATATTATTCATTTTCATTCATTCTATAATCATTTACTTTTTTTTTACATCATTTCTTGCTATTTTACAATTCATTTTATACACTACTACATAATATTCATTTACTTCTCAATTCTACATTTCTAAATTCAATTTATATTATTAATAAACAAATGGATACACGATCATTTGTTGAAAACTTGTTCGGTGTGGAGAACGAAACACAAACACCTGCCCAAAATCAATTTGGGAATGAATTATTCGGTCTCAATAAATTGCCAATCCCCGAAAATATTGAAGATTTCAACGTTCGTGATAGTCATCCAATTGATTTGGATGACGTTGATGTTGCATCTAGTGTTCCAATTGATTTGGAACAAGATGAAAAACCTACATTAAATATTCCCGATGCAACAGAAAAGAGAAATGGGAAGAAACATGCAAAATGTTGGGACCATTTCAAATTGGTTCTCACTGGTCGTGTGGTCGATGGACTTCCAGAAATCAAAGCAGTATGTAAATACTGCCAACAACGACTAACATGAGAAAAAGGCATTAGAACCACCCACCTCAACCGTCACTACAAATCATGTTCGGCCAAACATGAGCTTCTTCTAGCTGGTCAAACGCAACTACAATTTGGTACTCCAAAAATCGATGCTACTAGTACGCCACTTTCTACTTGAATGTATTTGGAGGAGGAAGCTCGAACAGGAATGGTGAAGTTCATTACCGCGGCAGAGTTGTCACTAGAATAGCGGACAACCAACATTTCATTAACTACGTCAAAAGATATCTTCAACCGAGGTACCAATGGGTAAGTCGAAATACTCTTCATTCTGATACAACTGCATATTTTCTTAATGTAAAGCAACTATTGATTTCAGATTTGGAAAAATATGGGGGTGTGATATCTTTAACTTCAAATATGTGGGAAATGATTAATAAGAGATGTTATATGGCTACAACTGCACATTATATAGACCCACTTTGGGTCATGTATTTAAACATTATTGCTTTTAAAATTGTAGAGTATCCGCACAACGCCCAAACTATATTTAATGCTATTATATTAATAATTAGAGAATATAAATGCTAGAGTAAAATTCATTTTTTACGTTCGACAACGCTACTGTAAATAAGGTTGTAATCGATAAATTGCATAGAGTTCTTCAACCCAATTTCGGTGACTATTTATTTCATATCCGATGTGTATGTCATATTTTTAATTTAATAGTACAAGACGGTTTAAAACATGTTAATGATGAAATTAACTGAATTAGGAATGCACTTATGTATATCACGTGTACACCTAGTAGAAAATAATGATTTGAGGATTTTTGTTCAGAATCTAGGGTGACGGAAACGAAAACTTTTATTACTGACGTAGACCATAGATGGAATCCAACGTACGTACGAGCCGAGCTCGCCCAAGTGTAGGCCGAGTCAGCTCGGCTCGGCTCGGCTCATTGCCACCTCTAGGAAGTAAGGTGAATATTATATTTTATGACGATAATATCTTTCTATTTTGAAAAAAAAAATTGACAACATGCGTTCACCTAATAGAGGAGTTTGATGAAAATGGATGGAAGGATCTTTTGCATAATAAATGATGTAATGAAGGGTGAAAATACAAAAAAAAAAAAAGAAGATTTGAAAGTTTTGCACAAAAATAATGAAATGCAAGGACGTTATGTGCTAATTATTCAATGAAGGAAATATTTATGCAATTTGAACCTAGTTCATCAATTATGCAGGTTTCAATAGCTAGACGCAGTGGAATCCGATAGGAATAACAAAATCGTAGACAAAAATACTTTTGTGATATTACAACAGCTATATATATATATATGACCCGAATAATTTATGAAGTATTAGCAAGTTATGATACCGTAACGAGGGGTGTGCAAAACCCGATCAAACCCTTCAAAACCGAATTAACATGACTGATTTGGGGCGATTTTTTTGTTGTTTTTAAGTGAGTTTGATTTTTTAGCTGTGTAGGCGGATCGGGTTAGTCGGGTTATGGGTTCATCCATGAAAGTCGAATAAACCTGCCAAACCCAACCCGCCTACTTAAAAAAAAATAAAAATGAAATGCCTAAACCTAATCCCTCCTTGTTGAAAGAAGCCATAAAATCATCTCTCTATCCCGTTTTCGCTCAAATCGCCTACAAAAGCAATCTTCGTTTTTCAGTTGCCTACACCAAACACAACATGTCCAGTGATAGAAAACTTACGGTTTAACTATCTAATTTTAATGTTATTTTTCTTCACTTGATGTGTCTTATTTTGAATCAAATTTAGTTATTCTTCTTTTGCAGCCCCAACAATTTTTGCCAAGAGGTTTTTGCTCGTGCCAAGTGCCAACAGTTTTCTGCCTTAGCATTGTAAATTTGTCATGAAATATGTAATTGTTATTTGATAATTATTTTGATGGATATTTGGTGGGATGTGCTATTTTGATTTTTCAGGTTTATTGACATTGAATGACTATATTAATATTGCTTTAGACCAAAAAATTGGATGAATTTAATCTCTGTTGACAAGTTGTCCCCAACCGATCAACTCAACCCAACCCAACCCAACCCAACCCGATCGATACTTGATTGGGCTGTGATTCAACCTTTACTCGAGTTAGGTTGAGTTGCGTTAAATTTTGATCAAACTGATCATATTGAGTTGAGTTTGAGTTGAGACAAAAATTGATCCAACACATGCCCACCCATTCTATTGCACTAAGATTAGATAGTTCATGACCAATAAATTATTCATTATCATCTCAAGAACAAGTAATGATCTTCATTTCATTTCAAGGGAACAAATAACAGTTGATTATCAATTGTATGTTTCATTTTTCATATGAGATTTTTTCAGGACCTTTTCTATTTAAGTTTACTTGTAAACACGAATTCACTTAACTAAATGTCAAATTTCAGACTCAAGACAAATTTTATTTTTCTAACATCTTTTATTATGATTTATGAATTCTTTCTTTAAGCAATAAATAGCCTCTGAAAGCTTTTTATGAGTTCCAATAATACTTAATTCATCAATAGTAATAATGGTAAATCAAATATTGATTTCTATTTTAAAATACGTGTGCATATGGTTATTCTTCATACCAATTTTCAACAAATATTCGTTAAGATGATAATACTATGGGTAAATAGAACAAAACATCCATACCTTTCATTTTTTGATATTTCCACCACCACCACCTTCCACATTCCTTGTGCAAAATGTCATTTTCAATAAAATGACGATTTTACCCTCCCATTCAAAGAAAACGAAAAGAATAAATAAATAAATAAATAATAAATTGTAATCTTACTCCTAAATTTTTAAAAAAATACAAATGAATCCAAAATTTATGAAAATATTAAAAATAAACTTTCATTTTACTAAAGAGGTCTATAAGATTACCAACCGTGTTGCTCTGCCAGCCTGTAAAAGGCGTGGCAAAGCAAATGTTAGATAGGGATGAGTGTTTAACATTGGGGGTGAGTTTTTTTTAATGAGGTGGGCCCCGAGGACCCACCTCATCTGAGAGCATGAGCTCAGCTAGACCTTTTACAGGCCTTGCAGATCAGAATAATTCATATGAATACTTAGGCCGAAAAATCATTTTCATCTCTCCCTTTAAGGAAGATAAAATTGAACAGAACTAACCAAATTCCTGACTAAATGAAAGCAAATGCTTAAAGCACATTTATATCTTCTAAATTAACCAGAAACACAACTCCAGACATTGAAACATAAACTATAGAGACTAACTAAATTCCTGACTAAATGAAAGCAAGAGCTCAAAAGCACATTTATATCTTCTAAATTAACGAGGAACACAACTCCAGACAAAACATAAACCATTGAGCCCTTTTAGAGGAATTCGTTATTAAAACGTGAAAATGATGCTCCTGAATCAGTTTACAAAAACCCATAAAAAAAATTTTCAACAAGAACTCAAAAAGATTCAAGTATTTGTACGTATATATAACAGTATCTGTATTATTATCAGTTAGAATTGATTAAACAGAATGCAAATGGTCCCCTTGATAGCAGCAGAGGCACGTTGCAGCTCCATGAATTCAGGGAAAGGAATCTTGGTTGTTTGGCCAGCTGGTAGATTAGTTAAGTTTGTTAGTTACCATTCCAGAAGCTTCTTATGTTTGTATAAATGAGTGTAATTCCATTATTGAATAACAAGAGTTTAAAACTTCAAAAGCTTCAATTTATTTACTTGGTATCAGAGCCAATAAATGGCTAACACTGGCTCAGGCAACCAGTCGAATCCATCAGAATTCAATATAGCTCCATTTATTCACTCTACTGCCGGAAACACTTCAGCCTATGGAATGAACATTACTCAAACACCCTCGGTGAAGCTAGATAGAAACAATTTTCTACTATGGAAGAACATGATTATGCCCATAATCAAAGGGCATAACCTGGAAGGATACCTGTTGGGAACAAAAGAATGTCCACCAGAGTTCCTAACCACACAGACAACAGTTAGCCAAGGTGAAGCAGTCGAAATGGCTCTAAACCCAGAATTTCAGAAATGGATCTCAGCTGATCAACTCCTTATGGGATGGCTTTATTCGTCTATGACCCCAGAAATAGCTATGAAGGTCATGGGCTGTACAAGTTCAAGCAAATTGTGGATGGCTGTTGAAGAAAGTTTTGGTATACTGAATAAATCAAGAGTGATGTTCCTCACTGGTGAACTACAAAGAACCAGAAAAGGAACAATGACAATGGATCAATATTTAACCACCATCAAACAGCTGGCGGATAACCTGGAAATTGCTGGTAAACTTATTGATCTAAGTGATCTAATCACACAGGTTTTGTCTGGATTAGATGAGGAGTACACTCCCATAGTAGTTCAGATAAGCAGCAGGGAAACGATCTCCTGGCATGAGGTATCATCAATACTCATGACATTTGAAAGCAGACTTGAGCATCTAAATCAAGTTAGAAACAGCTTCACCTCACTCAATGTCAACCAGTCAAGTGTTCAACTAGCACATCGAACTGGCTCTGGCTTCAGTAGAAGTGCTAGAGGAGCTGGCAGTGGAAGATTTTCCAGCTATAGAGGTAAAACTAGAGGAAGAGGAAGAAGTGTGTTTGGCCGGCAAAATGAAACTAGAGGGCCATGTCAAATCTGTGGATTAAGCAACCACTCTGCAAGCTATTGCTATAACAGGTTTGATGAAAGATATATGGGAAGCAAACCAATTAACACTGGGCAGCAAAACTTCAGTACATCACCATCAGCCTATGTTGCATCAGCTGGAAGTCTTGATGATCCAGCATGGTTTGTTGATTCTGGGGCTAGCAATCATGTAACTTCAGACAAAGGTAACCTGAACACTGTGATGAAATATGAAGGTAAGGAGAAATTGCTTGTTGGTAATGAAGATATGTTACATATTGCCCACATTGGGAATACAAAGTTTCCTGCACTTTATGATAAATCACTCCTTTTAAAAAATCTGTTACATGTTCCCTCAATCAAAAGAAATTTGGTAAGTGTTTCCCAACTCACAAGTGACAATAGTGTATTCATGGAATTTTATTCGAATTACTGTGTTGTGAAGGATCTTCAAACGAGGAAAGCTCTGTTGCAAGGAACGCTTAAGGACGGATTGTACCAGTTGCAGTTGCCTAACCCCAAGCTAGAAAGAATCACACTCCAGTCAAGCCACCAAAATAACTTGCACTGCCTTACAGCTAAATCTGGCATTGATAATCAGTTTTTAGTTAAACCAACTTCAGAGTCAGAACTTAATCTTTGGCATAGGAGGCTAGGACATCCTTCAAATCAGGTGTTGAGTCAAGTTTTTAAGTCCTGTAATCAAGTTATTAACTTCAATAAAACTCTTTCCTTCTGTGACTCTTGTAAGATTGGGAAATCACATGCTTTACCTTTTCAAACTTCATCTTCACATGCTACAAAACTCTTGGAACTTGTGCATACTGATGTATGGGGTCCAGCCCCCTTAAATTCAACTTCAGGCTTCAGATATTACATAATATTTGTTGATGATCATAGTCGTTTTACCTGGATTTACCCTATGAAACATAAGTCTGAAGCTCTGTCCATCTTCACTCAGTTTAAAAAGCTTGTAGAAAATAAATTTGACATGAAAATTAAGTCACTTCAATCTGATGGAGGAGGAAAGTTTAGAAATTTCAGCAAACTTGCTCTAGAATCTGGCATAGAACTTCGACATTCCTGCCCTTATACCTCAGTTCAAAATGGAAGGGCTGAACGTAAACATAGACACATAACAGAGATTGGACTGACCCTGCTAGCCCAAGCTCAAATGCCACTCTACTATTGGTGGGAGGCTTTCAAAACAGCCACCTACCTAATCAATAGACTACCAACTCCTGTCTTAGATCACAAATCACCCTATCAAATTCTGTCAAATAAAATTTTTGACTTTAATCAACTCAAAATCTTTGGCTGTGCTTGTTTTCCATACCTCAGGTCTTACCAAAAACACAAGTTCGACTTTCATTCAATTAAGTGCGTCTATCTTGGCTATGGTGACACACATAAAGGGTATAAATGCCTAAGTCCTAGTGGGAGAATCTATATTTCCAGACATGTCACATTCAATGAATCAGATTTTCCTTTTAAGGCTGGCTTTCTAAACAAACAAACTCAACCTCAAGCCTGTGATCCTAGAATATGCTACCTTCCTTTTATTGATCTCAACTATAACACCAGTTCTCAAGATCAAATTGCAGCTGCTACAATACAACCTGAAGCCACTCCTGCAACAGAACTTGTCAATGAGGAACCAGAGGTAGAAACTGAAGTAAATAGGTTGGGGGAATTTCCCAGTAATCAAGAAAATCAAGTAGCAGGAGGTGAAGTACCAGGAACAACCACTGAGGCACAGAACTTGGCAGAAGTCCCAAATCTATCAGATGAGAACGTGCCACAGAACACTGGACATCAAATGATCACCAGAAGCAAGGCAGGTATCTTCAGACCCAAAATTTATGCTAGTATGATAGTGGATAATCGTGATTTAAGTGAACCTACCAGTGCAACTGAAGCACTAAGAAGCAGTTGTTGGAAGAAAGCTATGAATGAAGAGTATAATGCTCTTATGGAAAATGAAACATGGAGTTTGATCCCACCAGAGCCTGGAATGAAAATTATTAGTAACAAGTGGGTTTTCAAGATAAAACATGATACAGAAGGGAAGATCTCAAGACACAAAGCCAGATTAGTGGCAAAAGGTTTTCTTCAAACTCCTGGCGTTGACTTCAGTGAAACATTCAGTCCAGTAGCTAAGGCTGCAACACTGAAAATCATCCTAACTCTAGCAGTATCAAGGAACTGGGAAATCAAGCAGGTAGACATAAATAATGCCTTCCTGAATGGGACTTTAACTGAGGCTGTTTATATGTATCAACCACAGGGGTTTATCGATGAAAAGCATCCTGACTTCATCTGCAAACTCAATAAGGCATTGTATGGATTAAGACAAGCACCTAGAGCCTGGAATGATAAGCTAAAGCACACTCTACTGCAGTGGAATTTCACACAGTCTAAGGCTGACAATTCCTTATTTCTCTTGGCAACTGAAACTGATATCTTGTTTGCATTAATATATGTAGATGATATAGTGATTACATGTACCAACACTCAACAGATGAAAGAATTTATCGACAAGCTGAATACCAGCTTTGCACTCAAGGATTTGGGGAACCTGAAGCAATTTCTAGGAATCGAAGTTGAGAGAAATGACACCAGACTGGTCTTGAAGCAAACTAGATACGCTACTGAACTATTAAAAAAATTTGGATATGAAAATCTAAAGCCTAGTCCCACACCTATGGCTGTGGGAAGGCCAATCTCCAAAGCAGAAGGACAGGAGATGAAAGATCCTACCCTTTACAGAAGCGCGATTGGTGGCCTCCAGTATCTTATCCATACCAGACCTGATCTAACATTCGTTGTGAACAAGCTAAGTCAATTCCTCCAAACTCCTACGGATACTCATTGGAAGGCACTTAAAAGAGTATTCAGATATCTAAAAGGCACACTACATTTTGGGTTAATCATCGAAAGGAATGAGAGTCTTGACATTACAGCCTTTGCGGACTCAGACTGGGCCTCTTGTCCAGATGATAGAAGGTCCACCGCTGGATATTGTGTATACATTGGCGAAAATCTAGTGTCGTGGTGCTCCAAGAAACAACACGTGGTTGCCAGGTCCAGTACGGAAGCAGAATACAGAGCTTTGGCTCACTGTGCGGCTGAGGTAACCTGGATTCAGTCTCTCTTTGAAGAACTGAAGATTTCACAGAAAACAACTCCTATTATTTGGTCGGATAGTATGAGTGCAAGTGCTCTAGCATCAAACCCTGTGTATCACGCCCGAACAAAACACATAGAACTCGATGCACATTTTGTAAGAGATAAAGTGTTGGATGGCCAGCTGAAAATCAAATACGTTCACTCCTCGGATCAAACAGCAGACGTGCTAACTAAACCTATGTCACACTCAAGATTTTAGTTCCTTAGAGACAAGCTTGGAGTACTTGAACACACTCCACCTTGAGGGGGGGAGTTAGAATTGATTAAACAGAATGCAAATGGTCCCCTTGATAGCAGCAGAGGCACGTTGCAGCTCCATGAATTCAGGGAAAGGAATCTTGGTTGTTTGGCCAGCTGGTAGATTAGTTAAGTTTGTTAGTTACCATTCCAGAAGCTTCTTATGTTTGTATAAATGAGTGTAATTCCATTATTGAATAACAAGAGTTTAAAACTTCAAAAGCTTCAATTTATTTACTTTATCTAAAAGAAAGGAGATATGAAACCTTGTAATGGAGAGAGGCACCGGTATTAGGCCCAATGCCCTTCTCTCCAGTACACAGAGCCCTGAAATTCTCTGCTATTTTGGGAACTACATCATTACAGTTCCACCACAATTCTCCCCTCCAGCTCTCCTCCAATGATGATATCCAGGCCTTCCTCCCATTTATCTCCCTTCTCTTTATATGGGCTGTATGTATATGTGTATTGTGTATATGCTAGTAGACGATTTGGGTTTTTTTTTTTAATGTCATTTTTAATATTTTCATAAATTCTGAACTCATCTGCATTTTTTTAAAAATTTAAAAGTAAGATTGCAATTTATTCTTTATTCTTTATTTTTGTTTTATTTGAATATGAGGGTAAAATCGTCATTTTATTGAAAAATAGTTGAAAATGACCTTTTGCAAAATTAAAATGTAGAAGGTAGGGATGAAAATGTCAAAAACTGAAAGATATGAACGTTTTGCACAATAACATTAAAAGGTAGGGTCGTTTTGTGCTATTTTTACCCACTATATAATACCAAATTGCAAAGTATTTCTATACTTTGAGTAAATAAGTTTTCATAAACTTGAACCATATGCTTCCAACATATTAAATTTTCCAAGAATTCTTATAATATATATTCTTTTATCAGGTAAAGCCATAAAAGGTAATCATTTATTAGACACTTGTCAAAATTTTAAGTGGAATTTATATATTTATACAAGCATATTTGAAAGTCATTATACTTTGAGGGGTTCAATATTATGTTGTTCAATATTATAGGTTGTTGACAATAGTTTATTTCCGATTTTTTTTTCCTCATAACTTATTGAGATCTATTTATTTTCGGCTTATTAGCACAAAACGTCCATACGTTTAACAGCTAGTGTGCAAAACATCCCAACATTTCATTTTTTTGCATTTTAGCCCCTATTTCAACGTTTCAGTGTGGAAAACATCATTTTCACTATTTTTCAGTGTAAAATGACCAATATACCCTTAAATTTAAATAAAACAAAGAAAATGAAATGAAAAATAAAAAAATAATTTGTAATTATACTCCCAAACTTTTTAAAAAGTGCAAGTGGGCCCAAAAGTCTTATTAAAAGGTTTAAGCACAAAACGTCCATACGTTTGACACTTAATGCGGAAAACGTTCATACGTTTCAAACATATTTGTATTTGCTCAATAGCACAAAATGTCCCAACGTTTGACACTTATTGCGTAAAACGTCCTTACGTTTCATTTCTTTTTACATTTTTGTCCTTATTTCAACGTTTCATTGCGGAAAAACGTCATTTTCACTATTTTTCAATGTAAAATGACCAATATACCCTCATATTTAAATAAAACAAAAAATAAAAATAAATTACAATTGTGCTCCCAAACTTTTTAAAAAGTGCAAATGAGTTCAAAAATTTTATTAAAACATTCAAATCATCAGTCTTCTCATCCCCATTAGCTTTATCATTCCTCCACCACCTAAACCACCAGACCCCACCACCATTCAAACCATCTCACCTTCCTCTACAATCCTGAGGCTGATAGTTGTGGCCAGCATTAACGGTTTGAATGGTGGGGTCTGGTGGTTTAGGTGGTGGAGGGAGGATAAAGTTGAGAGATGAGGAAAAGACTGATGGTTTGAATGTTTTAATAAGATTTTTGAACTCATTTGCATTTTTTAAAAAGTTTGAGAGCACAATTTTAATTTTAATTTATTTTAATTTTCTTTTTTTTTTGTTTTAGTTAAATATGAGGGTATATTGGTCATTTTACATTGAAAAACAGTGAAAATGACTTTTTCCGCAATGAAACGTTGAAATAAGGATGAAAATGTAAAAATAAATGAAACGTAAGGACGTTTTACGCAATAAGTGTCAAACGTAGGGACATTTTGTGCTATTGAGCAAATACAAACATGTTTGAAATGTAGGGACGTTTTCCACATTAAGTGTCAAACGTAGGGACGTTTTGTGCTTAAACCTTTTAATAAGACTTTTGGACCAACTTGCACTTTTTAAAAAGTTTGGGAGTATAATTACAATTTATTTTTTCATTTTTCATTTTTCATTTTCTTTATTTTATTTAAATTTGAGGGTATATTGGTCATTTTACACTGAAAAATAGTGAAAGGGATGTTTTCCACACTGAAATGTTGAAATAGGGGCGAAAATGTAAAAAAAATAAAACGTTGGGATGTTTTGCACACTAACTGTCAAACGTATGGACGTTTTGTGCTAATAAGCCATTTATTTTCAATATTTCATGTATCTCAACCTTTTAAAGTTTTACAATTAGTTATGATTATATATTCTCCAATAGTATATGCTAAGTGTACATTCCTAGGTTTACAACTTTTTTTGACATTATGTGGAAATTCAAAGAGTGTTGGACGGGAAAGTGTGTGTGTGTGTATTTTTTTTTAAAAAGTAAAAAATATATTTGTCCAATCGTGTGCCGACACGTGGCACAATATAAAAAAATATTTAAAACAAGATGTACATGTAGCATGATTGCGTTGATTAATCATATATATACATATACACACCCCATATATACAAAGTGTAATTACATTATGCATATCTTGTTTTATAAACTTATATTTTGCATAATGGCTACAAAAAGTATCCTTTGCTGAAAAATTTGTAAATATTTCATTATAAATAACCAAAGGGATAAAAATAGTCTTAATTGAAATAACAAATCATACTTGAATATGTACTTTATGTAACATTTTGCATACTATTTTTTCATTATTGATAACTAAATAAATACTTTTTCTCATTAGAAGATGATTTTGATTTTGTGTGAGGTTTATTAATTTTTATTATCTTCTTTTCCTAAACTCTAGTCAAATCAATAAAAAAATTAAATTTACACTACAACAAAAACAGTTTTTTGCAACGTTCAAGAAATGTAGATAAAACTATTGGTGTGTTTGAGCCACATTATTTTGGAAGAATGTATTCTGAAATAGTAGATTAATGAAAAAGTGTGATTGAAAAAGAAAAAAAAAGTTATTGATGTGATGGAAAATATTATTTTATTGAAAATTCCGTGATTAAAAATGAATAGAAGAATGAAAATAAAAATTTTAATGTGTACCAAACAGAGTCTATATATAAAAAAAAAACTTCATATTACAAAGTGTTAGAATGTAGAACTTTTTTTTTTTTTTTTGAGAAACTTTCTTTATTACTTATAATTTTAATATATAATAATTTTTTGGGGGCTCTCATCAAAGCAGGACCTTAGTCGAAAACCTACCTCGTCTATAATCATGGCCGCCACTGTATGCAAGGATATACTAAGGATAAATTATTACACCACTTAAATATTAAAATTATATATTTTATATAAAAGTTACCATAGCTCAATACAGGGCCGGCCCTTGCCCAAGGCCACTAAGGCAGTGGCCTTAGGCCACAAATCCTTAGGGGAAAAATTCAAAAATTAGGTGTTAACTTTGGCACAATTCAATTTTGAGGTGTCAAGTTTCAAAATGCAAAATCTAGATATTTGTTTATTAATTAAAAATATTTTTATTAATTAATTATTAAATATTTAATTATAATATAATATAATTAACTCACCCCACCTCCACCACCCCTACCATTTAGGGGATTATTACGGCGATCGTTTCGGCCACCACTTTTCTCCGACTACCGTTCCGGCTACTGTTTCGATTCCAAGAATTATTCCGGTGACTATTCCGATGATTGTTCTGACGATGCTCCGATTCCGACAATTATTCCGGTGACTATTCACAATTTAGATAGTCACATATTATTTTTCAGTCACATAATAATTTTCGTACGTCACATATTATGTTACGGTCACAGTTCAAAAATTTTCTAGGTCACACAGTCACATATTTCTAAATTAGTTGGTCACATATTTTTTCACGGTCACATATTATATAATTTTTATGTCACAGATAACAAAATGATTGATCACAGATTATAGAATTTGAAGGTCACAGATTATATTTTTAGTCACAGAAAACCAAATCACCATATTCTCCACCTGCACCATTGTTGACTGCCACCACCATGTCAACCCACCACACACCACATAAAATAAATACCACCGTACACCGATAGTGCCACCACCATCGCACCCACAGCACGCACCATCTTACGGCATCGATCTGAAAAAAGTTCCCAACTCCTTGATCCAATCTACGAACAACAACATCCACTACCAACCACTCACATATTAATTATTTAATGGTTCACCACTACCTCACCGTCACCATCACTGCCACCAACATTAACAACTGTAAACACCCAGAGCAGTACCCCCCAGCCCAATCCAGAGTCACCACTACTAGCACGAGCACGACACTACCATAACCATCGCTGCACGTCCTACCTAGATCCATCGCACCACCATCACCACACAACCTCACCAATACCACCCAAATCACCACTGCCAACAACCACCACCGCCGTCCTACCTAGATCCACCGCACCACCATCACCACACCGTTAACCCACAACCACAACAACACCACCCACATCCACATCCACACATACACCTCACCACTAAGATCTGAGTGAGCGAGCGCACAGTTCGTCGCAGCGACACTCAGATCAAGGAGCCCATACTTGTGGACCTTTCTTGTAGCGACGGAATCGATGGAAGACTTCTTGTGGAATCATCCCTCGATCCACCTCCTCGACCAGGCAGTGGCTAGAAGAATCGCTGGAGGACTTCTTGTAGACGACACCATTCTTACAGCAACGTCGGCTAGGAATTATAGAGAGTATAGAGAGAGAGAGAGATGGTTTGGAGGGATTGGAATTATTAGGGTAAAATATTTAATGTTTAATTATTATATTGATACCTGATTTTTGAATTATAAAACTTCAACCCTGATTTTTGAATTGTAATCTTTAAACACCTGGAATTATGTAATTTCCACAATTTTTAGGGGCCACAAAAAAAAAAAAAAAAACCAATACACCATTGGGCCGAAAATAAAAACCAATACACTCCCAGCCCAAAAAGGAAAAAGCCCAAAAAAAACCCTCACTATTCATTCTTCTCGCCGTTACTTCAACTATCGCCTCGCTCTTAGTTCATACTTCATTGAATCATTTTTCTCGCCGTTTCCTCTTCATTCTCTTCACCATTTGATGCCATCGTTGCTACATCCGTCTCTCTACTTTCAAACCTCCGCCACCGCCATCTGTCAGTTCTTGGATTTCTGCGATTGAGTTACTGGAGTCTGGAATTTGGTAAGTAACTAAGTATTGTATAATTGTATTGACATTGCTTTAGTATTGACGGTTATTGGGATTCTGGAATTTGGTATGTGAGCAGAGTAGAAGAAGGCCATGTATACTCTTTAGGCTTCAGTATTCCTAATTGATTGGTGAAACTAGAATTCATTGAATTGAGATTAAGCTATTTGAGCTGTTTCAGGGGCCTTTCAACCTCATATTGAGAAAATTTTGCAACCCTTTTGAAATTCAACATCTATAAATGATGAAAATCATGTTTAATGAAACTAAATTATTTAAATATGTTATTTACAGCCCCATTAATTTGCTGTAATAGCTTTTTTATTATTATTTTAGTTATTGCTCAACAGAGATTTTGTTCTTATCCTCCGTGACTACATATTTGTAACTCATTTATGATTGCTGAATCCTTTCTTGCACGGAGAATTGGAAAAGTTTGAGAATTTTCAGACACATTAATCAGGTTCTATTGCTTTTTGCTTATACCTATGTTTACTAGAAAATTTGAATGTGGATGGATTAACTATGATTTCTATTGAAAAAAATGTGTTGGAAAAACTTGATTTAAGTAGTTTGATTATTGATTTTACATTTCAAAATGTGAGAAGGTTAAATCTTATGCTAGCCTAAACTTTCGGGTTGTGAGAGAAGTTTTAACTTGCTACTCCATCTTTTGAATTATATAAAGTCTTCTTATTTAATAAAAAGTATTATTTATTTAAATATTTAAATTTTGCTACACTTGTGAAAAAATAATTGTGTTGAAAGGTCTCATAATAATTAGTCACCTAGAGCCTCTAAATTCTGAGGACCGGCCCTGACTCAATACAAGTTTGTAAATGAAGTTTTACTCGTTATTCACTGCATAAAATATAGTTTTAACGATGTAAATTTTTATGTTGGACAGTTTCTCAATGTTCATTTTTCGACGAAACAATCAAAAACTGACTTTTTATGCTGAAAATTTATAAAATTGTTAAAAGTGAAATTTCTTATAATTACTGACAAAGTATTTAATGAAACAGCAAAACATTTCCATGTGGATGAGAATAATAGTTTTCCGAGTCCACTTTGTCGTGGAAGTAGCAAGGGAAATGGGATCTATATCTCCATTGAAGAGAATAGGAACCACTTGAAGATTATTTTAAGCTGTGATTATAACAATAAATCTTCTGGATTTATAACTAGGAAAATCATCAATTTTTTTGTAATAAATTTATCGGTATTAAAATTGTATGCCAACTAGGTTACTTGACAACCAAGGGCTCATTTAGTACGACTTTTGAAAAGTCGAATGTTTATGAAATTAAAAAAATTCTTTTATACATATTTGAATAATTTTTTTAAAGTGATTTGTTTAGCTAAAAGATCTTTTGGAGAAAGTCTAAGATAAAGAAGCTCTTCAACAAGATGTAGAATATATATATATATATATATATATGAAGGAAAAGATGCATTGTGTATTCCAATCGCATTGGAGCAACTATTCAGCAACCATTTATTATATATTGACATGGTATGTTAGCATCCAACAATTTTTTGTGTTCTCTTTGTTCTTTGTAGAAAGATTATAATATTGTGGTGTGACATAGTTTAGGTAGTATTTTCATTACTTAAGGAAACAACGCCAATACTAATTGCCTAGATGAGGAAATTTGCAATTAATCCAAGACATACGCCTTTATTTGAGAAGGAAAATAAGCCAATACGACAATACAAACATTATTTTCATAGGAAGATAGACTTAGTTTTCCTTACAATTTATTAAAACAGTACCATTACAAACCCATAGTTTTCTTGAAACAAGACAGACTTAGTCCAAGACATACGCCTTTATTTGAGAAGGAATATAAGCCAATACGACAATACAAACATTATTTTCATGGGAAGATAGATTTAGTTTTCCTTACAATTTATTAAAAACAGTACAATTACAAACCCTTAGTTTTCTTGAAACAAGACAGACTTAGTCCAAGACGTACGCCTTTATTTGAGAAGGAATATAAACAAGGACAAAATCCTTGTTAATTCTTCGGGACATAAGACGTTGGAATCAGGTATAAATTGTTCTTCCTTCCGGCAGCTGCACCAAATTTCTCAGTCATGTCCAAGTTATCAGGGCTGATCCCAGCTGGAAGTTTCCAGTTGAAATGAGAGAGGAGGTTAGCTAAAGAGAGCTCGATGCCGGCCAAACTAAAGTTGATCCCTGGACACATCCTCCTCCCCGCGCCAAACAGTATAAACTCATAATGAATTCCTGTATATGTAGTTGAAACATTGCTAAATCTCTCAGGTTCAAAAGTTTCAGGATTATCCCAGTATTCGGGATCCCTTCCGATCGCCCAACCATTTATTATAGTTACAGTATTAGCTGGTATATCGTATCCACTAATCTTGCATTGTTCCCTGTACCGCCTGGGGCTTAACAAGGGACCTGGAGGGTGTATCCTTAGAGATTCTTTAATCACCATTTTTAGATAACTCAAATTCTGAATATCACTTTGCTGGATTTTCTCCTTTCCCTTGAAAGCTTGCCTTACTTCTGCTTGTACCTTCTCCATTACACGCGTATTCTTCATCAGTTCAGACATTGTCCATTCAATAAGAGCCGATGAAGTATCGATTCCAGCAGCTAACAATATCTGTGTATTCGTGCCAAAATTTCCTTAGGTCAAACTATTGAAGACGTACAATTATAAAAAACAAGCTTGTCGCTTATCTAACGACTTTAAATTTTTTGATGAGGAGGTTTTGTAAGATATCAAAGAGGTAGAGATCGTGTGTTGAACTATCACTACTAATGAATCTTGTATAATACACATGAGAAGAGTGGTAAAGAATAACTTAAATAAGTTTGTAACATCTTTAAGATTTAAGACAAGATGGATTGATAAAAATAATTGTATTGTTGATTAAGAGGCCGTGGGTGGATCTATAGTGGGAGCAGTGGGGTCTGCTCTCCTCCGCACTAAATTTGAAATCTAAGATTTTGCAATAGATTGTTTAAAATTTTACACAAGATTTAAAACAAAAAAATTCCTTATAATTTTTAATTTTGCCCCCATAATTAAAATTTTGTGAAGTTTTGCCCTCACAATTCTACTCTTATGGCTCCGCCCCTGTAAAAAGGCTAAAGTGAAGAGAAAATTCAAAGAGAAAAAAAAGTATTAATTACTCACAAATATGTTACTCACAAAAAAAGTTATTGGTCTCCTTAAGCCGCAAGAGAATGTCTAGTATATCTTCTGAATGCTGATAATCACAGGTTTTGCCCATTGTATAGAAAAATAGATCCTCTTCGTGTTCCCGGATTATGCCCTCAAGAATATTATCAATCATTTTATGCATCTGAAATAACTTGCGCTTGGATCCAAAGATGGAATCAATAAGTGACGGTGAAGGGAAAATATCTCCAACATTAAATATTCCTACAAACGATGCTGCTTCCCTTCCCAACTTGATTAGAGATTTTTGGTCTTGGCATGCACTTCTGCAAACAATCGAACTCTCTACATCTATACTTTTTTCCGTCAGATTGATCGTCACTCCTTCCAAGTCTCGAATTGAACTAATTAGATGAGAAACCTCTTCCTCCATTATTCTGTGAAAGGACTGGACTTTTTTCGAACTTAGGAGTTCCATCATGTATAGTTTACGCATGTCTCTCAAAAGCCATGTCAGCAAAGTTGTAGTATAAAATCTTAGCGACGACCAAGTCCGGCCTATCAGAAAAGTTAATATCATTTGTTTTATATACTTCTTGTGCTATTTGAGGAGACGATATAACAATTGTGGAAAGTTCACCTATTTGAAGGTGCATGATCGGTCCATATTTCTTTGCTAAGTTACTGAGAGTACGATGAGGTGGAGAGTCTACCATCTGGTGCAAGTTCCCAATAAAAGGGAGCTTTTTGGGCCCTGGGGGCAATTTCTGAGTAGCATTACGAGCTTTTGATCGTATGTACTCTTTAACCAGCATGAACAGAAAGAACAAAAGAAGGAAGGAATTACTGAGGGAAAATGGGAACTGGAACTCCATCGAGAGGGAACTAAGCTATGAATCTTGCAATACATATCCCAGTATTTATAAGTAGAAAAATCCCAAATGTTGTGAATATTTAATGGATTTTCTCAATTTGCTGGAAGCAAATTAATGGATGCACTGACGTAATTCAAGGCGACAAAGATTATTTTATGGAAAAAAATTGATTATGTTTAAAACAATTCAATGATGAAATGTCATGTGGCATTATATCAAAGATTATGTAACGATCCAAAATTTAATTTTCAAATCGCTACCAAAACCATTAACTTCAACGTGTAAATATATGAAATTAATGGGCACAATTTAATTGATAGAAGAATCTCTTAACCAAATAAAACATATTCCAAATAAATATTGAAAAACATACATATCGCATTTATCAGATAAATAATAAAATGTTAATTCCGCTAATAAAGCATAACACAGTTTTAATTTATAACCCAATAAAATATATCTTAAATTTCTAAATAAAAATTACATGCGAAATAAACTAAAAAATTGTTGAAATTACAAAAAAGTCTTGTTACACCATATTATTCTTTTATTGAGTTTCATAAATCCTGACACCACGACTGCACCTCATCGCCCACAATGTATGAGAAAATGAGTGAGTATGTGTGAATACTCAATAGGACACGAATTAATGAAGCAATCCCGAATAAAAATATTAAATCAATGCGTCAAAAATATCATACCGTCATATCATATCGTTAGAAATCAGTAAGATCTCAAATATTTCATATCTTTGGTACCAGATGACCATTATATATCATATCATAGCATATCATATCGTAGCTTTCATTAGCAAAATATTTATCAGGATGAAAAATAAATTAAACGGGATAAACAACTTGCACATCGTAATCCTACCTTATTACATAAAATAGTTTTTGAAAAATAAAATTCAAAATCACGTTCCAAATAGTAATATTTAGAGTTGAAAGGAAAAAAGGAATTCTTGTCGGCGTAAAAATTGTCAAATGCCGTGTTTTTAACTAAAAGTCTCAATCCCGGTATTCTATACAATCAACAATTACTTCTTTCATATCTAATCAATAAGTCATCTATATCATATCCCAAAATCAAAGCAAAAAATTCATTTTAAAATAAAAACTCCCTTATTTACCATTTAACCTACATACAATTCAAAATCAAAATAAAACACTCCATATACATCACACGTGGCAAAGCACATTTTCATTCAAGGTTTCAATTAAATTGCAAAACTAGTTTTTCATCGACTTCTTCAAACTGAAATATTTTGGAGCTGACTTATCCGAACCGACTTTTTCTCGAGTGTAATGTACATAATTAATTACGAGAAATCCGACGAGCTCAATATTGATATATTTATCATTAATTTATCAATATTTAAATATTTGATCCAAATAAAATTGAATTTAATATATATATAATTTTAGTTCTCCAACTTTTCCAAAATATAAAATATATAGCACATAAAATAATTAATTCTACTCTATTATTATTATTATTATTTGGACTTTACAATCTCCCCTTCTTAAATATTTTCATCCTCGAAGATTATCTTGACTAATCGCAGAGTTCGGATACTTGATTTTAGGCTCATCTTCCTTTTCCCAAGTTGACTCGTCCAATTTATGATTTATCCATTGAACATTGACTAGATGAACTTCTTTATTTCTGAGTTGATGCACTTTCGTATCCAAAATCATCGTCGAAACTTCTTCGTATGACATGCCTTTTTGTACTTCCAAAGTTTGGTAACTTACGATTTGATTGAGATCATGAACATATTTTCTAAGCATCGAAATATAAAATATAGGGTTGGCCGTGTGCCGTTTCGGTTCGGATTTTTTTGGTTCCAAAAGTTTGGGTATTTAATAAATGGAATAGTCGGGTCCAAATATAATTATGGAACCGTTCGGGTTCGGTTCGGTTAGGTTCCATACCATAATTAAATTTTTTTAACATTTACAACAACACTACATAAACAAAACTAATGACATTTTTATTCGTAACTTTTACAAATTAACGTAGTATAATTTAAAAACACATAAATAACAAGATGTTGAATAAAATTAATTCAATTAACACAAATACCAAAAAGTAGATACTAATATTAAAATATCGATTATCCACATTAATAATTCCTTTGCTTCAAGTAGCTTGTATAAAGAAAATGAAATATAAAGTAAAAGTTATCAAAATAAAATATTTTTTAAGTATTGGTAATACTTACCAACTATTTGGTAAGAAAACGCAGAATCAAATCGTCAATAGCTTCGTGCCTTCGTTATACTTGAATAAAAAATTATTTCTCTGAAGAACAGTGAGCAAGTTAGGCTGAATCGGTTGGGGTAAAGGGCGGACTTCGACGGTGTAAGGGTTTCGAACTTTCGGTAATGGCGAAGAATTGGAAGTACTCGACAAAAGATCGTGCAAAGGGTAAGGGTTTGAGAATTTGTTTTAATTTTATATAAAGTTATAAATGCAAATTGGGTTTCAATTTTTTAAAATGGCCTTGAACATGCTACTAAATAGCAAATTGGGTTTTGTAAATAATTTTTCAAATGGGTTTGAACAGCCTACTAAATAAATATATTATAAAAAATAAATTTGGCTAGATTAATGTGTTAATTTGTTTTAAAAAATTTAATTAATCCAATATAAAAAATAAAAAAAATTATTTAGATTCATGTCTTATTCGGTTCTTCGGTTCTTGGTCTAGACCCGAGACCTGACCCAAATCGTTCGGTTCTCAATTCGGGTACCCGTTCGGGTATTTAATTTATGAAGAACCGCTCGGTTCGGTTCGGTTCGGTCCATGAACTTTTGTCCAGCCCTAATAAAATACATTGTGCACTGCTGTGAGTTCAGGTGGTAAAGCAAGTCGATAAGCCACAATACCAATCCTTTCAGAATTTCGAAAGGTCCAATATATTGTGATCTCAACTTTCCATTCTTACCAAATCTCAATTCACCCTTCATTGGTGCTACTTTTAGAAAAACTTTATCACTCACCTAAAACTCCAAATCCGTTTTTCTACCACGAGCATAACTTTTCTGTTGGTTTTGTGCGTCTTTATTCTTGCTCTAATTTTATCAACTGCCTCAAATGGTCGTTCAATAATTTCAAGACCCAAAATTCTATTCTCTCCAACCTCATCCCAATGGATATGTGATCCACACTTCCTACCATAAGGAGTTTCATTAGGCGTCATGCCTATAGTGGCTTGAAAACTATTGTTGTAGGCAAACTCCACTAACGGTAAATGTGTTTCCCAACTACCACCAAGATCCAAAACACACCCTCAACATATCTTCAAGAGTTTGAATGGTTCTTTCCGATTGTCCATAAGCAGTGCTAAATTTCAATTTTCTCCCCATGGCTCCTTGTAAGCTTTTCCAAAATTTTGATGTAAATCACGGGTCTTTATTTGAAACAATGGTGACTGGAACTCTATGCAATCTGACTATCTCTTTGATACATAACTGTGCGAGCTGTTCTATATTAAAATTTACTTTGATTGGTAGAAAATGGGCAGACTTCGTCAAACGATCAACCACTACCTAAGTAGCAATGTGACATCTTACTGATCTCGAAAAGCCCACTACAAAGTCCATCGCTATGTGTTCCCATTTCCATTCTGGAATATAGAACAATTTCAACAGTCCCGATGGCCTTTGATGTTCTGTCTTGACTTGCTGATAGACAATATATTTCTCTACGAATAGACCAATTTAATACATTTTCGTACTACCAGGATGTGCAGCATACGGGGTAGAATGAGTATCTTTCAATATCTCGTTTCTTATACTTTCATCTTTAGGTATACACAATATTCCTCTAAAAGTTAGTGCGTTATTTGTAGATATTTCAAACCATATACGTTTGTTTGAACTAACATCAGCTTTAATTTTATGTAGGAATGGATTCTTATCATGTGCTTCCTTGATTCGATCCCGAAGAATAGGTTGAATTATAAATGCTTTTATTCTCGTTGTAGTCTGAGATGGCGGTGTGATGACTTCCAATCTCAGTTTCTCAAAGTTCTTTACCAAGTGTTCCTACATTGTAGGTAAAACTGCTAACTGCGATCCTGTCTTCTTACTTAAGGCATCTGCAACTATGTTACCCTTACCCGGATGGTAAAGACTTGTACAGTCGTAATCTTTCACTAACTTCAACCATCACATCTGTCTCATTTAATTCTTTCTGTGTGAAAAAGTATTTGAGACTCTTATGATCCTTATAGATTTCACACTTCCCTTCATACAAATAGTGACGCCATATCTAAAGTGTGAATTGCCGCTGCAAGCTCTAAGTCGTGCGTTGGATAATTCTGTTTATACTGCTTCAATTTTAGGCATAAGCAATTACCTTTCCATGTTGCATCAGAACATAGCCCAAACTTTGCTTGGAGGCATTTCTATATATTACAAACCCATCCGAAACTTCAGGTATCGTCAATACAGGAACCGAATATCTTGGGTTATATGTTTGTGAATATAGGTTAAAATTGCGGAAGTCATTCTGAATGAAGTTGACTTGTTCTTCGGGAAAGCCCATAGACATACAATTTTCTATCAAATGGCTAGCTCCATAATTTTCACATGATAAACTACCCATCACTGCATGTGCTTCTCTTGTTTGTGATTTCACAAATGGCTCTCGGTGGTACCACTCTTTCTGATGAAAACATTGAATGTGTAGTGACAATCAACTCAAATAAATCCATATTTTTTGTACCGATTTTCCTATGATCGATCCACTAGTAGAGGAATCCACCTGAGATTTGGACAGTGGTGAAAGTCAGTGTAGAAGTATTACAATTGATTACCTATTGTGACTCCATGATTTGGACACTTTTACATCAGCTCTTTGAATCTGTTCCATGTCTCATGATAGAAATCTCCATCTTTCTGTTGGAAAGTTTGAATTTCGAATCCTATTTTAGCTACTTTCACTGGTGGGAAGAATTTGCTACAAAATTTTCTGATTAGTTCTTCCTATGTAGTAATGCTTCCATGAGGTTCAGCGTATAACTATTCCAATGTAGCACCTCTCAATGTATATGGAAATAATTGCAACTTAATGGCGTCTTCATTAACTCTAGGAGTATGGAAGTTCTGACAATTTTTTGAGAAATCTAGAGATATATGTGCTTAGATTTTCATGAGGTGCCCATAGAATTGGAGAGTGTTCCTCATTAAATTGATCCACTCTACCCTTACTTGAAAATTATTTACCCCAAAATTTGGATATACAATACTAGAGCGTGCATGCGCGGCTATTGACGCTAAGAACATTGAAACTGGCAAGTCTCCTTCGATTATTTCCCCTCGCTCCTGCTGCTGATTCAGTCACTTGTCCAAATGGCTGAATATGAATATGAAAATTTTGATCGTCAGCCATTTGATATTGCTACTTTTGTTTGTGTTCTTTGCGTCTTCGTTTGAAACTACATTCTATTTTCGAGTCAAATGGTTCAAGATTGTCGCCTTGTGTACAGAGCATACGACCAATTTTTTTTTTTTGTAATAAAAGAAAGAAAAGAAAAGAAAACCAAATCAAATAAAATAACAGTTAAAAATAAAATAAACTACGACTAAAAGTAAATAGACCAGAGCAGCGGCGCCAAAAACTTGTTATATTTTTTATATCGCAAGTGTACGATATTGTAACAAGCAATATAGTGGACCTTTAAGTCCGAATATTGTTCCCATGAAGACTATACTTCAGAACTTAATCAAAATTTTCTATCTTCTATTTGATAAAAACAAATACTTACAATGGATGTGATTATTTTTCCTAACTACTTTTAACTAACTGAAAATATAAAAAGATTGCAAGCAACGGTTGATTGAAGATTCAAATATGTGATAAATATTAGGGCATAACTATTTCATCTATTGATCACCTTAATTCTTAATTCAAAATTCATAACCTAATATAGTGTTCGATTGAATCCTTCTATTGTATTCACTTTACCCCTCTCGAGTTCTTATTGAACATATTTAACTAATTAAACTTCATATCTGTATATGAATCAACTTTAGTTAAATGAAGCACTAGTTCTAAGAATTCATATTATGACTGCAATAATTAGTATATGTATATCTATATGTTATACTAATTTACCAGATTTTACTATTTGGTCTAAATCTCAAACTCACCTTTTGATTCATAAGAGACTCACATAATCATCAAATTAGTGATCAAGTAATTAAATGCATTAAATTCATTGTAAAACCAACACATATAAGAAAAAATCACTGAAATCTTGAATAAAAAAAAAGAATCACAAGTCGAATACAATGTGTTCTCTAATATGAAAATTAGTTACTCATACGGTAAAACTGAAATCACACAAAAGTGAAACAATATCACCAAAAATTGTTTAAACGTGAGATTTATATTTCTGTCATCTCATTTCTTCAAGCTGTGTGAGTGTGTATTTAACTCCCTTTTGCAGCCACCAACTTTGATTTCAAGGAAAAACTCTATTTTTTTCTTCTTTTCTTTTCATTCATTCTTTATTTCCTTCTTTTTCTCTCTTGTTTTTTTTTCTCCTAACAGCCTTTTTTTTCTTTTCTCTTTCTCTCTCTGGCAGCCTCTTTCATCTCTCCTCTTTTCTCTCTGCATTTTTTTTCCTTTTCTCTTTCCTTGTCGCCAACCATCTTCTTGTTTTTTTTTTTTTTTTCTCTCTTACACAACCGCAGTTTTTTTTTTCTCTTTTTCCTCCCCAAGGAACTCAAATCCTCCAACCACCTTTTTTGCATGTATATTTATATACATTTTAACCACATTGAGTTCCAATTAAAATTTCAAATACAAGTCCACTAATTCCCATTTAAATCCAACCCCATTTAATGTATTATTTCTCTCCAAGGTTTCATTTTCGGATTTTGCCATATTAGATTTCAATGCATTAAACTCTTAGTAAAACCAACATAAATAAGAGAAAATTATTGAAATCTTGAATAGAAAAATAAAGGATCACAAGTCGACTACATTGTTTTCCCTAAATAAAAATTAGTTACTCATACTGTAAAAATAAAAACACGCAAAAGTGGAACGACATCACCAAAAATTGACGAAACATGAAATTTATATTTCTACTGTTTCCTTTCTTCAAGCTGTGTGTGCTCGCGTGTATATTTAACTCCGTTTTTGCAGTCACCAACTTTGACTATAAGGAAAAACTTTTTTTTTTCTTTTTGTTCTTTCTCTTTCTCTTCACTCTTTTTTCTCCTTGGCAGCAGCCAGCGGTGAACCCAGCACCCGGCGATGGGGCTTAGCTGCCCGTGCTAGGCTCAGAACAGTGACATGTTGTTGGGGAAGGGAGAAATCGGTGCCTGCGCAGGGGAGGCGAGGGTTTTGCAGCTACTTCACCCGATTCTTCGTCTTCTTCATTTTTTTTTATTTTTTTTTTTGAAATTGGGCCCTATGTTGGGCTGCCCAGCCCTTCTTTTTTTTTTTTTTGGTAATTGGGCCTTTTGTTGGACGACCCGTCTGCATTTTTTTTGTTTTATAATTGGGTCACTTGTTGGGCGGCCCTCTTTTTTTTTTGGCGGTCCAATCTTTAATTATATATAGTTCTAGCCCGTCTAAATCTTTTCCAAATTCCAAAAAAAAATTATCTCTTCCTTGGCGACGTGAATCTGACCTTCTTGTATCGGCCTGCCTACCAGTGAATCCTCTACCAACACCAGTCCAGCTAGTTGTGCCGGTGCCAGTAGCCGGAAGGTCCAGTGATTGGCTGCAGGCTGCCGCGTGAACCCGTGAGTTTTCTATTTTCTGATTTTTTTTTGTTTTGGTGTTATTTTCTATTTATGAATTATTACTAAAATCATGATTTATGTTGTATCATGTATGAGTATGAATAAATTAAAACAATGAATTAATGGGCACTTTTCAGTTTTCACTTATTTGAAATGAGAAAATGAGAAATTAGTTGTATCAATATCATAAATTTGAAATGAGAAATGAGAATTGAATTGTGATTTCACATTTCACGATTTGTGAATTTGTGAATTCGTGACTTGGCTATTTGGGATAAATAATTTATGTTGCACCATTGTTTGAATTATGAATTTTAATTTAAGGTGTAGGGTGATTGAGTTGTGAGTTGTGATTTTAGCCCATTTGAGAATTACAATCTCAATTCAAATAATGTGTACTCTTCTTTTTTAATAATTTGAGCTAGAAAAATAAACTGGGGCATTTTGCAATAGTAGATTATGGAATGTTTTTTTCAACTGAAATGGAAGTCCATACATGTTTCTTCCAGTTCTAGTGGTGCATCTTGTCCCACCACTGCTTCTAGTCGAGTAGCCGATGTGTTAAATAACACCAAAAAGTCTCGGGCTCAATTCAATTAGGATGATCTTGTATCTGATCTAGGAAAATGCCCTCCTATTGAGTCATATGATCCTAATATCTTGTGCCCAATCACTGAAGGATGCCGTTGATGCAATGTTTTCTATGCATGGGTTGAGCATATCTAGCTTGAGAGGTCAAGGTTATAATGGAGCAAGCAATATGTCATGTGAGTTCAATTGTTTGAAATCTTTAATTTTAAGAGAGAACCCATATGCTATATATGCACATTGCTTTGCTCACCAACTTCAGTTGGTAGTTGTATCTGTGGCACGTAGGAATGATATGCTTGGTGATTTATTTAACGTGCTTACTATTATTGTGAATTTGGTTGGTGCATCATGTAAGCGTGTAGATTCTCTTCGAGCAAGTTACCATGTCGATATTTTGGAGAAGCTTAATATTGTGGAACTTTGTGGTAGGAGTGGTGAGTTTCAAGAAATGAGGGTTATACTAGATAGGGCTCACACCTACTAATAATTACTCGTGTTATTAATATGTTTAATGCTATCATATATGTTCTTGAGGACATATCAGAAGATGACATAAATTCAGATCAGAGATCAATGGCCACAAGAGATATAAACACTATGCAAGATTTTGAGTTTGTGTTCAGTCTCCACTTTATGTTTGAAATTCTTGCAATTATAGACGACATTTCACAAGCCTTATAGAAAATGGATCATGATATTTAGAATGCTATGAGGTTATTGAATTTGTGTAAGTATACATTGCTTGACATGAGAGATAATGATTGGGATAATTTGTTGAGTAGGATGATTGGGTTTTGTCTTGGTAGACATATTTTAATGCCCAATATGGAGGATATTGTAGTATTGAAAGGTCGACCTAGGCGTGGAGCTCAGCGGGTGAGTTATTATCATCGCTTTTATTTTAATTTGTATAATCATATGATAGACTCAATTTTGCAAAAGTTGAATGATCATTTTTCCAAGACAACTACTGAGATCCTAACTTGCATTTCGTGTTTAAATCCAAGAGATTCCTTTGCAGTTTTTGATAGGGATAAATGCTACGTCTTGCTCAGTTATATTCTTTGGATTTCAATAATAAAAAGCTTTTATTACTTCGACCTCAACTTGACTAATTTCTTATGTTTGTGAGAAAGGATGAAGCTTTCTTTAACTTTAATATCATTTCTTGTGTAGTTCAAAAGTTGGTTGAAACAAGAAGTTCTTGTTATTTTCCATTGGTTTATAGGTTGATCACCTTGGTTTTGATATTACATATGGCAACTGCAAGTGTTAAAAGAGTATTCTCTGCTATAAATCTAATCAAAAGTGACTTGCACAACAAAATGGAACACGATTGGTGGAATGACAATTTTATGGTTTACATGGAGAAACATATTTTTAGAAAAATTGAGAATGAGACAATATTGCAACGTTTTCAAAACATGAGACCCCTAGAATGCAATTGTCTAAGATCATAGTTACAGAGTAGATTGTATAACGTATTTCCTTAGTATTTTGGGTTGTAAAATTTTTACGTTTTAGTGCGTTTATACATATATTGAATAATTTTTAATATTATTTAATTAAATATTAATAAACGACATCGCTTTTACGATCGTTAATTGTCGACGGTCAATAGTCAATGTCCGTCCGGGCATAACTTTTGTGCTGGGTGCGTCACTGCAGCAGCTGATTTTCTCTTCTTTCCCCTTTTTTTCTTTTCTTTTCTCTGTCTCTTATAGCCTCTTTCTTCTCTCCTCTTTTTTGTTTTTTTACTTTCCCGTCGGCAACCGTCTTCTTGTTTTTTTTTACTCTCACACATTCGTCGTTATTTTCTCTTTTTCTTTCCCATCGAATTCCAATCCCCCCAGCCGCCTTTTTTGCATGTATATTTATATATATTCCAACTACATTGAGGTCCAATTAAAATTTTCAATACAAGTGCATTGATACCCATTTAATTCCAACCCATTTAATGTATTATTTCTCTCCAATGTTTCATATTTGGATTTTGTCATTTTAAGCAACTTTTGTATTCTTTTCTCTAATTCTTCATTAAACCTAAAGTTTTACCTACAAAATACAATATAGCATAGATTAGGTATAATTTTATCCAAAAAATAATAAAATATCATGATTTTGTAATGATCCGAGCATCATACCCAATTGTTTTCTTACGTATTGTCCACTTTGTGAGAGAATATTCTTTCTTACACTTCACGATTTTCTAGCGCGTTCCCCAGGATCCGAATCCATGACCTCGCTCAAGAAGTCTCTCTTAAGGGAAAGGACCATGGGTTTGAATACTGGGCACGCGATAGAGATTCTGGAGGGGTAAAATGAGTTCAGACTTTTCCGAAGGAAACGATACGTAAGTTAATGGTTGGGTTATAGAAGTCGAATCTTTTAAAAAAAAATTGCACATGTTTTTTAACAACTCGAGCCTCATGCCCGACTGTCTTCTTACGTACTGTCTACTTTGGGAAAGAATCTTCCCTCTTACCCCTCACAGAATTTTGTTGTATTCCTCAGAATTCGACCACATGACCTTCCCTTAAGAGAGATTTAAGAATTCAACTTAAGTTTCTCTTAATGGAAAAGTCACGAGTTCGAATTCTGAGGACACGACAGAAATTGGTGAGAGGTAAGATGAGCTTAGATTCTTCGAGTCATTACAATCTTTTTCTTGATTTGCAAAAAGAGAGATTAGTGTTTGGCATTGTATCTAGAAAACAAGTTTTTTCAAGTCATATGAAATTTTTGAGTTATTACTCGAGTGGGGGAAACCATGATTTCTCATACAGTATTGTTATTGATATATATCTTCCACATTAATTCTCTTTCTACATTTTTGTTTCTTTTTATTTTTTTGAAAATTTTCCAATAATTGTGTTAAATTTGGGAATTAGTGTGCATTTGATGAAGCTTGAATGTGGATGATTTTAATTCAATATAGGCAATTTTATCAATGAGTCCAATTCACCGTATTTGTGCACGAACCAAAGAGCTCGATGCCTAAAGTTCTAGTATTTTTAAGAATCAACATAAACTAGAAATTAATTGTGTTTCGGTATTTGTTTGAAATCAAGGATTTTTTTGCAGCGCGTTCGTTCAACTTATTTTATCGCTTCCAATACACTACATCAGCTGGTAACAAAGCCGCTTTCGTTCATGATAGTGTTTGTAAATGACAAAAGTTATGATATATGATGATAACCGTTTTGTTCCTTTCGATCTAAGGAAGTCAATGGGCAAGGTTTTGATGAGAACTATGATGGTCTGCTAATTTTTGACAAACAAGTTGAAGAATCTTTGGAGTCAGTTATGAAGGTCTTCAAACATTTGACGAAAAAAATTGAAGAATTTGTGGATTCAGGTAATGACAATTACGTTGAATCTTCAATCTTAGATGAAAAAATTGAAGAATGTATGAATTTGTGTGGTTACAGTTACGACGTTTCACTTATTTTCTATGAAAAGCCTGGTGTCAATGTCTCTCATAGATGGTCTAAAGGATTCATGGTTGGTTACAAGTGCCTCACAAGAGAGTCCGTGGATCTTGAGGCTCCTCTATAGTTTGAACTTCATCCAAAGAGTTTTCTTTTGTGTGCTCTACAAATTTAGCAAATACATTGACATTATTACAAGACTTTGGATGATAATACGGTATAAGATTCGAGGAAGAATCTTTGTCAATTAGAGGAGAATGACGAAGATTGAATGTGGATGATTTTAATTTAATTTAGGCAATTTTATCTGTGTTTTATTCTATTTTATAATTAGTTTTGTTTTAATGAGTATTAGGACTCTTAATTTTTATAGTTTTAACAAGATTAGGTTTTTAATTCTGTTTAGAGTAAGTCGTTATCTCTAATTTTAATATTATAAACAGTTGGTCATTATTTAGGAGTTTAGTTATTATTCAAATTTTATCTACTACTTTAAATACGTTCGTATGCCTTATGTCAATATAATTGAGTAGAATTTGAATTGCAAGATTTTTTCAATTTCTTAAATTCTCGTATTTTATATTTAAAAATTAACGAATCCAATTCTATATATCCGTGTGCGAATCAGAGAGTTTGATGGCTAGATTTCTGATATTCTTAAGAATCAACATAAACTAGAAGATGGTCATGTTCCGATATTCGTTTGGAATCAACGAAATTTTGATAGCGTATTCATCAATGACATTCTATTGCTTCCGTCTCACTACATCAAGATTCGAGAATAAGTGAAAATTAGGACATGAAGCCCGGCTTCCGCAATTGTGTAATTATTCTGGAGTTGGTAAACGTTAAGATAGTCTTAGTTTTGTAAGTCTAATGAAGATTTTTCATAATTTATGTCTTAGTAGTCTATTTTAAAAAAAATAAAATAAAAAAATAAATCACGCCTACCTCCAATTGAGACTTTATTGCTCTAATAACTGGAACTAGGTCTCAATTTCTTATTGTACTTGTTGGTCACAAGTCCGTAATATTTATGAGTTTGGACTTTTCACATACATCCCGAGTTCTTTTTTTATCTTTCTTTTCATGTTAATTTCATTATAGTACAATTTTACTGGGGTGAACATTGATTTGCAAACGTTAACGCATAAAAGAGAACTATCAATACGAGTAAGACAATTTGAATTCTTTTAACCATATTAGGAATTTGACAAATCGAAAATAATTTTCAACCTTTTCAACCCCTGCCTAGTTATATTTTCTAGGGGAATTTTCATAATGTCACTGAATTTGAAAATTCCAAAAAAATTGTCATTTTCACTTTATTTGAGCAAAAATGTCACTTTTTTGTGCAAAATGTCCAAATTACCTCTAATATCACATTTTGATAAGCATTTAATGTTTGATTTGAATGCAATTAATATGATGATGTGATGGTTTACTTTAAATATCATAAAAAATATTTATATGTATATTATAATTGAATACATAGAGTTTTCTTTAAAATAAAAAAAATATTAAATAATTTGAAATATTAACTGCACCACACATTCTTCTTCTCAATTCACAAACCCTAACTTCTTCTCCATCTTCTTCATTTTTTGATCAAGAACACATTACTATTGAATTCATTGTCCATTTTGAGAGGTTAGCCATTACAATATGGTCAAATCGAATGGGAGAAATTCTTGAAACTATTATTCATTGATTTGTTTGGTTTTTGAAATGTTTGTGGAGGATAAAAAAATCAATATCATGTACAAAAATGAAGGATTTTCCATATTTAATGAAACATTGAGTTATTTATTAATGAGAAGATATTTTCATGTGGTAGTTGAGAATTGATTATATCACCATCATTGTTTTCAAGTTTTCCGACAGTTCGTGCAATTCATCTATGTAATAGTTCTATTGAAACGTCGTTTTACAGATGTTATCTGTCGAACCCGACATTTATAAATTATCGGGAACGACAATTTAACTGTCGAATTCGACAGATGCACACTGTTAACACATCCTTGATTTCACCTTATGATACTCCATAAATTTCAATATTCGAAAGTTCTACATTCATATTATCAAATATAGGCATATTTATTGTGCGAAATTCTTACCATTGCAATCCCAATGTTTCAGGTATGAGTAATCATTTGAGATTCATTGTGTCATATGGGTGACAGTTTGTTAATGAGAACGATGAATGGAAGTGGAGAGGGGACAAAACCACTTCCATATTAGTGCCGACAAGTATTACCCTAACCGAACTCGTGGTACAATTGAAGGACAAACTTGATATTCTTGATCCCCGGACTCAAATTGAATTGAAGTTCAAAATTCCGAACATGAATATACCGCCGGCCTAAATACGTGAAGATGAAGACGTAAAATGGTACATATCAGTTCATAATGAAACTGCCATATGCGTTACTATTTTGGAAGCCAAACTCCCAAGTGTTGGCATGAGGAGGGATACAAATTGTCCAAATCGTTCGTCGAGATTACAACCGACAAATCAGTCAACACTTCATCTGTAGTTCCCGACAGTTTCCTTCAGTCATTTGCTACAGTTGAGACGACTACAAAATGTAACTAACACATCAAAACCCGATCGTTCATTTATCGTTCCCGACAGATTGTCTTTGTCGTTCTCGACAGTTGGGATATGGTACAAAATGTAATACATGAAAATTCGACAGTTCAAATGTCGTTCCCGACAGATTGTCTCTGTGATTCTCGATAGTTGGGACGGACTACAAACTGAACTGCATTCGGGTGGAAGGTTTTGTTGCTTCATACGACGAAGACATTAGTAGTATGAAAATGCTATTTCTAAAACTATTTTTATCCTCACAATATGAAATAAAGCTTGATTAAGCTTATGAGGGTTTCAAGTCTAATGAACTTAGTGGTGCTTCTATTTATAATGAACTTTCAAGATATTCAAGTATGACACTTATTACACAACCACCAAATCACTTATGATAGTTTAAGGTGTAATTGTACAATTTTGAGTTTGCCTTTGTACATAATTTATTAAGGATTGAGATGTCTCTGTTGCGTACTATTTTGCTCCTCACAATATGTTGCATGTCCTTGTTGGCACTCAATTACCATTAAGTCCTTGGGGTGAAAGTGCTAGCATAGCTTTCCATTGGACTTATAAAATCTTACTTGGCACAATTAATATTACTTGGGGTTGCACCCTTTGAAGTTGTTTAAGTGTGTGTATGTGTGTGTGTGTGTGTGTGTGTGTGTGTGTGTATTAAAAGTTGCAATATAATTGAAATAATGCAGCTAAGTGGAAGAAAATGAGATGAGACAATTGTAACGTTGCTAACTTAAAATAATGTTAATCGAGACAAAATGTTGGCATCACCATGAAGTCGCCGTAACATAGAATATAAAAATTGTCTTCCTTTTACAGGATTACGAATCCATATTTAGTTATCCAAATCGAACAGAACTTACTGAAGCAACATTTTCAGCCTGAAGATTTGCTAAGGGTAGTGAAAGACCAACGTATATTGAATAGAAAAGACCACTATAATTAGATAGTGGGCAATAAAAACTTGTCATTGTTGTGTAGGTCCATGGTTAGTCCCAAGTTAAGCATGAATTGAAGACACTGAGACAGATTAATAAACAGTCAATCATGAACCGAAGGTAGAATTTACAAAATAATTTTTATTTCACACAAAAATTGAAGATCATCATCATTTTTAAACCTACAAGCATTATTAAATGTCTTTAGCTATTACCTAGTTCAGTGGGGACAAAAGGGACACACAAATTTACTTGTTCAAATGGCAACATATATTGCATACATGTTGTCACCTAACATAGGTTCTACAATAAGCATTCATATAAGTCGACCAGAACACAATTCCATAAGCCGACAAGGCTTCAAACATTTTCAATGCATTCAATATCAAGTTAGAGCAAACCATTGCTTACTTTAGAAGCATAATTTCGACGAGAATTATGGAATCACACCCTTTAGAATTCCACCTTCACATCTCAGAAGCCTGAAATCAAAAGTTCACATTAACCACGACACCATCACTCTTTCTTAAGCAACGAAATTTGCCCTACTTAAATTTGGCAGAAGCTATTAATGAGGTTAAGCTACTAACCACCACCGATTACTCTTATAAAGGCAATCAGATTAACAATCAGATTATATTGCTCATCTTGCATAGTAGATTTTTTTTTATAGGAGAATTAAAGAGTTAGCATAATTTTCACGTGATATATAAAGAGTTAGCATAATTTTCACGTGATATATAATAGCAACTAATTATCATGTGGATTAAGGGACCTTCATGGAAATCACTAGATGAATACATAATACTTACGATTTTCTTTCATGCATACAAATACTATTTTTATATTAAAATGTTTCAGAAATTGAAAAAATAAAAATAGAAAGATTTGTGTCTATAATACGTAAATCAACTGACTATTACTAAAAAAAGTTTTATGCTCTGCAAATATTTAAAACTTTTGGGAAAAAGAATAAGATCACCAACTAATCACTAAAATATTCACTTTGATGCTAACTAAAAAGTAACAAAGGTCAATCCACATGAAAAAACTAGATATGGTAAGTTTTCCAGAAAGTATGTGTACAAATAAAATTTCGTCAATATTTTCTTTCGCCAAAAATGAATATAATTCAAAAATTTGGACCAAAACCTGCATTCTTGATTGTCTCTCTTAAACCCTGTAGGCATATAATCCCTCTTATATTTCATTATTTCCCAAAAAAGGTATTTTCATCTTCAAGAATGTTATATTTTGATTTGTCTCTTAAAACATATTTAAGCTAAATCATAAGAACTAAAATAGAAAATCAATAAAAATCTCGGGAACACTTAATTCTTATATTCGAATTTTCCTTCTACGCGATTAAATAAATTGCAGATCATAACATATAACATACTATGGCCAGCATTAGATTTCAAGATCCAAGTAATTGGCGGTTAAATATGATTATAGTTTGGTCTCTCTCAACATGACAGTAGAATGACTAATTCCCGAGAAAATAGGTCCAGACAAGCAGAGATATTTATAGAATGCACGTGAAGCTAATTTTAAGCAATATTAAAAACCGCCATAAGTAAAATGCCACTCAAATTATCTTTAAAATTATAATAAAGAACTAGTATTACATTTAAACGAAACCATGTGACATCTATATAACCGACTTCACTGTATCAGTAAACGATCCAAGACTTAATGCTTTAACATGTCAACAAAGATAGGTCTCCAGAAATGTATGTTGGGCTTAATTTTCTAGTGGACTCCTTCAAAGGATTCACGAGAAAAACATATATAACACGTGAAATGGTTTTCCTAGCTAACATATATGGGATGAAACCAAGAAATAAAGACATAAAGAGGAAACTGTGAACAATCACTCCTAATCATCCTTCAAAATCTAGTCTCAGAAAAACAAATGTACATTATTTATTGATTTTGCATTCACAATTGCATCTAACTTTAGTCCTTTTCAATTGAATGAAATATTCCACACACATTAAAAAAATTTTATGAGTTGGAAGAATAAATCAATAAACAGACTAAAAGGAGTTTTGTCTTAAACCAACATAATTAAGGTCTCAAATCATTACTTATCCTAGTTTAAGCATTTGATGAAACATACATCTTCAATAAAAATATATAATACATGAGACATGGTTGAGTGTTAAGAAGCATGTACCAGAGCCATTTCCAGGAGACACAATATAAGTTACAAGATCTAAGAGTCTTCCTAGTTCTGCTTTGATTAACCAACAATATAAATACAAAAGTGAGCAATCACCATTTTGTAGTAGGATCTGAGGAAAAGATATTCAAGTTTTTTTTCTTACACAGGTATAAGAGGATCTATATTTCCCAACACAAAATCAACAACCCTGCCAAATTAACATTTTGTTTAATTGCGATAGTAATGATCTAGCTGCATAATTGGCTCGTTTTGAGGAAGGAAAAATAGTATTAAACTTGCATTTATTCCATCCACAGGTAATCCATAAATACTTCTAGAATTTAAGCAAGGCGTTCTTGGAAAAATGACATACTCTTTACAGGCTCGAGAAGCCGGTTGGAGGCTTTCAACAGACTTTAATTCTTCCTGCTTAAAATAAAATTTTCAATTGAAGATCTCATTCATGAAAATTGGCTTTTAAGAAAATTTAATCTATTCTAGAATTGCAATAACAATAAAAATGAGTACAAGAAGTTACTTAAAATATTTCTAGATAAACCTATAATTTTTTCTGTAGTATAGGATGGTGCAAATCTATCTGTAATGTAATTCAACAATGTGAACTGAAAAATTAAAAGAAGGTTGGCTGCAAAGACTCGCATTCATCTCAGATTCGAAAATGTGGAAGTACCATCAACAATTGCAATGGTTACAGCCATAACACAAACATGATGGATCGTATTCAGAAGCCCTTATGAGATAATTACTGATGGGGTGGCAATCAAAGCAGACAAATGAATCCTCTGAAAACGTATCTTCTTCACTCTACACAACAGTAGAATGAGTTTATCACATTTTTCTGCCAAAAAATGACATTTGCAGAAGCCATTGCATCAATTCATTTGTTTACTCACAATGTGTCCAGCCAGTTTGCAGGATCTCAATGCAAATATTGAGCTATGTAATAGTGAAGTTTCTATAAACATCTGCATGCTACTTGGAACATTATACCAAGTATAAATATACTTAATGACGGATATGATGCGTGTTAAAAGAAATTGACGAAGAGGTTTTACTGATGAAAGTGGGTAAGAAGCAGATTTTGTAGATAGATCAAACTAATTGTCATCTCAAAATGGGAAAGTGGACAATTACGATTTTTCCTTCAAGAAATTTCATAGATTTTGTCAGTGATCAAACTCCAAAGATCATTACATTTTCACACCATTAATTGTGTGTAAGGAAAACCTAGAAATCCTCAAAAATGTATGCAAAACCCATTTCAGATGCAGACATGGCCATTCTTCAGTCCATATGAACTTATCTTTTAAATGATTCCCTGTCGACAACTTTAAAGAAATAAGTTCATCCAATGCACAAATTTACAGCCAAAACTCAAAAGTTAACTGTTCATTTTTTTGCAGAAAGCCCTAGAGTACTAAATTACTACTATTTAATAAAAAAAATTGTTGTGATTACATGAGACTATGGCAGAAGAGTCGGAATCTGTACCGCTATACGTGAAATTGACGTGCCACCAGAGTGGAAGCGCTACGAATGAGTGACTAAGGCGGCGGCCTAGGGGAAATTTTGTGGCAGAAATAAGGAATCCCTCCAAAAAACGCTCGAGAATCTTACTGGATCCGGAACGGCGTCGACACGGCGTGAAGAACGGTTGGATTAGATTTGGAGAGTTGAATTGTTGAGAGGGGAAGAGATCGGTGAAAGGAGTGGTGAGTGGTGAGTTATTTAGTCCATTTCAACTTATTTCCAGACAAATTTTTTTTCTTTTGTACTTCAGATGTATTATAATTCTAACATTTTGTACATATTGTAAATGTAGTCATGTAAGGTATTTCAATTATGCAAAAGGGCAAAAATGTCCTAAATTGACAATTTTGGAAAGAGTTAAAAAAAGTGTCATTTTTGTAAATGCAAAGGAAAAAATTGATAACTGGTGCAATTTCCTCTATTTTTCTACTAAATTTAACTTAGACATTGAGTTGTAGAGTTAGAGTGGAAAACACTAGTAATTAATTGAACTAAAAAGATATTAGAAATTTCATTTACAAAACTTTATTTATTATTGCGAGTAATACAACTTACAAAGAGGATAGAATTCATTCTTACACCAAATTTATCAGAACAAAAGGCATTGCCTTGAATTTATTACATAATGTACCCCATCATATATGACAGAACACATTTTTCTAACTATTTTCATACATAGATTTGCCCATAATTATGTCACACTTTTCAAAAATTACCTTTGTAATGTGGACATCAATGGTTTCTGGATCAAAAAAGGCCATGTAATAACAAGTTTTTGCAACCATTAGAAACGTTTGCTTGACATAGGGAGCAATTTCATTGGATTCTTGAAGTACTAATTGCACTAATGCCTGCATATCAGTTTCAATTTCTTTGTATTTGATGCCGTGAGGTCCTTTGTCTGTATTTCCCATTTCGTGTACCTAAACATCAATTGCTTCCAAATGAAATCAAGACAGAATATGAAATAAGAGCATCGGCTAAAAGCGTTCAAAGAACACTAAAATATTTGTCTAAAGTTTCCTTTTTAAATTTTATTAAAATATATATAGAACAAAATAATTTTTATTTTATTTTTTTGGAACATAATATCTGAAGAATTTTAGTTTTCAAAATGTGATAAACATCAATTATATCGTTTTAAAAATTTCTGTGCAACCTAGTTCGTATTCGACAAAACTATTTCTTGGCATTTAGAATTATGTTATGTACCTTGTTATTTTGATATTCTTGAAGCTGATGACAGATTTTATTTGTGAGCTTGGAGAGCTTGTTGTATTCTGGATTCTGCAGCATGTCCTCAGAAACCATATAACCAGCACAAATGTTTATTGTGTGTACTAGGAGTTCGGCTTTGTCGTTGTATTCAAGATCTTCATTGTTCAATTTCGACAACCATGTTTCCCACTACATTATACAATCCAAAAAATTACACCATCATTTATAAAAATTGTGCACATTCAATGCCTTTCATTTTCTATGAATCAGACCTATGTAAAAGCGAAGCAGCATGATGAAGACAAATTTTAATAAATAAAAATAATATTGAACTCACAGCATAATGCAGTTGGTGACTGATATCCGTGTCATGCTCCTGCAATGTCTCTATTGAGTGTTGATCAAGGGTTTTTAGTAGAATATCAAGTATTCTTTGTCCAGTCTTATAGCTGTTCATAAGAAGATATTAATCTATAATTCATAAAATTAATACTTGGATGTAAGATTTGATAACATTACCGAGGAAGAAAAATAAGTGAATTTTTTTATTTTATTTTATTATTATTATGTCCAATTTTGTGTAGTACTTGATACCACAGTGCCAGAGTCTCTACTCATAAATTTATGTGGTTGCACAAAACTTGTAAGTAGACAAGTAGAGATATTTTACCTTTTCCTTTGTCCTATGCCCTTGAAGTTTTTGAATTTCGATAACAAATCAATCCTTTTCTCCAAAGTTTTACTTTCTCTAGTGAAATAGAATGTCATTAGTCTCACAATAATTTGAGATTTAGCCCATGCAAGTCTCACATTTGACCTCTCTGGCTCAAATATATTTGCAGCTGCCAAGAAATAAGCAAGAAGAATGTCCTTTTGACTTATCCCCAGTTCTTGCAATTTGCAATTTCCATACCATCTGCATGATAGATAATAATAATAATAATAAGTTGCTTAGTTTCATATTACGGTAAGAGTCATTTATATTTTTGTCCTAAATAAAGCAACGAGAATTTAAATCTTGTTTGGCTAAGCTACAAGTGTTTATTCATAAGTAATTTTAAAAATTAATAATTATTTTATTGGTTAAAATTTAGAAATAAGTAAATTACTTATTTTTATAGCAAGTTAAGTGCTACATGTAAAATAATTTATTTATTTTAACAGTAGAATAAATGTTATTATTCGACTAAGTAATTTATTTGCAAATTTAACCAATAATTTATTTATTTTTATTTTTGTCAAACCCTCTTATCTACTTGTAAGCAAAATTTTAAGCAAAGCGAAAGATTTACTTACTCTTCTAAAGAGTTCCATTCCCTTTGATGTTGTGCCTGGCAGATATTGAAATCCAATTTTGCAAGCTCAAGATACTTATTGTTGCTAATATCAGGCATCCTACAAACAAATTGCAAAAACATGTCTTAATCTAAAGTAATTATAATAATTAATAATAAAAAGTACGAAAAATATATAAAATAAATTAATCCACTTCCAAATTATAAGCTACCAAAAAGTTAATTAACCTGTACAATGTCTTGCTAATCCATACATCATCTTCACCACCATAATGCTCTATATAATATTTAGCCTCCACACGAGGTAGGCTGGCATACCATGGCATTTCCAATCCTTTCCTTATCTGTTGTCACATATTTTGTTTGTTTCATATTTTAGATTACGAAGTAAAAAAAAAAAAAAAATTGGCCGAGCTATATATATATATATCTTTTTTTTATTTTTTTTTTATTTTTTTATTTTTTTTATTTTTTTTTATGGTCATTTTTATATCGATATTTAGCAATATTTCAATAGTTACCTCGGTGGGAAGGTGCTTCGATATGACCCATTTATCTAAAAAATTATCAGATGCTAATCTTTCTTGTAAAAAACTGTATGAGAATTCTTTTGCTTCGTCAAGAACTTTTTCTTCTGGAAATTGAACCTGCGAAGCTCTGTAGAGATTGTAAATAGGGGTTGGTGACTCAATCATTTGATAGGCAAAACAAGAAAATTTTCCATTGTTCTTGAACTGCTCCAACACATCTGGAAAATTATAACACTCCACTGCATTAGTAAAACACTCAAAACTACCGTACACAACATTGAAAAACTCTAGACAATACAACGAAACGGTTTATTTTTTATTTTTTTAATTCTTAGTCGAATAATCCTATCGAGTATTAATTAGCCCCTGTTTGAAACCCATTTTTGGAGAAATAGAAATTTTGGAATAGTGATTGATGTGAGAATGTGTGGTGGAAAAGTGATGAAAAGTTTTTGATTTGTGTGTATATTATTTTATTTGGAGAATGTGTGGTTGAAATGAAGAATGAGAATGAGAATGAGAAAGAGAAATAGAAATTAATGGGTGTCAAACAGTGGCTTAATCTCCTCAAAATCATGTCTTACGTACCAGGTGTAACATTGTATCCGTGCAATCTTAGGAACCTGAACCCCATGGATGTGTCATCAACATCAGAAAATCTTGCCAATCTTCCACCAAAGATTCCATCTTCGGACCAAAATCTGTAAATTAACAATTTCCAAAATGAATATTGTTAGTTTTATATTTGTATTGGCGATTCTGTGAACAAAAGGACCATCTTGAACAATTATAAAGTTTAGGGACTGAATTGTAAAGTTTCATAGTTCATAGGATAGCGTAGGGTTCAGGATTCCATGTCTGGAACAAGAATGATTCACGTCGATTTTTCGTTAGCTGCTCGCCGGAGTGCTGGTCGAGCGGAGGAATTAGAAACTGCTTCGCTCGCCTTTTACGGTCAGACTTAATTTTCATTTTTCGAGAATTTTACTTGGCCCATACAACATGTTCATCCAACATATAAATACTGGCGTCGCGTATTCTGCTGTAGAGAGGTTGAACATATTATATATTCTTGAGAGAATTCATGCTTCATCATATTCAAAGTTCAAACCCTCCATCGTTTATGCGTCATTCATTGTGAAAACATCAAAGAGTCAAATCAAACACTGAATTGTCTTCTTCGCTTGGATCTGCTGCAAGATTGTTTCGTCAACTGTGCTTCTTTAAAGACCAAGGAAGAACTGAAGAACAAGGAGTTCCTTGGGAAGATCTACAGGAGATAAACTGCGTAAAGAGTTAGGATTGGAGTTCGTGTGCTCATTCCAAGAAGACTGCTTTACAAAGAAGAGCCGGTATTGGTGTTCGTGTGCACATTCCAGGAGGGCTGATTCGCACTTCATACAAGAGATCAGAAAACTTGTGTTGTCAACTTTGCTGGTGGTTTGTTAGTTAATTGACAATTTATAGTGGATCTTTGACTGACAAAGCGCCCGGAGTTTTTCCCACGTTGGGTTTCTCCTTAAACAATTATGGTGTTGTTTACTACTTTTTATTGTTTTGATTTAACTACGGTATTCAAAGATAGGTTAAATTTAATTGTATGAATAATTATCTAGACGTAATTAACTTGTGACTTGTTGCTTGTTAATTAATTTGATAATTACGCATTTAGACCTAATCACCCCCTCTAGGTGTAGTTGGATCGACTCTTACGTTTTTCAATTGGTATCAGAGCCTAATCTCATGTCCTGACCCATATTTTGATTGTCTAGATCAGTAGTTCATTGTCTATACCGCCATATTTTGATGGCAGTAACTATACCTACTGGAAAGTTCGCAGATAGCTTTTCTTAAGGCTTTAGATGAGTGTGTGTGGATTTCTGTGCAAAATGGGTGGAATCCAACTTCTACCACTACTGATGGTGTAGTTACACTCACTAATATTTCCTTATGGACTAAAACTAACTTGGATGAGTGTAGTTGGAATAGCAAATGTTTGCATGCTTTGTTTGTGGATGTGTCTCCTGAAGAGTTTAGAAGAGTGTCTATGTGTGAGACCGCTAAGGAGGTTTGTGATATTTTGGAGACAACCCATGAGGGCACTAAGATTATGAAAAACTCCAAATTACAGATGTTGACGTCTAGGTTTGAAGAACTTAAGATGAATGATGATGATAAATTTGATGAGTTCTATGCTAAACTGAATGATATTGTGAACTCTAGTTTTAATCTAGGAGAAATAATACTGAGTCAAAAATCATTCGAAATGTTCTTAGATCCCTACCTGAAAGGCTTAGACCTAAGGTAACTGCTATTTAAGAGAGTAAGGATCTTGATGCACTGAAAATAGAAGAACTTGTAGGATCCCTTCAAACCTATGAACTAACCTTAGCACAGCCTAGGAAACAGAAATCAATTGCCTTGAACACCCATAGGGAAGAAAATTATGAGTCTAGTGATGAAGAGTCCCTTAAAGGTGAAGAGATAGACTAATTCGTGAAAAAATTCCAAAGGTGATGAGGAATAGGAGAAGGACTCGGGAATGGAATAATTTTGTCCCAAATTAACTCTCGAGAGACAGACGTGAGAAGAATACTTCTAGGACTCCCAGTAGAAAATCTGAGTCTGTCTAATGCCATGAATGTAAGGGATTTGGTCACATTAGGAGTGAATGTTGTAATCTGAAGAAGAGTTCTGGAAGAGAGAGGTGTAAGGTTTTAGCTGTGACCAAGGAGGATGAGGAGTCGGATTCCAGTTATCATGATGAGACATCTGGGGGTGAGGATGACGATGGTTATATGGCATTCACCTCGATTGTTGACTTTGAATCTGACTATGAGATTGAGATAAGGGAAATGAAGGTTGAGAGTGAACGAACTGGAGATAGGTTGAATTATTGTGTTGCTCACCTTGCCCTTAAAGCTCAGAACCATTCTATGCGGTACCTTGACAAAGCCATCTTCTCGTCCCTGGATGAATGGAATGGCGGTGTAGTTACCTTTGGGGATGGAGCCACTGCATCGATTCTTGGTAAAGGAGTTGTGAGTATAGCTAGACTACTTGCCCTTTCGGATGTGCTGTATGTGAAAGTTTTAAAGTCCAGCTTGTTGAGCATCAGTCAAATCTGTGATGCTAATTTTGAGGTAACCTTTGTTCAGAAAAGGTGTTCTGTGTATGACTCGATGGGTAACATTGTTCTTGAAGGTGTAAGAACGTCTGAAAATTGTTACGGAGTCCTGCCTAACTCAAACTATCTTTGCAGTCTGCCAAAATTGACATCACTGAGTTGTGGCATCAAAGATTGGGTCATATGAATCATGTCAATCTGTCAAAACTGGCCAAGAAGAAGATTGTCAATGGTCAGCCTAAGCTGGATATTACTGATACCACTGTGTGTGGTTCATGTCAACAAGGTAAGCAGCTTAGGGTACCTCACAAGTAGACTTCTAAGATCTTGACAAGCAAGCCCCTTGAATTGCTTAATATGGATCTTATGGGACCATCGAGGACCGAATGTCTTGGTGGTAAAATGTATATTTTGGTTGTGGTGGATGACTTTTCTCGCTTCACGTGGATTGAGTTGTTGAGAAATAAAACAGAAGTGGTCAGTCTTGTCATCTCGTCGTGTAAAAGGTTTAGGAACGAGAAGGGTTATTTTGTTTCCAGAATTCGCAGTGATCATGGTAAAGAGTTCGAAAACTCGAATCTCAAGAATTTTTGTCTGTAGGAGGGGATTCAGCATGAGTTCTCCTCACTGATCACTCTACAACAAAACGGTGTAGTTGAGAGGAAAAATCGTGTGCTTCAAGAAATGGTGAGAGCTATGCTTCATGGTAAAGATCTATCTATACATTTTTGGGGAAAAGCTGTCAATACTGCATGTCACATTATCAATAGAGTTTATCTCAGACCTAAGACTGACATGACATCCTATGAGTACTCGAAAGGTAAACAGCCCACTGTCAAGTACTTTCGTGTATTTGGCAGCAAGTGCTACATTTTGAGAGATATGGAGAATTTGGGAAAGTTTGATTCAAAGAGTGATGAAGGTATATTCTTAGGGTATTCCAAGAATAGCTGGGTTTATCAGGTGTACAACAATCGTATATGAGGTGTGATGAAATCTATGAATGTGGTGGTTGATGATGTTTGTTGTGAGGGGGAGATCGGTGGAGATTGTGTTGAGTTGGTGCAGTTGAATGTTGAACCAGCTGAGGTAATTGAATCTAAGGAAGCTTCAGTTCCTGATCCCCCACTGACATCTAATGAGCTGGTAGTTTCTACTAAGGATACTCCATCTGATAATGAAGCTAAACCACCTAAAGAGCCTTCGTCTAGAGTGAAATTGAATCATCCTAAGGACAAGTGATTGGAGAGATCGAGGAAGGTATGGGACTTCGCAGAAGGGTCCTGAACAACCTGTCTTATGCGAGCTATGTGTCTCAGATTGAACTAAAGAAGGTTGAGGAAGCCCTTGTGGATGAATGTTGGGTTAATGCAATGCATGAAGAGTTAAATCAGTTTGTCAGAAACATAGTTTGGGATTTAGTACCTATTCCATATGATTGCAATGTTATTGGTACCAAGTGGATATTTAAGAATAAAACTGATGATCAAGGTACCATTACGAGAAATAAGGCTAGATTGGTTGCCCAGGGGTATACTCAGGTTGAAGGTGTTGATTTTGATGAGACATTTGCCCCTGTAGCTAGGCTTGAATCTATCAGAATTCTTCTGGCAGTTGCGTGTACTTTTGGCTTTAAATAGTATCAAATGGATGTCAATAGTGCGTTCCTGAATGATATTCTTCAAAAGGAAGCTTATGTAGAATAACCTAAAGGTTTTGTTGATCCTAAATACCCGCACTATGTGTATAGGCTGAATAAAGCCTTGTATCGGTTTACTGCATACCTCCTGGAAATGGCTTTACGAGAGGTGGCGCCGACATAACCTTGTTCATACTATAGCTCAGATCTATGTGGATGACATCGTCTTTGGTTCTTCGGTTGATTCCCTTGCTCATAAGTTTGTAGAATGTATGAAACAAGAATTTGAGATGAGCATGATTGGTGAATTAACATTTTTCTTGGTCTCCAAGTCAAGCAGACTGATGAGTAGTTATTCATTTCTCAATCAAAGTATGCCAAAAATCTTGTAAAGCTATTTGGACTGGACAATAAGAAACACACTAGAACCTCTATGAATACCAGTATCAGGTTAGGTCTAGACCCTACAAGTAAGAGTGTTGATCAAACACTTTACAGGAGCATGACATGGAGTCTGCTTTATCTTACTGCTAGACATTGCATTTAGTGTAGGGGCCTTGTACGCTTATAGGCTGATCCTAAGGAGTCTCACCTGAGTGCCGTACGACGTATTATTAGATATGTCAATTGTACAGTTGATTATGTTATTTTGTACTCTAGAAATTCTACTCTTGATCTTGCTGGATATTCCGACACCGATTGGGCTGGTAATGCTGATGATAGAAAGAGTACCTCAGATGGTTGTTTTTATAATGGTGCTAACCTCGTGCTTGGATGAGTAAGAAACAAAATTCTATCTCATTATCCACAGTCGAGGTCAAATATATTGTTGATGGTAGTTGTTGCACTCAACTGCTTTGGATGAAGCAGATGTTGAGTGATTATGGGATTGAATAGGGTACTATGACTGTGTTTTGTGATAATATGAGTGCTATTAATATTTCAAAAATCATGTTCAACACTCTCAAATTAAATATATTGACACTAGACACCATTTCATTCGAGAGCTTGTGGAAACTCAAATTGTGACTCTTGAACATGTTTCCACTGAAATCCAATTAGCTGATTTATTTACTAAACCGTTGGATGGTCTTCAGTTTGAGTCTCTTCGTACAGCTATTGGTATTTGTGTTCCTCACTGATTGAGGTTATTTGATGTATGCGAGTATGGCACCGCTGATTATTATTATGATTTGCATGCATCATACTTATGTACTTGTTCTTACGCATTTTATTTTTTGCTTTACGTTTTTATTTTAAAAAAAAAGGAGTTGATATGGCAATTTGTTGTACTGCATGGTGCATGATACACTTGATTTTGTTAGTATTAAGCAAGCATAAGTTTATTTGGTAGGCTATAACATACTTTCCATTGCTAGCTTAGGGTACTTGTGGAGTATTTAATATAGGTCTCTTCACATACCACTGCACTGCACACACTATGACTTTGATAGTGGGACTCTACCACGTGTGTGAGATTTGGGATGACAGTCACATGTTAGTAGGGTGACTTTGAACATGAATTGACCATATTTATTAGACCTAAGCTTGACATTACCTTTGCATGTTTAATGTATGACTGAAAAGTGATAATTTAGAGGGGCTCAATATTTTAATGCTCATTTTCAAAGCCTACTTGACTTGAGTTATTAAGCCTATGGGGCTTCTTATAACCTAGTGCCTATGGTCAACTGACTTAGGTTAATTAGCATAAAACTCGTTACAAAGGTCATGTTAGTTGCTTAATGAAAAGGAGCCTGAACTTAAGATGAATAATAATAATATGACCATCTCTATTAAAAGTTGTGATATAAAGAAAATATGTGTGCTGTAAGTCAGGGAGAGAAACGTACATCTCTATTGAAAATGAGCTTTCATTGTAGGTTCTAATGTGCTTTACAGATTTTATTTTCATAAGTAGAAGAATATACTTATTAGCAGTGATGTTGTGTATTTAAGGTTTGGAGTCCTACTGACAGAAGATTAGTGACACTTAACACATATGATTTACCTATATCATTTACTCCACGGGTAACTTAAGTTGGTGTTGTTGAAAGTCTATTGTTCACTACATATACTTGTGATTGCTTACACCTACATTGTTGAGTTGTTGTGTGACTTTTGCTCCATTCCTTTGCCATTTGTGACAAAAAGGGGGAGATATTTTGTAGTAAGGGGGAGATTTAATCATGCACATTTATTAGTTTGAGCATCTTGATAATATCATTGTCTTTTTAGAGATCGATTGGGAGAGACATAGATACTGTATAGACATATTGTGCTTTAAACTCAAATTTAATCTTTTAATATGTCTTGAGGGGTTGTTGGGGAGAGACATAGATACATGTTGACATTTGACTTGATTTACATTTGCATTGATTAATATTGTTATGTCATATGTCTTGAGGGATTATTAGGGAGAGATATAGATACATTTCCTACTGCTTTAACACTTGTTTACAGTAGTGACATTATACTTGCATTGCATATCATGTACTGAGGGAGAGCATGTGCTTTGTAATTGTACTGCATTTCATACATAGTTGTTTGAGTTTTTTTTTATGTTTTGTGGTATTAATGTAGTTATAGTGTCTTGGTTAACATTAATTCTGCATCTCAAACTAGCTTGCTTTTTTCATTGATTATGCTTCCAAGTACTTTATTACTTATTTCTTATGTCACATGCTTTTACATTGGTATGTGAGTTTTGATTTCAGGATGCATGATTAACAAAGTTGAAGTTGCATTCAGTTGGACGTGATTAGTTTTGATAGGTTGTTGTATTTTTTGTATTGTATTTTGTCACAGAATGCTAAAGGGGGAGTTTGTTAGTTTTATATCTTGTATTGGAGATTCTGTGAACAAAAGGACCAACTTGAACAATTATAAAGTTTAGGGACTGAATTGTAAATTTCATAGTTGGTAGGATAGCGTAGGGTTCGGGGTTCCATGCCTAGAACAAGAAGGATTTACGTCGATTTTTTGCTAGCTTATCGTCGGAGTGCTGCTCGAGCGGAGGAATCGGAAACTGCCTCGCTTGCCCTTCGCCCCACTGTCGCTCGAGTGACAGGCCCTTCGCTTCAGCGGCATGTTAGTCTCGCTCGAGCGACGTTTTTACGGTCAGACCTAATTTTCCTTTTTCGAGAATTTTACTTGGTCCATACAACCTATTTCGTCCAACATATAAATACCGGCGCCGCGTATTCTGCTGTAGATAGGTTGAATATATTATATTTTTTAGAGAATTCATGCTTCATCATATTCAAAGTTCAAACCCTCCATCGTTTATGCGACATTCATTGTGAAAACATCAAAGAGTCAAATCAAACACTGAATTGTCTTCTTTTCTTGGATTTGTTGCAAGATTGTTTCGTCAACTATGCTACTTTAAGGATCAAGGAAGAACTAAAGAACAATGAGTTCTTTGGAAAGATCTACATGATATAAACTGCGTAAAGAGTTAGAATCGAAGTTCGTGTGCTGATTCTAGGAGGACTACTTTACAAAGAAGAGCCGGGATTGGTGTTCGTCTGCACATTCCAGGAGGGCTGCTTCGCACTTCAGACATGAGATCAGAAAGCTTGTGTTGTCAATTTTGCTGGTGGTCTGTAAGTTAATTGACAGTTTATAGTGGATCTTTAAGTGACAAAGCGCCCGGAGTTTTTTTCACGTTGGGTTTTTTCGTGAACAATTCTAGTGTTGTTTACTACTTTTTATTGTTTTGATTTAACTGCGGTATTCAAATATATGTTAAATTGAATTGTATGAATAATCACCTAGACATAATTAACTTGTGACTTGTTGCTTGTTAATTAATTTGATAATTTTGCATTTACACCTAATCACCCCCTCTATATGTAATTGGGTCAAATTTTGCGTTTCTCAAATACTAGTAGTTTATTCTCCTACTAGTTGTACTATATTGTAGTTTCTATTTCTACACGAATTTAATATCGGAACTCAGGAATAAACTTTATTTCCGAGAATATCACAAATCTACTTGTTTAACCATTTTGCTTATTTTAATTTCATTATTTTGAATAATCACTTAATTAATCTTATAATATCGATTTACCAATAAAAGAACAAAACGGTGTCATGGGTGTGTTTTTTTGCTATTTTTTTTTTTTTTTGTTTTTTTTTTTGAAAGACTAGTTTTGTGGTGGCCAGGCCAAGATCGGTTTACCCAAAGGTTGTCCCAAAGTGGGTTCGGGTTACGTGCTGGTATACTTTTTTTTTTTTTTTTTTTTAAATACGTACAATTTATTAGGTCAATACAGTTTATACGAAGATATTAATGTAAAAATGTATTAGTTGAATCATTTGAATGTAGTTGCCCCCACTGAGCCCCTAATGGGTCCGCCCCCTGATCGAATGTACCTCTTGTAGCCCTTTCACTATATTAGATGACGTTTTCATGTAATTCCCTAAATTTTCAAAGTTGGATATATCTTCTAAATTTGTGTATTGAGGAGTGAAAGAAACTATCATATAATAAGTCCAAATAACAAAAATAGCATTAACATTGAAAAATAGGCATAACAGTGGTTCATTTCATTCTTTAATCACGAAACTAAAGAAAAAAAAAAATTAAAAGTCTATCCACTCAAATTAATATGGATCAAGGCATAATAGTGACAAAGAAACACGAATGGTTCAAACATTAAACATTCCAAATTTAAAAAATATATTCACGCTTAAATATATAACATTTTCTTGCATACGTGACTTCCTTATGTTAACTTAACAAGATAATAAAAATAAAATAAAATACAATTCATAAAGAGGGGAAAAATAAATTTATATAATTACCTGTAGACATGATCTAAACAACCCTTGATTTGAGGAGTGAAGAAACGGGAAATTCCTAGCCGTTCTAATCGATCAATGGCCCAGAGTCGTGCGAACAAATCAGATGGGTACGCAGCAGGTGCTAAAGAGTGAAATATAGTCATTGTGACAACATGAAGGCTTTATTAATTTCAACATAAATTATGTATAGTAAAGTTATTTTTTTCTCGAAAAATGAATGGAGCTTTAAAGATTGTACCTCCTCCTTGAAACTCCTTAACGATATCGTCCAAATATCTGAAGCATTTTTCATCTTTAGTCTCTATAAGTGCAAATGCAGTGGAGGCTGGAGATGTTAAGAAAGATCCTAATGGTGTCTGCAACTTCAAAAGTTTTTCCCATTCCAATTCCAAATCTTGTAATCCTTCCAGACTATACAGTAGAGATGTTGGTACATTGTGCAGAAGGTCCTTTGGAATCCTGTCCAATAGATGAATTATGTTATTTTTTTTTTCTTTTTTTGTTGGATTTTTCTTAAAGATAGTTTCGTGTTTTCTTTAACAAAAGATTACAAACATTTCTTGAAGTAACTGACTACCATGGAGACATCCTCACTTGTAAAAAGTTATAGACATCTAGTTGTAGCTAAAAGCAAAATATGTAGTTTCCATTTTACCTCTCTTTTTCTTATTTCTTCATTAATCTTTCTCCATATTTTTAATTAAGATGGAGCACTGTTTTAATTTAAAAGAATATCATCATCAAATTTGTGGAATAGTCTTTTGGTCGGCTTTCTTGTTCTTGAGGGCTTTCTGGCTAGTAGGCTTTATAGTGGACGTGCCTTGCTTAACTAATATATTACATATATAGTAGAGTCTTCCTTAGCTAGAAATATAAGAGAAATATAATGATAATTTTTTGTAATCGAAGAGTTAGCAGGATAAGGGCTTAGAATCGAAGACAATTTGCAGTTTATGAGGCTATCTCACCTCAAAGATAAGAGATCTTCTAAATTGGGAGAGTAAGCAAGAAGCATAGAAATGTGAAGTATAATTTAATTTCTAATATATATATATATATAAAATGTTTAAGAAGAAAAAATGTCATTAACTTTCTCATTTGATATGTTAAACACCTTATTCCATGTATTTAGAAAAATAAAAATTTATATATGATAACGTTGTTAATAATAAAACACAAAAATGAGGAAAATAAATAGTTTCATAATTAACATAGTATATTCAGTCACTTGTGGTTGCCAACTTCTTAATTTGTTATTTTTCTGATCTGTCTATGGAGTGCTCGACTTTGACCTTACTTGTCAGTGTATAAAAATTTACCTTTCGTATACATTATTTGATGAAGAAACTTTACCTTCTCAGCTTCCTGTCTCTCGCTGCATAAATCTCCTTCATGACAGGAGCATCATAAGGAATGTTGTCAATGCCCAAGTTTTGGGCTTTTTGGAGAAGCGCCGGAACTACAACTTCAAATCCGCAGGGCATATGATCCTCATTTTCATCTTGAAGTTTATGTATGTTTTCCATGATAAATGTTATTCCTAAAACAAAAACACGATGCTGTGTCAAGTATATGTATTTCTTTGATCACTTCCCTTTTATGTTGTTAGTACTTTTGTTAAAGGATTTGTCGCCGCTGTAATATTTTAAGCTTCGAGTTAAATTGTTTTAGAATCATGCTACAGTGACATAGCTCTCGTTATAATGATTGACATAATGTCACACGAAACTTCATCATTGGAATATTTTAAACAGAGTCAGTTTTTTTATCCAATCACATATTGCCGATACCCACTATGTCATTGTAATTGTCAACCACTTTCTGGCAAAGTGACATAACCCATTGTTTTAATATAGCATTGAATAATTTGGATAGATTTACTGTCACTCGTTTATGTATATTATGCATATGTCAAGTTTTTAATTTAAAAATGAGTATGCTAAAGAAAATAATATTTTTCCCTTAATAAGAGACACTTTCAAACCTTTTTCACACTTGTCATGATGAACTTTCCACGTTCTTAGTGCAACTACACATGCTATAGTGTTGAGGATACGGTCATATGCTAAGAATACGAGCTCGTCACCCCATGAACCGTCGGGGAGTTGATGATCAGCAATCCATCGAAGACTATGGGGAAACTGGGGCATATCTTCTCCATTAAGAGCTGGAACAAGAGCAACCCAGGCTGTGTCATAGGGCGAGACATTTGTTCGTCCTTCTCCTATGGTATCCAACATTTCTCTAATATATTCAATTTGATCTTGTATCACATTTGCCTTTACAAGAAACACATTAAATCATAAATGCATCCAAGTGGTGGACCTTTTTCTTTTGAAAAAAAAAAAAAAAACAATTAAAATTTAAAACCACGACGAATGAAAACTAAAAGTTTTATGGATTAAATTGGTTGCTCAATGACACGGGCTATTTTCAGTTGCTGAAATGGCAGTTTATTGACAGCTTTTTCTTTTATTTATTTTTTAAACTGTCAATGAAATTTTGTCAAGTATATATTTGTATAAAACCGTGATTGACCCTGTTCCTATAGCAGATATGAAGTTTTATATCATAACACCTTCAGGGCTTCCTCTTCCAAGTCATCTTTCTCTTGTACTTGTGATGGATATATTACTCTATCTACAATCACAGGTGAGTATTTAGGTAACGTTTAGATAAAAAAAAAAAAAAAAAAAAAAATATTGGCTTCTCTTTCAAATAACTATTCATCTCAAAGTATATATACATACCTCGACTTGCAACATTGAACAAGTGTTTACCATGGATATTATGATTCAAGTTAAGTACTTGTATATCATTAGTCCCAAACGGTAAATGCCCTACATCATATATTCAATAGAATTAGTTAAAGAGTTAAATATATGTTTGAGATTGAAAAAACGAAAAAATAATAGAAATTTTATAAGTTTCCGGTTTCACAAAAATAATGACAAGATCGAATTTGTAGAGTTACAAATATCTATCAGTGGAAAGATTGTACACTAACTACACAATCAAATAAATCAAAGATTCATCATATGACTGGAAAACCAATCGTTTATGCGCAAAAGCTACATCAACAATGACTGATCCTTGTTGAAGAAAAGAGTATTAGAAATGAATGAAAAGCTAAACAACCATTTATTCTCGAATGAAAAGAATAAGAATAATGGATAGAAAGTTTTACTAGTGACGTGTTGCAGCGACGGAGCTTTTTGTATTGGGGGCAACAACTTTTTACGAGGAACAAACGAAAAATAGGCCAGTTGGGGACTAAGAAGACCCTGCATTTTTTATAATGTTCAGAATTTCCCTTATATATAATGCACGAGATGACTTTGGATTATTTTATTTGACTGTGTTATAGCTGGTTGATTTGTTTCGTTGAATGTCTTGCGGAGGCAAAAAACAATTCTTGGAATACATTGAATGCACTAAATTATTAGGAGTAGAAGAGCCGCCGTTGAAAACCATACCTTCTAAATAAGAACACGCCAATACATTGATGTGACAACGAATTGGTTTTGACGGTTTGTAATAAATTTTCAAACCAAACTACTTAGAGCGGTTTGAAATTTTTCCAAACCAAATTGAACCACTTCAATGTCTAAACTAAACCAAACAAAACAACATTTTCCGGTTTAGTTTGATTTAAAAACATGGTTTAACAAACAAAAAAAATTAAAAAAATTAAAATTATATATATATATATATAAAATAATTCTTTACATAAAAATAAGAGTATATCAAATTATTTAATAATTATAATTAAAAGATATAAATTAACTAATTGAAGAAAATGAATATAAACATCAACTACGACTATCTCTATAGTTTTTCTATGAATCTATCAATACATCTACTTCATCCAAATATTGACGAATCACTGTAGGTCTCTTGTTAGTATGCAATCAATTTTTATTGCAAATCACCGTATCCAAAATCTTTACACTCAATGAACTTATAAGGAATCAAGATTCTGAAAATTAGCAAGGAATGTAGATTTGGAAGTAATAGTGGATATTTGTATACTTAAAAAACAAATAATAAATTGAGTGAACTAACCTGGAAATTGAGACATAAATAAACAAAAAAATTTGTTTAGCTAAAAATTTAAGGAAGTTTGACACAAATTGTTAAATATAAAAATATAATATGGAATATTTTCCATTATAATATTTTCTTTTAGTGTATGATTACTTTCCTTAGTGGTTGATTGTGTAGTCTTTCCTTTTATGTTTATTTCCTTTTACATTTATTTGTAACCCTATAAATAGGGTCTTCTACATTGTAATATTTACAAGACCATAATAATACAATTTATATTTCTTGACATGATATCAGAACAAGTTTAACTTGGTCTTGGGTTAAACTTGCAACACATAAATTTCAATAGCACAATAGCAGTAACTTGAAAGAGATGTCTCAGAGGTCTTTTGCAGCTACTTCAGCAATGTCGAGTCGTCACTTTGCAACTCCTTCTCGAAGTTCTCGGCAAACAAAGCTCTCAAATAATGAGTGGTCATGTTTCCTAAATTTTCAATATTTCTATCTTGTTTTTAGAAACATCAATCACACACACACACACACACACACACACACACACACACACACATATATATATATTTCTTGGGAATTTAATTCCATTTTATTTAAAGGGCCGGTACATTGAACTTTATCGGCTCTTCCCCTACCCCTTGATAAAATAAGGGGCTTTCTTATGTTAAAATTTGGAGGGTCAGTACCTTGAACTTTACCGGTACTCCCCTTGCCTCTTAAACAAACTAGAGGTGAACTTTATCGGCTCTTCCCCTGCCCCTTGAAATATTCGGGGTTTTCTTATTTTTAAAAATAGAATAAAAAAATGAAAAATGTGTGTATCAAATATTTTCTTCCAGCAAACAAGAAGTCACTTATCTCAATCAACAATGACAACGACCTCAAGTGCTTGGAGTTCTTCAATTTAGAAGATTTGATTGGATCGATTTCTTCAAACTCAATATTCTCCCACATATTGAGTTTGAGGGGAGGGTGTTAAATATAAAAATATAATATGGAGTATTTTCCATTATAATATTTTATTTTAGTGTAGGATTACTTTCTTTAGTGGTTGATTGTGTAATCTTTCCTTTTATTTTTATTTCCTTTTACATTTATTTGTAATCCTATAAATAGGGTCTTCTACATTGTAATATTTACAAGATCATAATAATACAATTTATATTTTTTTGACACAAATCAAATCAAAACAACACGACTACTAATAAAATATAGAGTCTGTTTGACACCGATTAAAATTCAATTAAAATTGAAAATATAGTCGTTATTGAGTCTTACTCGTCTAATAAAAGTCAACAATAACGACTAATTTTTCAATTTTAATTTGATTTTAATCTCTATCAGATGGGCTTATAGTAAATAATTGTAAAAAAATTAAGAAAAGTTGAATAAACTAACTTGAAAATTGGGCCGAAATTTGAGAAAACTGTTAGTAGAAGAAAAAGAAATGGTTTGATTACGACTTACAATCTAGATTTTATTGTTTATTAATTTTGATGGGTGACTGATAAATACGGTTCAGTAGCAATCGTTCAGCCAATATCAGGGTTTTGCATTCATAATTGTGATAATGATGAGTAACCAATGATTTAATTAATTAATTGTGGTGGATAATTGCCTAGTTGGATTGGCTCTAATATATATGTATCTTTTAATTGGAATATATTTAGTTTTAGTTGTGTTGCATAAATTTAAATTAATTTATTTTCAAACTTTTCTTAAATCTAACTATTTCGAAATGGTTTGGTTCAAATCAAACCCAAAATGTTGACAGTTCCACGTGGACCAACCAACGATTTTGAAAAAGCGAATTCGATTTGATTTAGCGGTTTATCGATTTTATTGTTCAGCCCTACCATGTAGGGATGGGTTAGACAATTCAAGGTTTTTCACAACTGTTTGTTTGGATTTTATTATAATCTTTTTATTAATTTAAAGTCAAAAACATCATTTTTTTTTTAATTATACATCCACAACTATTATCAGCACATTTGAAAAGATTCATAATTATTCTCTTCATTATAATCACATTATAATTTTTTCCAAAAGTCAATGACATTATTTTTAGAATGATTATTCTACTTGTACATCAAATGTTACATCAAAAGTTATATAATGCACAAGTGACATTATGTAATTGATTGATGGAAATAATACACAAGTGACATTATTTAATTGGTTGATGGAAATTGTTCATCATATAACTCTTGATATAATCTTTGATATGCCTACGGCAAAGCCCTTTTTAATTAGAATAAGTCATATGCTTAGTATTCATGGACACATTATGCGTGTAAATTAATAGGGGGCGGCCACGATTATTTTATTAATCGTGGGCCCTCCCCTCATGTGAAGGGAGTGTACACGAGAGTATAAAATCCCGTGTACATTTATTATTTTCCATTAAATATGTATGAGTAATGTTATTTATCCCCGGTGTGTTTAAAAACACAGTCTAGGTGGCTCTAAATGATAAGTTAGATGAAAGGTGAAATTAAATGACTTATTTAATTTCACCTATCATTTAATGTCACATTAACGCCACCTAGACTGTATTTGTAAACACACTGGGGATTAATAGCATTACTCAATATGTATATCAAAGTCTTGGGATGTGTAGTAGACCAAAAGAATCACATGCCACATGGGATGCGTAGTAGACCAAACGGGTTTCTATTAACTTTAATTATAATGCTGCAGCTTTATTTCAAGTTCCTACAATTATTTTTAGCCCTGGTTTAATATTCATTATTTTCAAAATTTATTTTTCTCTTTTTTATTTCCAATCACAAATTCTATGATAAAATAATATTATACATGAGAGGTGTGTTGATTAAATTTAAATAAATAAAAATATTTCTTTCTAACCATTTAAATTTATAGATAACGTGGTTCAATTATCCTAGATAATAATATGAAAATCCAAACAGTCCATGAATTTAAAAACAAATAATAATAAAAAAAGGTGACCAAATGCCCACCTTGCATTAGACTGTGCTTTATAAAAATAAATAAATAAATAAAACACGTCTTGCTCGAACAATTTCTTGAATGGTTCAAATATAAACATGATTAGTCAAGGCAAACATTTAACTTTCATGAAGTATTTCAAAGTGGAAAATTAAAATAATATTATACATGAGAGGTGTGTTGATTAATTTTAAATAAATAAAAGTATTTCTTTCTAACCATTTAAACTTATAGACAATGTGGTTCAATTATCCTAAATAATAATATGAAAATCTAAACAGTCCATGAATTTAAAAAAAGTGATCAAATGCCCACCTTGCATTAGATTGTGCTTTATAAAAATAAATAAATAAATAAAACACGTCTTCCTCGAACAATTTCTTGAATATTTCAAATATAAACACGATTAGTCAAGGCAAACATTTAACTTTCATGAGGTATTTCAAAGTGGAAAATTAAAATAATATTGTACATGAGAGGTGTGTTGATTAAATTTAAATAAATAAAAGTATTTCTTTCTAACCATTTAAATTTATAGATAACGTGGTTCAATTATCCTAGATAATAATATGAAAATCCAAACAGTCCATGAATTTAAAAACAAATAATAATAAAAAGGGTGACCAAATGCCCACCTTGCATTAGACTGTGCTTTATAAAAATAAATAAATAAAACACGTCTTGCTCGAACAATTTCTTGAATGGTTCAAATATAAACACGATTAGTCAAGGCAAACATTTAACTTTCATGAAGTATTTCAAAGTGGAAAATTAAAATAAAATTATACATGAGAGGTGTGTTGATTAAATTTAAATAAATAAAAGTATTTCTTTCTAACCATTTAAACTTAAAGACAATGTGGTTCAATTATCCTAAATAATAATATGAAAATCCAAACAGTCCATGAATTAAAGGGAAAAAAAAAGAAGTGATCAAATGCCCACCTTGCATTTGACTGTGCTTTAAAAAAATAAAAATAAATAAAACACGTCTTACTCGAACAATTTCTTGAATGATGCAAATATAAACACGATTAGTCAAGGCAAACATTTAACTTATTCATGAAGTATTTCAAAGTGGAAAATTAAAATAATCTTCCCATGACTATTCAATACAATTAGCCAAAGTCAAGGATCTTATCCAAAGATTGGTTCAATAAGAACTAGTCATGATTTTACCAAGGTTTTAAATTATTGGATTACGACTTCAAATTATTGAGAGGAGAAAATATTATAATATATTTAGTTGAATATTGTTTGTAGATGACATGTATATTAGTCAATATTAGTAAATTAAATTATTGGGACCTTTGACTTCAAATACCGTTTTAGTCAATATTAGTAAATTAAATTAAATCATGTGAAGCACGGGAATCCATTTCTAAAGAACATCTCGTTTTAAAGTTCATTGTGAAATTGAAATTGTTAAGTTCATTGTGAAATTGAAATCGTTTTGAAGGGATAATTATTGTTATTCAATGAGAAAGTCCATTCATTTGCAGATAAATGTCATCCACGGAATAAAAATAAAACCATAACTGCATTGGATTCCTACTAAATAAAATATATTCATTAATTTTACTTCAAATTAAGTTCAAATATCACTTTAGTCAATATTAGAAAAGTAAATTAAACCATCTGTTGAATAAGAATTGTGAATCATTATTGTCTAATTTTCATGGAGAGATCACTACAACAAAAACAATCTACGACAGCGTTTGGACGTGTGTTGCAAATCGAGGTGTTGTCGTAAAGTAGAGAGATACGGCAAGTTTAAAAAACGTTGCCGTAGAGATACGACAATATTTGGGAAATGTTGCGAAATGCAGTCTTTAATTTAAATATTCGATGTAAATTGTTGCGTTTATACTTAAAAAAATTACAAATCATTAGGGTCAAATATAAATCATTTTAACAAAAGATTATGGAAAATTTATATATTTGACCAATCAATGTTTTGCACATCACTTTTTACGTTTTTTCACTTCACCATATTAGTCGTCTTCTTTACATTCTTTTCAAGTAAAAGTGTGCACACGGCACGCCTACTGAGTCCAATATTGTCTTCTAAAGTAATAAGGTCACATATAGTACGTTTATTATTTAATATTTAGTTGTCTTATTCAATATAAATTCTTAAATTGAGTAACAAATCATCATTGGAATAATTCTAATTTACAATTAGAATTATATGAAACTTGAAATTTTGAGCCTACCACTGTAGTCTAGGTGATTACAGTTGATAAGTTCCATTAAATGAATCATGTAATCTTACATTTAAATAAATCTATTATTAAATGTCATTTATTTGTTATCTAGATGGATGCTTATGATGATGAATAATATAACTCTTCTATAAAAGGAGAATTTAAGAGAACTCCGTTCTTGAAATATGACCTCATATCACAAATATAAAAAGGTTTATTGGTGCAAAAAATGTTGCGAAAGGCAGTCTTTGACAAACGTTGCGAAATGTTACCTTTGGGAACGTTTGACAAACGTTGCGAACGTTTGTTAAACGTTGCGAAAGGTGAAACATTCCGCAGCACTCAATAAACGTTACAAAAAGCGGTCTACGCAACATTTCTCTAAAAAACATTGCAAAAGGTACTTATTAATATCAATGACAACATTCACTTACTAAAATGTTGCCAAAAGACCTTTTTAGCAAAATTTATCAATGAATGTTGCCTTTTAAATGTTGCCAAAGCCCATTTTTATTGTAGTGCAATGGTGTCTTTGCATTTTCTCCTATCTCCAATGCTAAATTTAAGCAAAACTTGAAATACAGGAATTGATTTTCAAATAACATCTTTTTTAAAATTGTCTTATCCACTATCAAAAAAGAAAAGAAAAAGGAGTAAAGAAAAGAAAAAAAAAAAAAAAAAAACCTTCAGCGAACAAAAATAGATTGGTAGAAACTATTTTTTGGTCGCTGAAGATCTTAGCAACCATAAAAAAGGCCGCATGATGTTATTCACTGTCGTTAAAAGTCATTAGAGATTGAATAACATTTGGTCGCTAAATCTACAATATTCAACGACCAAAATTGGTCGATAAAGGTCTTAGTTTGGAGGCTGATAATAAATTGGTTGATTTGTACGCTTTTAATCCTACGTAAAATTATTCAGCAACCAAATCATAGTTGGTTGCTAAAACTAACCTTCATCAACTAAAAGATTAGTTGCTTTCTTCAAAAAAATATCATCATCCAAAAAATATTCTATGGAAAAAAAATAAATAAATAAATAAAGTCTCTATTTGCATATAAATGTCATCCAGTGAATAAAAATGGATCATAATTGAATAAGATTCCTGCTATGTAAAATATATTTATTAATTTTAGTTCAAAGTTCAAATACAGCTTTAGTCAATATTAGTAAAGTAAATTAATCACTCATTGTGAATTATTATTTTGTCTCATTTTCATGGAAAGCTGCTTGAATGTGACACCACTTCTTCTACCATCTCTTATGCTAAATTTAAGCAAAAGTTTGAGTTACGAGAATCCATTTTTGAACAACATATATTTTTAAATCGTCTTATCACCAAGTTTATTGTGAAATTGAAATCGTCTCATGTCGTTTTGAAGAGAAAACTATTGTTATTAATTGATTGACTTTGCTACGTATATATCAAGGATTACATAATGTATACATGACTAATTTCTACAAGCTAATTATATAATGTAACTTGCACATTATATAGCCTTTGATAGGGGTTCCTTTAAAAATGGCCTAGTCAAAGGCCCATATTTCCACATTGACTTTTCATTCATTGCATATTTCCAAATTGGCTTATTTGAGTTAAAAAAACAAAAATACCCTTAAGTGTATAAAACAATTACAAAATATGGTTTTGTTAAAAAGATAATACTACATTTTCGGTTAACAAATAAAAACCAAACACTCCAGACTTAAAATTTCATAATCGGCTCCAATACAGATAAAAACTCTCTCATCTTATTCAATTTGAAAATCTAAAAAATATCGATAGCTGAATAAAATTTTTTTCTGTCAATTACTTCGAATCGGTAAGTATATTTACGTATGTTTAATTTCGTTTTCGTTAAATGTGTATATGTTTGTGCTCGATAAATTAAGATTCGACATAGATAACATGTAGATAATTTTTTTTTAATTTTAAGCACGGACGAAAAAAAATTCATCTGTGTGTTACTTTCCGAATAACCACCTTAACGATTGTTACGAAAAAACAACCGACAGGCTGTTTACAGTTCAAAAGTCAGCTTTTTTTTTGTTTTTAAGAAGTTTCTGTTTCCACTGTAAGCCGAATTTTTGAATGAATACTTACAAATTCTGTTTCGTCATGCACATATATGATGATTGTACTCCCGATTTGTTATTTTGGTGATTTTGAATTGGATAAAAATAATCGATAGGCATGGAAATGGACGAATGACATACAAGGTAGTATGTCAACACATATAACAGAGACTACATCGTACGAGAAACTGTACCATGATATACAGAACAAGCTGAACGTCGATTCATCTCGATACAATATGGTACTGAGATAGCAATTCAAAGAGCATTTGCCATTTTCAATTTCATATATAATGGTTACATCAGATATTGAAGTGAATTATTTGTTTGAGTTGAACAAAATGCAAATGACACCAATTTGAGTGACTTAAGTGAGGAAAGACGACACAGAAGGTAGAAATGAACATTTGGATGGAACTGATGATAATGCAAAGGATTTTTGGGATACGGTGGAGATAACTTGCTAGGATGACGCAAATATTTTTGAGATAATTGTTTCTCATCGTGACATCGCCGTGACGCACAAAATTCAATCGGTAGTTCAGGACAACGAGAATGTAAATGAATTTACAAATGATGATTTCATTGATTTATCCCGTCAGAGACATGAGTGAGATTGGAGCTCAGGGGTCGGAACGAGTGACTTTCATCTAATTCTTCACGTATGGTTCCTGAAGATGAAGATCTGCATATTGAGCAACAATTTGAAACGAAAAAAGATTTGCAAGAATCTGTGCACCTGTTGGCATTGAAATTCAACTTTCAGTTTAAGGTAAAGAAATCAAGCAAGTTGTTTGCGTCGATGAAAGTTGTCATTGGCGGTTGCGAGCGACTAAGATGGATACAAATGAGTCATTTGTAGTTCGCAAGTATACACGGAAACATACTTGCGAATTGGGGATTCATCAAAACGGTCACATGCAAGCTCTGTAACGACCCAAATTTTAACAATAAAAATAAATATGAGTCGTTACCAAAACTTCATTTTATTTATTTCAGCCAATTAGATAATTAATTTTTAAAAATGAAAACATGTAGTATTAAATTAAGGAATCCAAACACTTCACATTTCGTGGCCATGTGACATTCATTACCGTGTACTTTGAAAAGAAAATGACACTAATGACAATATGAAATGAGGAGAGAACAAGGCAGACTTATAAAATAAAAATAACTTGAATTCACGTCAAATTTTTTAAAATCTAAATACAAAACTTCAAAGTGTACTTAAACATTTAAGACTAAGAGGATACTAATTTATTTATTAGAAAGTAGACAATTATACTTTAACATCAGTCCGGGCATTAAATTAAACATAAACATTTATTTCAATAAAATTAAAAGAAATAAAGTAACGTGTTGAATTTTTAGATTTCCGTCCAACAAAATGCGGCACAACCACTCAACCTGCCACGCTCCAACACGACCCGCACTAGCCTATGAGGTGTAGGAAAAATAGTGAGTACATGAGAATACTCAATATGACAAGAAAATATGGTGCAATCCCGATTAACATTATTAAATCATGTGTAAAAAATAACATACCGTCATATCATATCTTTAGAAATCAGGTAAGAACTTATAGTATATCATATCTTTGGTACCGGATGGTCATTTCAAATCATATCATAGTCATATCATATCATAACTTTCATTAGCATAATATTTATCAACGTGAAAAATTAAATTAAATGGTACTAATCACTTGCACCTCGTATTCCTACCGTAACAAGTATATATGTTTCTATATTCTTTTTTTTTCTTCGTTTTCCTCTTTAGGTAGATAATGAATATTTATTTATGGTACTTAAAGTTGAAAAGGGGAAATGCCGTGTTTTCTCCTAAAAGTCTCAATCCCATTATTTTGTGTCATGTTTTCCTCCTAAAAAGTCTCAACTCCATTATGTTATACAATCATAGATTACTTTTCTCCCATCAATATACACGTGGAGTTCTACTCCCATTAAATATCAAATCAAAATAAATAAGAACTACCAAACACCCATACACGTGGCAGTAGCACAATTCCATTCAAAATTTTCAATCAAATTGTAAGGTTGGTTTTTGATAACTTCTTCAAACTAGAATATCTTGAAGCTAGATTATTTGAATCGACTTTTTCTCGAGCTTAATATGTATGATTAATTACGATCTATCAGTCGAGCCCAATATTGACATATTTATCATTACTCTATTACTATTTAAATATTTGACCCAAATAAAATATAATTCAATATATATACAATTTAGTCCCTAACTTCCCAAAATATTAAACTATAGCACATAGAATAATTAATTCTATTTTATGAAAAAAATTCGGGACTTTACAATCTCCCTTAAATATTTTTGTCCTCGAAAATTACCTGTCACATACCATTACTAAGTCTAACACATTATATCTATTTTATCGTAATACATATCATACCTTAGCAAAAAATAAACCGCATTAATTAAAAATGTAAAGATTTAAGTCATGTAAAAAGTTTAAATAAATTCACCTTCTTACCCTTTTACATACCTTAGAGTCGTCAGAGGGTGGTCGATCGGTGGTCGTTGAATGCCCAAAATCTTTCATATTTTAAAGAACTTTAAATTGACACCATCCTTAAATTCATGTATCTTCTTCTTCAAAAAAAAAAATATATATTTTAAAACAGACGTTACTCAAAGAAATGGCTAAATAAATAAGTATTTATTACACGTAACATTAACTCAATATTAATATCATATCGTCATTTTCATTTTCCTTTTTTTGTTAATAAATTCATATATATAGGGTTAATCAAGGTGAAGAAACATCCTAGAAGATTTATCAACCATCATCATGGCTAATTATTACAAAACAAAATCAAAGTTTATTTTTGAAGATAAAATACCAGTCACTAAAAAGTAAAATACACACATGCCTAATTTATATTTTAAATAAATAAAACAAGTATTTTAATAGTTAGAAATACACTTCAAATTGGCAAACTTTTTTTTCTTTTTTTTCCCCACTATTCACGTGAAATAATGACGCCGTCGCTGTTCATGGTGAACAGTGACACAACTGTGGAAGTAATTGTTTTTCAAGAATTCATTAGTTATTAAATTATGACTTCTGGTTTCAAAATTGTTTAAGTGAGAAATTCTTATGTAAAATTATGACTTAAAAAAAAAAAAGAAGATAAAACAGTGAAACAACATAATATATTTCTGGTCATGTTGAACAGATAAGAATCTCATTAGCACTTATGTACTCAACCTAGCAATTTATTTTTTGTCATCATATAATTGTCATTGCTCATGTGCTGTCACTTTTCTTTCTTTTTTCTTTTCTTTTCTTTAGTCAAGTTATGCAAAATACGTATGAGTCTATAGAAAATTAAATCTAAAGTTCTGATACCAAACTGTAACGACCCAAGTTTTAACAATAAAAATAAATACGAGTCGTTACCAATACTTCCTTTTATTTATTTTAGCCAACTAGATAATTAATTTTTAAGAATTAAGACTCGCAGTATTAAATTAAGGAATCCAAACACTTCACATTTTGTGGCCATGGGATATTCATTACCGTGTACTCTGAAAAGAAAATAACAGACAATATGAAATGATGAGAGAACAAGGCATATTTATAAAATAAAAACTTCAAAGTGTACTTAAACATTTAAGACTAAGGGGATACTAATTTATTTATTAGAAAGTAGACAATTATACTTTAACATGAGTCCGGGCATTAAATTAAACATAAACGTTCATTTCAATTAAATTAAAATAAATAAAGTTACGTGTCAAATTTTTAGATTTCTGTCCGATGAAACGCGGCACAACCATTCAACCGAACCGCCACGCTCCGACATGACCTGCACTAGCCTGTGAGGTGTAGGAAAAATAGTGAGTACATGAGAATTCTCAGTAGGATACGAAAATACGGTGCAATCCCGATTAACATTATTAAATCATGTGTCAAAATATCATATCATCATATCATATCTTTCAATATCCAGTAAGAACTCATAGTATATCATATCTTTGGTACCGGACGACCATTTCATATCATATAATATCATAATCATATCACATCATAACTTTCATTAGCATAATATATATCAACATGAAAAAACAAATTAAATGGGACTAACCACTTGTACCTCATAATCCTACCTTGATTGATAAAAAGAATTGTTGGGAGAAAAACAAGTTCACGTTCTCAAAATCTTTATTTTCTGATTGTGGTGTTGCTACCACCGTAACAAATATATATGTTTCTAAAAATAATTTGCTATTTTGTTAAAAATAATATTTTATTTTCGTAATTATCAATTCAAAATTATTTATTTCATTTTTTATATAAAAATTAAAACAAAAGGAAATTTTTAAACTTAGGTTCACGTTCTCGAAATCTTTATTTTCTGATTGTGGTGTTGCTGCCACCGCAACAAGTATACATGTCTCAAAAAATAATTTGCTTTTTTGTTAAAAAATAATATTTCATTTTTGTAATTATCAATTTAAAATTATTTATTTCATTTTTTTATATAAAAGTTAAAATTAAAGGAAATTTTTAAACTTAAGTTCACGTTCTCAAAATCTTTATTTTCTGATTGTGGTGTTGCTGCCACCGTAACAAGTATACTTGTCTCAAAAAATAATTTGCTTTTTTGTTAAAAAATAATATTTCATTTTCGTAATTATCAATTTAAAATTATTTATTTCATTTTTTATATAAAAAATATATATTGTTTAATTAAATTTAAAAAGTGAAAGATTAATTTACAAATATATTTAATTAAAAATTTTAAATTCATTAAACTATTAAAGGGAAAAAAAGAATTTTATTTTTTGTTGAAATTAATATTTCAATTTCATAAATATCAAATATTATTTAATTACATTTGGTACACAAATATTATTTAATTATAGAAATAATTAGAAAAACATAAAATTTAAACAAAATGATATTTTAAAATTAAATATAGAATAAATTTATTTTTTAATATTCAAAAAATTAAATTATTAAAAATAAAAAAAATAACGTGGGCCGGCTATTGGCTTTTAACAACCGGCCAAATAACCGGACCGGCTGTTAAGAGCCGGTTGGTTGTTAAAAGTCGGACTGGCTTTTAACAGCCGGTTGGTGAACAACCGACTGGCTTTGAATTTTGTCCAAAATCACTACTAAAGCAGATCTACTTATATATCAACAAATAAACTAAAAAATTGTAAATAAACATTCGAATTTTCAATATAAAAATCCGATTTTAAACCAAAATCTAACCTTCTATTTCGGCCAGTGAGAGGCGGTAGGTGTGGTGGCGGTCGGCGGCAGTGTTGGCTTCTTGGGAGGCATCGGTTTTGGCAAGTTTGGGCTGTCGATTTTGGCTTTTGGGAGGTCAAAGCCCAAAGTGGAAATATGGGGCTATATTTGGGCCGTTTCCATGTATTTCCTCCCTTTGATATAACATTTAATGTACAAGTAGAATAATCCTTGATAGAGAACGTCCACATTATAATTTGCATACAAATGTCATCCAATGAATAAAAATAGATCATCATTGCATAGGATACCTATTATAGAGAGCCCTTGTATTGGTGGGAATTAAAATCAGACTTTTAGTAAATTTTGATAAAAAATGATGAAATGTGTGATTAAAAAATTATGAATCTCATAAAATATGTGATTAAAATTACTTATTGACTTTAACTTAAATTAAAATTTATATTTTAATCTCTACACAACATGGGCAAAATATGTTCATTATGTATAAGAAACCAACCACTGACATGTGACCTTGTCCAAGGATTGGTCAATAAAAAATTCTCTAGATTTCACCAAGATTTTAAAAGAATAATGCTCATTGGATGTGCTCAAAGATAGGGATAGAGGGACAAGGAGATGCGACACATAATAACTGGATATTGTGTTTTTATTTTTTAAAACTATCCAATTATGTGTCGACACATGTCCCTTGTGTTTTTTAACTTGTTAAGATAATGATTGGGAGCAGAAAATGATAACTTAAGCCGACAAATTTCATTGTTTTCATATTGACATCTAGTGGCAACATGATAAACAATTTTTCACAAATCAAATCTTATATAAGTGTGGTCATTTGGTCCAAAAGTGATGTACACTTTTAAGGTACAAATGAGTTAAACTCCAAATTTCATCGTTTTCATATTGACATCTAGTGGCTAAAAAAGGGAGTCCTCAGAATTCAATGTCTTGAGTTGCTATATTTAGATTCAAAATTTTGCAAATATATTATTCCACGTGATATACGTTGTCTTTTACTGGATAAAATAAAAAGGTTATCACTCATCATTTGACTTTAAATATTGCTCGTCAATATTTGACTTCAAAATTCAAATGCTGCTTAGTCACTGCATGCTTATATTCCAAATTTTGCAAATATAATATTGCAAGGGATAAATTTACATAGTTGACTTCAATATTTGCATTTTTGCAATGTAAGTGAAATTATGTATTCAATGCGAGCTGTGAATTACTATTATCACCCTTGTCATAGATAGCTTGGCTACTAAAGGCGTCACCACGCTTTTTCTCATGCCAAAAATTGAGCAATTTCAGAAGAGACATTATTATTATTATTATTATTATTATTATTATTATTATTATTATTATTATAAGGTGACATAGACCAATTGCTGCTGTATAAAACATTTTCGTTAATCTGACTTCAAAGGTCAAATTTTACTTAAATCATTTTTTGAAGGCTTGCATTCAAAATTTTGCAAATATATTATTCGAAGTGATAAATTTGCCAATATAGTAAAATGTGCGGCCCACTTTAGTCAGAATATTCTAGGCAACAATATCAAGCCGATATTTGATAGAGCTTAAAATTCAATTTTGAACTAAATCAATCTTTGTGGGATGATACTTGAAGTCAAAATTCACTTTATTACTTGTTAACGAATTTTACACTTGCGGTGGTTTTATTTCGAATATTTTCGTGAACATGAATCTTGAATTAAGATTTAAAGAGGATAATAGATGAAATTGTTGAACCTTAATATCTCATTCCATATTTAAATTCTAAATCGATTTTTGTGTGCATCCAATTATTTTCAAGTAGTTAGATAAAAAATCACAACAAATCATAATTTTTTGTTTGTTTTCGTCCAATAGTAGTTAGAAGTAATAAATTAAGTATTAAAGTATAGTTCTCTTGGGAACGATAATCCGAACTCAAAGATCTGATATATTACTTGTTACAATCCATATACTTACAAAATATAAAATCGAAAATAGCATCCGAAGCCACTATTATTGACCATCACCAACAAATAACATTATTCTTTTAAAATCTTATATAAGTACAAAATTGGTTTACAAAATGAGTGTGGCAAGATCTAGGCTAATGATTTTTGAAATCAATGGTCATTTTCGAGAGAGAGAGAGAGAGAGATTGTAATGCCAAATGTATCGATTATGACTATCTATATGAAACATGTATTGATGACTTATTTGGTTAGGTCGACTGCACAATTATGATAATAATATAAAACAAAAATAAGTTGAAATTTTATTTATTGAATTGTTAAAAAAATGTCTAGTATTGATTTCCGAAAAAAAAAAGACCAATTATATTGCAACAACAATATATGTTTTGTTCATCTAATTTGATCATACGCAAAATGACATAAATAACCATATTTTTAGAACTTTCTAATTTTTTACATAAAAACCTTTTTTTGGTGGGGACAGGGGGCGCCAAAACTTCTGGCTGTGAACCATGCCGGAGAACGTGCTTTGAATTATTTTGAATAATAATTCAGCAGATTACACAAGTTTTAATCATTAGATAGCCAGTAAAATACACATAACATAAATATTGTATAATGGAATCCTGACTAAGTATTTTGTTTGAGATTACCTTGACAAATTGGATCTCTTTTTAAATACGTAATTGGATTTTTTTATGACATATATAACATTAATTGATATATTGCTAATTTGAATTGACTCATTGTGAGTACACGTATATAACATTGATGTCCTTAGCTATTGAATTAGCAAATATTTAATTTCAATATTATAGGAAGACAAACTCTTTTTACGCGCTATTCTTTTCTACACAAAAAGTTGGAGTCGACAAAGTCGCCTAGTTAAGTTTAATGAATGAAGTCTTGTCTCAACTCATGTATGAAAATTGTGCATGTTCAGTGAAAAAAAAGAAAAGAAAAGGAATTAGCCTTCATACGAGAGAACTAGATTGAGAAAGGGAATTAGCTTTCATATGAGAGAGCAGAGTAATGTTTTTCATTGCAAGTTCGATAGTAATAGATCCCCTAATTTATTGTCTAATAAATATATATTTTATTTTAATGTGTTGAATAATGCATCTTTACTCATGAGTTTTATATTGTTTTAACTTGATTATTGGCTAGATCTTATGAGTGTTGAATGTTTTTAATGTGTTTATTAGTGTTGTCTTATAAGCTTGATGAGGTTGATGGTAAAAGTGAAGGAAACAGTTGCTTGAAATCAAAAGGAAAATAAAAGGGGCAAAATAGTCAATCTACAATACCAAAAGAAGAATCTACCCAAGAGTGCGGCGCCTTGGCGCCAGTGAACAAGCATAGGTGTCAGAGGTACGGCGCATCGACCCCACTTTAAAGTAGAAGAACCAGAATCATGGCGTGTGTGGCGCCTAAAGGAAAAAATAGGGCCTTTTGGCCCGATTTGAAGGCCACAAGAAGCCCTATATTCGACACAAACGTAGGGAGGAGTATAAATACAAGCTATTGGCACTTTTGATGGGAGTTGCACATATTGAGAGGCACAAAATAGAACTTAAGAATCAGATATTCAAGTTCTTTCGTTATTTATGTGTTGATTTTAATTATGTTCTTAATGCTTTGAATTACTTGATCACTAGTTCAATGATTTTGTGAATTTATTTTGAATCGAAAGGTAAGTTTTAGATTTAAACTACATATTAAAACTCAGTAATTTAGTATAATGTATAAATATACATATACTAATTATTGCGGTCTAATATGAATTCTTAGAACGACTATTTAGTTTAACTAAAATTGATTCGTATAGAGATATGAGATTGAATTAGTTAAATATGCTCAATGAGAACTCGAGAGGAGTAAATTGAATACAATAGAAGAACTCGATCGAATAATATATTAGGTGATGATTTTTCAATTAAGATTTAAAAGTGATCAATGGATGAAATTGTTGAGTCCTATTACCTCATTCCATATTTAAATTCTAAATCTATTTTTGTGTACATCCAATTATTTTCAAGTAGTTAGATAAAAAAATCACAATTCTTTATTTGTTTTCGTCAACTAATAGTTAGAAGTATTAAATTAAGCATTAAAATATAGTTATCGTGAGAACATTAATTAGGACTTAAATGTCCACTATATTACTTGTTACGATCCATACATTTGCGGGATATAAAATCGACAACAAGTTTTTGGCTCTGTTGTGGGGGACTATTTATATTTAGTTTTAATTTATTTTACTTTTGACTGTTATTTGATTAATTTATTTTCTTCTATTTACAGAAAAAGGTGTTCGTTGTATGCTCCGTACCCAAGGTGACGATCTTGAACTTTTTGATTCAAAAATAGAACATACCTTCAGACGAAGACTCAAGGAACGCAAACAAAAATAGAAACATCAGATGGTTGAAGATCAAAATATTGCCAATAGGACAAGTTGCCAAGAGAGTAGCGGCACAACAAAATCAGCAAAGTGAGCAAGTAGAGATAATTGAAGGATACTTGCAAGTCTCAATTTTCTTGAAGGATACAACACTCCCACGCTCCAGTATTGTATATTCAGATTTTGGGGTAAACAATTTTCAAATAAGGTGGGATTAGATCAATTTGACTAGCAATACTCTAAAATTAGGGGTTACCTCATGAAAACCCGAACACAAACATCTCCAGATTTGTCAGAAATTTTCAAAACTTCCATACTCTAGAAGTTAATGAACATGCTATCAAGCTATGTTTATTTCCTTACACACTGAAGGATGCAACTTTGGAGTGATTGGACGCTAAACCTCATGTTAGCATTACTACATGGGTTGACAAGACTAGAAATTCAAACATTCTAACAAAAAGATGGGGAGATTTACCATGAAGCATGTAACAGATTCAAAAAGCTAGCGAGAAAGTGTCCAAATCATGGAATCACCATAGGTAATGAGTTGCAATACTTCTACACAAATCTTTCACCACTATTAAAATCTCAGGTAAATTCCATGGAGTTTTACTTTACCTATTTCAATTAGAAATTCTTGTTCTATTAATGCATTGTGTGATACAGGTGCTAGTATAAATCTAATGTCATATTCAGTTTACAGGAATTTAGGATTGGGTAAATTCAAATTAACATCAATAAGGCTACAACTAGCTGGTAGAATTATTTCAAGGTCACGATAAAGTTGAGGATGTGCTCATAAAAGCAGAAAATTTTATATTTCCAGTAAACTTCATTATGTTGGACATACTAGAAGATTGAGACATTCCAGTTATATTGGGTCGTCCATTCTTAGCAACGGGTAAAACCCTGATTGACATAGAGAAGGGTGAGCTAATATTGAGAGTGGAGGACGAGGAAAAGATATTCAATATTTACACCCAATATGAACAACCTCCCAATATCAAAGTTTGCTGTAGAATTGATGAAGAAGAGCCACCTGATCAACAAGCTATCAGAAAAGAAAAGAGAGTTTTGATGAACTTCTTGGTAGAAATGCAAATGGAAATATTAAGCAAAGAAAGGGTGCATTAATGAAAATTGCACAAAAATGCAAGGATGGAATAACTTAGTTCGAGCCACCATAATCAATTGTTAATTGCTAATGTCAGTTGTTTAGTATTTTTTTTGTTTGTGTGCTTGTGTAAGATGATTTTATTTCGTGTGAAAAAAAATTCTTTTTATACGTGCTTTTGTGAGTTAGATAACCTTGTCGGCCACGATGAATATATTTGAGAGCATGTATTAGTATATGGATTGTGGATGAATCATGTACTTGATTTTAATTTTCTATTTACCCATGGAAGCGTGACAATATTTATACACGATAATTAAGTTTAGCATCGTACACGAACAAGAAGATTCATATGTATTGGTTGAATAATAGACTTAGGTGCTTAATCTCTTAATCTCTAATTAACAACATCCTTTAACCGTATATACAATAAGTTTGGGTGTTCTAACCCGTAAAAGAAAAGATTTTAGATTGTGACAATTCTATGAATGTTAAAAAAGATTGTGTAGAGTGTCTTTGACTTTCTAGAAACTTGGTGATGACCAAATGATACGGATTTAACCCCAATAAATATTTCTTATCTTTTTATAGAAAATAAGAATTGCATTTATTGAGCTTTGCCTCACGTCAGCACTTTTTTTACTCGAGTTAGTAAATCCATAGAGGTATCTTGAAACCTAGTATCCTTTGGTATTAAAAAAATCAGGGAGTACCACTAAAAGCTCGTTACAAGGGTCAAAAAGAGAAAAAATGGTGAGATTACTATTAAGCTGAAAATAAAACGTCAAAAAGAGAAAAACTATATGCAAGCGTGCAAGTAAGAATTGATTGTTAGAGGACTCGATAACTAGTGGTTTTGAATCACTTGGTATAAACTTGATTGTTGAAGCACTCATAACTGGAAGAATCATTACATGAATAAATTGTTGACATTTTTAGTTAGACTAAAATAAATTAGAATGGCGCAAGGTACTGATCAACGAAACTAAACTTTAGAATTACACTTTGGGAGAGAGAATGAAAGAAACAATTTTGGGGGTGTATGAATCCTATGAACGTAGAAATGAGATAATTGACTACAGGTGGTTGGGAATTGAACCAACTTGTGAATGTACGACGTTATACTTGACTCTTCGCACACATTTGTTTTGCATTAGATAAATGGAATTTTGACTCTCGTATTGTGACTCTGAAGTCATTCATGAATGTGATATAATACTCTCAATACTGATTCAAAGGGCATGCTATCTGACTAAGTTTGTTTGTATGATTCTTAGTATTTTCTTTTTCTTTGTGTTTGCTAGAGGTCTAGCAGACTATTATGTTTCAGGGTATTTGATGAGTGTGTTTTACTCACGAGTTTTATACCATTTTAACTTGATTATTGGAAAGATCTTAAGAGTATTGAATGTTTTTAATGTGTTTATCAGTGTTGCCTTATATGTTTGATGAGGTGGGGTTAATGATGGAAAAGGCAAAGGAAACAATGGCTTGAAATGAAAAGGAAAGAAAAAGGAGCAAAATAGTCAATCTGTAATACCAAAAGAAGAACCAACTCGAGAGTGTGGCGCCGAGCAAGCATAGGGGTCAGAGGTGTGGTGCCTTGGAGCCACCATAGTGGCGTTTTAAAGCAAAAGAACCAGAGTGGTGCCACATGATAATTGATACGGCGTCGCAGAGCCGCAACTTGGCGCCCCTGAAGGAAAAAAAAAGGGTATTTTTGGGCCCATTTTGAAGCCCACAAGAAACCCAACATTCAACACAAACATGGGGAGGAGTATAAATACGAGTTATTGGAACTTTTGATGGAAGTTGCACACATTGAAAGGCACAAGATACAACTTGAGAATCAGAGAGAAAATCAAAAGGGAGAAAAACAATAAATCAAAAGCTAGGTTTGAAATCAATATTGGATGCAAGAAGAGAGACTTGGTGCAAGATTAATCCACTTCTCCACATCAATTCAAGACTCGGTGATGTACTCAATGCAAATCTTAGGTTTTTCTTCCATTATTATGAGTAGCTAAGTTTTCTATTAGGGCAAACAATGTAAATTTTTGAGGCCCTTTATTTCTTTTACTCAAGATTCAAGTTATTTCATTATTTATGTGTTGATTTTCATTATGTCTTTAATACTTTGAATCACCCGATCACTAATTCAACGATTTTGTGAATTTATTACGAATCAAGAGGTGATTTAGACCACATATTAAAATTCGGTAATTTAGTATAACTTGTAGAGATACATATACTAAATATTATAGTTTTATATGAATCTTTAGAACTACTATTTCATTTAACTAATATTGGTTCACATAGAGATATGAGATTAAATTAGTTAAATATGCTCAATGAGAATTCGAGAGTAGTAAATTGAATACAATAGAAGAATTTCATTGAACACTATATTATGTTTATGAATTGATAAGTGCATTTTACACACTTATTTAGTCCACAAAATATGGATAGTTGTTGATAAATATACTGGAATGTGTCTTAATTCTATATAAATTTTGTTTTATAGGATAAAAATTATGGACATGATGGGATTTAGGAGAAACAAGCAAAAAAATGACAAAAATGGAAGAAAATCAAAGTTCAAGGACCAAAGTGCAAATATTCAAAAGATGACCTGGAAGAATAAACGAAGACACGAAAGAGTTGGAGACAAATTGAGTGAAGGAATGATGTGTTGGAAGAAGAAGAATAAGTGACAAAAGAGATCACAGAACGACAAAATGGAGTTCGGGGACTAAAAAGCAACTTTTGATTTTCATCTATACTATGCGGTCACGTAGTGTAATATACCACGCGGTCGTATGGTCAACTTTAGGGAGTTCCGGGGATGAGTTTAATTGAACTATGCTATAGCATGAAGTTGTATTCCAGGGATGAGTTTCATTGAACAATGCTATAGCATGAAGTTGTACTATGCTATAGCATCGTACATTTCCGGAGGAGAAATTTTAGTTTTTTTATATGATTCAAACTCTTATGGAAATAAATATTAGGATGCCTTTTAAAGACCTAAGGCCGTCCAGAAGTGGTTGTCACATATTACGACACATTCTAAGAGATTTTGGAGCATAGAAGGAAACAAGAAACACGAAGATCGATTCCAAAACTCGGAGATTAAATTCAAGATTTATTTGGGTGATGTCAATTCTTCAATATTTCTTTTGTTTTCTTCTTCATAACATGTTACACTAGATTTATTTGTGTTAGGAGAACAACGAACCTTATAATATGAATTTTTAATCTTTAGTTTTACATATTTGACATTGAAAACATGTTTTTGAATTTTGAATGATTTACATGATTATCGTTGCTCCATGATTATTGTGCACGATAGTTGTGTGAATGTGGTAGCCTATTTTATGCATTCAAAAAATGGAAATAGACTTAACATGGTGTAAATTGTCATAGGGTTCTATAGAGATATACCCATATACTCTATGTGAATCGTTAAGTATTCATAAAGATTAATGCATTCTTGTATGTTCACATCCGTCATAAAAATATAGTCGGGTCATATATGAGAGTAGATTTAACATTACTTGAGAGAGCTTATTAAATAACATAGAAACATTAATCCTTCAAAATGCAATCGTGTTGTCAAAGTGTAGAACTAAAGTTAAAAATGATTATTGCATGAGAATTTAGGATCATAGTACGCTTGTCATTTATTAAACACATCAATTTACATTTATCATAATTAGCATTTAGTAAAGTTCATTTACTCATAATTGCATAAGTAGATTATTTTAGTCATTTTGTCACAAACAAACACACCATATTATTCATATTTCGGTTAAGGTTACGATAACTAAAATTGAACTAAATTAACCTCTATACGACTATACTTAGACTTAAAATCCACTTTATTACTATTTAACGGACCGAACATTTGCGGTGATTTTAGTTCTGTGCACAAATTGTTTGGCGTCGTTGGCGAGGATTGAGTTTTTTTTTTATATTTTATTTACCTCGACACTAGTTCGATCATTTTTAGTTATTTAGCTCCTTCCATTTTAGTTTATCTGAGTGCTACTATTGTTTTTCGTTCAGGGGTTGTAATGGAAGGTCGCTTGAAGGTATCGATATCATCATCGTAGACAAAGGGAAGCAAGAGCAACACCGCGAAAACTTGGAGACTCAAGTAGGACAGATGACACTTTCCATGACTAGTAGAGCACTAGGTTCATTACCCAACAATACAGAAATCAACCCCAAGGAACACGCCAAAGCAATAACAACCAGAAGCGGAGTGCGATTACTGAAAGTACACGTCAAGAGGTCGATTGAGAGTAAGGAAACAATACCTTCTTCAGATGAGAAGCATGTGGAACAGACTGAAAAGACAACAAAAACTTCTGTTAAAGAGAGTCCAGATACATGAATGGTTAAGGCAACCACTCCTATCAATCCTTACGAGCCTCCTACTCCATTTCACAAATTAGATTAACAATACACAAGATTTCTTGAGGTCTTTAAGAAACTCCACATCAACATTCCGTTTGTCGATGCACTTATTTAAATGCCTAGCCACGCCAAGTTCTTGAAGGACATCCTATCCAATAAACGCAAGGTAGAAGAACGTGAAATAGTGATGTTGATTAAGGAATGTAGCGCCATAATTTTAAAAAAAGCTACCTCTAAAGTTAAAAAACCCAAGGGGTTTTAGTGTACCCTACACCATTGGAGATTGTTATTTTGATAAAGCTTTATGCAATTTAGATGCAAGTATTAATTTACTGCCACTTTCTATTTCCAGAAAAATCGGATTAGGAGAGGCTAAAGCAACTATGATAACTCTTCAGCTAGCTGATCGATCACTTACTCATCTAAGATGGATACCGATTAATGTGGAAAAACTCATCTTCCCAGCTAATTTTCTCATTCTTGACATGGAGAAGGACAAGGATGTTCCACTAATATTGGATCGACCATTTTTAGCTATATGAAGAGCTCTTATTGATGTTCCAAAGGGTCAACTGATTTTTGAGGTTGGTGAGGAGCGAATTTCTTTCAATGTCTTCAAAGACATGAAATTTCTTACTGAATGTAATTGAAAAGGTGGTCTAAGACACATTTCTGTTACATAACCACCAGATGCATTTGAGGCATGCATTGTACATTCTCAAGCTACACACACTGATTTTTTTAAGATCGAAGCATGTACAAGGCATTTGGAAACCAATCCAACATACAGGCATACATGCCATTTTGAAGAGTTGAGAACGGGTCCTAATAAGCCACTATCGTCTATTCGGAAACCTCATAAGTTGGAACTCAAACAGTTACCACCCTATCTCTGATATGCTTATTTAGGGGAGTCCTCTACACTTCCGATTTTATTTCAAATTCAGTGAGCAAGGTAGAGGATGAGAGACTGCTTCAGGTACTCAGAGATAATATGATAGTCATTGGATGGACCATTGTAGATATTAAAGGGATCATCCCTTCACTATGCATGCACAAGATTCTTATTGGGAGAATTTTTACCCAAGTATAGATAGTCAACGGAGGTTAAATCCAAATATGAAAGTAGTCAGAGCAGAGGTATTGAAATTCTTGGATGTAGGTATTATCTACCTAATATTAGATAGTGCATAGATTAGCCCAGTTCATATTGTACCAAAGAAATGTGGTATTTCGGTGATGTAGAATGAAAAAACATGAATTAATTCTCATTAGATTTGTTACGGGATGAGAGTTTGCATTGATTATTGCAAACTCAATGCTTTTACTCGGAAGGAACATGTTCCTCTTCCATATATTGATCAAATGTTAGAATGACTGGCATGCACTTCCACTACTACTTCCTTGATGGATATTGTGGATACAATCAGATCCATTTCATTTGTGCACCCGATGATCAGGAGAAGACCATCTTTACTTGCCCTTATGGTATATTTGCTTGTTGTAGGATGCCATTTCATTTGTGCAATGCTCCTGGTACCTTTTAGCGTTGCATGATGGCGATCTTCTCTGACATGGTGGATGAATTCATAGAAGTCTTTATGGATGAATTCTTGCTGTTTTGATTTTCTTTTGATGAATGTTTGGAGCATCTGAGCTTGGTATTATAGCGATGCAAGGAGACAAACTTGGTATTGAACTAGGAAAAATGCCACTTTATGATATAGGAGAGCATTGCGTTGGGATATCGTATTTTAGCTAATGGGATATAGGTGGACAAAGCAAAAATTCAGGTTATCGAGAAATTACCACCACCTACATCAATTAAGGGTGTTCGCAATTTCTTTGGGCATGCTTAGTTTTATCGACGTTTCATTAAGGATTTCTCAAAGATCATGAAGCCTCTGTTCAACTTGCTAGCTAAAGATGTCATTTTTTACTTCTTTGCAGAGTGTTTATGGGCTGTCAACACATTAAAAGAGAAGTTGGCCCAACATCACTAATCATTGTACTGAATTGGAGTTTACCCTTCGAATTAATGTGTGATACGAGTGATTACGCCGTAGGGGTGTAAGAACAAAATATTCCATGTGATCTACTATGCAAACAAACCTTGAACGATGCACAAATCAACTATGCCACCATTGAGAAAGATCTTCTAGCTATGGTCTATGTCTTTGATAAATTTCAATCCTATATTGTTAGATCAAAGGTCATAGTCTACACCGATCACGTTGCCTTAAAATAATTGATAACAAAGAAGGATGACAAGCTGAGACTCATCCGCTGGGCATTACTTTAGTAAGAGTTTAATTTGGAGATTAGGATAAGAAGGGAAGTGAAAATGTGGTACCCGATCACTTATCTCGGCTTGAGCATGGAGAGTAGAAAGAGTCAGTAGAAATAAATGAGATTTTTCCAGATGAGAAGACGTTTAGTGTGGAAGAAGTGCATTGGTATGCTGATATAGTAAATTATTCGGCCAAGTCTATCACTTCACCGAATTATTCAAGTAATCAAAGAAAGAACTTCTTTGCTGACATGAAATATTATTTTTGGAAGGATCTTATTCTCTACAAGTGAGGGACAAATCAGATTATTCGACGATATGTTCCTGAGGATGAAGTACCTCGAATACTGGAGCAATATCGTTTATCTGCATACGCGGACACTTTGGTGCATCAAACATATGCACTAAAGTTTTACGGTCTAGTTTCTATTGGCCTTCACTCTCTCAGGATGCTTTTGAATTTGTAAAGAGGTGTGACAGATGCACGAAAAAGTATTTCTAGAAAGAATGAGATGCCTTTAAATAGCATTCTAGAGGTAGAATTTTTGATGTGTGGGGGATTGACTTTATGGGGCCATTCCCTCCATTGTTCTCAATTCAGTATATCCTAGTTACATTTGATTATGTCTCCAAATGGATGGAAGCAGTATCATCACCGACCAATGATGTTAAGGTGGTGATTGAGTTTCTAAAGATGTACATCTTTACCCGTTATGGCTCACCTCGAGCTATCATAAGTGATGGGGACAAACACTTTTGCAATCGATAATTTGAGTGATTATTGGCTAAATATGGCCTACGGTACTGTATAGCTACTTCTTAGCAGCCTTAGACTAGCGGGCAAGTTGAAATCTCCAATAGGGAATTAAAGAGGATACTTGAGGTAACGCTGAGTTCTTCGAGAAAGGATTGATCTTAGAAGCTTGATGATGCTTTATGGGTTACACAACAACTTTTAAAACACCTATAGTCATGTCTCATTATCTCTTGATTTTTGAGAAAACATGCCCCTTGGTAGTTGAGTTAGAACACTGTGCTTACTAGGCAGTTAGAAACTTAAATTTTGATTTGAAAGCAACTAGTGAAAAGAGATTACTTCAATTGAATGAAATTGATGAATTTCAACTGGAAGCATAGGAGAACATAAAGCTCTATAAGGAGGCACCAAAAAGTGGCACGACATGCATATTAAAAGAAGAAAGTTTGAGGCAAATCAAAAAGTCCTTTTATACAACTCGAGACTCAAGCTTTTTCCGAGAAAGTTGAGGCTAAGGTGTTCAGGTCCATATGAGGCTATAGAGATCACTCATGAAAACAAGTGGACGTTTAAATTTAATGGACAATGGTTGAAGCCTTACTAGAGCGGTGAAGTCTCAATGGAAAAGTCCACCGTTTATTTTAGAACACCGTGGTGTATCAACTGCCACAAATTCGATCTATAAAGTATAAACAAGCGCTTCTTGGAAGACAATCCAACGCTTCTTCCCCTTTATTTATTCCACTTTATACATTAGATTAGGGATTTTTCATGTTTTTGGTAATATTAGGTCATTCATCCTCCATATAAGTAACAAAGAATCCATTAGTGATCCACACTGGATTTAAAGGTATTGTGCACGAGTTTAGGGTGTTGGAGTGTTACTTTATTTTTTCTGTATGAAAATCATGCATTTTGAGGCAAAATGTCATTTTTAAGCTTTCTCAAATCAACAAGTGTTTTCAAATTTGAAAGTATTTTAGGGACCAACCACATGGCTTACACTTGGCCCATACAGTTTAAAATGTGATTTGAATTAATTCGGGAGCAGCGGAAATCTGGCTTGAATTATTGCTAGAAAAACAAGATTTTAGAAAAATTTAACCAAAAACGTATTTTTGGGGAAATGAGCGAGTCTTGCAATTTTTGCATGTTTCATACATTCGTCATACTTATTTAACCCTTTTTGGCACGAAACTTGAGGTCCGTGAGGTCGGGGTGGCCAACAAACTAAAACTTAAAAAGGGTAAAAATCTCTTTATTGGTAGCCTATACGACCGCATAGGCTACTTTATCATGCGGTCACATGATACTTGGCCGAGATTCATCTCAACCTTAATAAGTATTCTATGAGGCCGCATTTTAAGTACTCTATGTGGTCGCATAGATTGTGTGTATATATATTTTTACATATCCTCCCACTCGACACTTCTCCATCGTTCACACAACACGGCACATCCCATCCTCTAACACTTCCCCATTGCACACACGACACGGGTATACCATTCACCTTCATCTTATGGTCTTAATATATTCTTCATCAAAGAACTTCAAGGTATGTTGTCATCTCTTTGCCCTCCTTCTACAATTGTAAATTTGTTAGGTTATCTGTGGTGTTTGAATTCATTGAAATTCTAATAGAACACATCCCACCCAGAGTTGGCACACGTAGGTATGACATGGTTAGGCACAAGTCACTTCACGTCCCTTACTTCGTCCCTTAGTTTTCTAACCTAAACGAAGTCTGTTTGACCTCATATCTGAATATATGTAAGAACAATATGAACTATTTCATATGCCTAGAGATCGCTCGGGAAACTTTCGATTTTTCTTGACGTTACCTGGAGGCTAAATTCATTGGTTGCTCATGGATCCAAATGGGAAATTTGCATTGTTTGAGTTGATTTTGGGTTTGTGAGTACACTCTGAAATTTTTAGATAATACCCATTTTTCACTACATATTTCACAAAGTATGGCATTGTTACATCACTTTATGCCCTGTTTGGTTTTGTTACTTGAATTCATTGAGTGTGAGTGTTGATATAGCATGCATTTATATCACCGAGATATTAATTCTTTCAAATTTTTGTGTTTGTTGGATGTCTCCTAAGCAAACTGCTAAAGGAAAGAATAAAGCTGCCTCCACTTCGGTACTGCTAGTATCCAAGAACCTGACGGGGGTATAAGAATGTTTTTGAATTAAGAGGCTATATCTAGATACTCCGATATCGTTAGCCATTAGGCATTACTTGCGGAGAGGCTAGTTATACTATAGGACTTCCCAAAGCTTGAGAATGTGACCTTAGTGTAGAATTGTGGATGCAAAAAGTGGTAAAAAGACCACACTCGGTATACAAAGTACTTGTTCGATAATTCTACGCCAACTTCAATATTGAGATAGACATCCCTGGATCTGAGCATTTACATCAAATATGGGTGAAGGACATGTAGATTATGTTCTCAACAAAGGTCATACATAAATATTATTAGCTAACTTGGGACAATGTTGTTCCAATTCCAAGTGACTTCCATTGGAATGAAGTATGGATGATTTGCTTGGGTGAAAGAATGCTTGGCCATTGCAAATATGAACAAATTCACTCTCAAGGGTTTGGGGGGACTGTTACCATTCTTTGATATTCCCGACCCTGATCAGCGGGATTTGTAAGAGCTCAAGCGTAAATATTCCTTATAGAGAAGTTCAATAGAGACATAATGCTTTTATTAAGCGCACTATGTTGGAAGCTCAGGAAAGAGATCAGGACAAGCATAGAGAGTGGTTAGAGAGAGAGAGAGAGTACCTCAGACAGCAGCTAGCTGAGCAGGGTCAAGTAGCCACCGATGTTGAGATGCATCATGCTCCAATATCACCTAGTGATGTCGATACACAATTACTGAGACATATGTTTGCTACTATGATCGACTTTAGTCGAGATATTCAAAATCTTTAGTAGGCTTTTAGAGCCATGGGTGTTGATATACAGATGGGTGAACTGATATGTTGACCACCAGGAATTTTACGGCTACTATCAGTAGGGAGGCTTTAGCTATAAGGAGAGAGGTCGAGATCTTAAATTGGCGATTGAGTACTTATGTGGGCACAGTTGATGGTATACAGCCGAGGGTTAATGAGACATGGGACTGATTAGGTGGTATTGAGACTAAGGTTCGAGAGTAATCAACACTACTTCTGGGTATGCGTGGATGGCTTGATGAGGGTTTTGTCATGACGAGGGGCTTACATGCTAAGATAACCCAACATTTCGAGTTGATGAGATAGATTCTTGCACGATTGCCTCCACCTTCAGCAGATGACACATCAGCTCTAGTCTCTCTCCACCATCTTCAAGCCACATCTATATTGATCAGGGGAGTACTCGTCACCCCTATTTTCGTACCTAATTTTTTGTCCTAAAATTATGCATTTCACTAGTTTTTATCTGCTACACATTGAAGACAATGTTTTGTGAAAGTTTAGAGTGGCAACATTTTCATGACACTTTTGATTGTTCATCAATATTTGTGAATAATTTACTTTTTTGTGTGATTGTTGACTAAAAAAACATTAGTAGTTTTTTTAGTATTTACTAATTATTTTCTATACTTGTGTGGGTTTGATGACCTTACTGGCAATGACGTTGAATATTGGAATACGTATGGATTAAGAATAGTGAAAATAGTGCATGATTAGATTAGCCGATACTTGTTTATGTGAAACTTGATATTCTTTATGAACGATGCTCATTTTATTTGCTACACATTGATGACAATGTTTTGTATAAGTTAGGGGTGGCAACATTTTCATGACACTTTTGATTGTTCATCAATAATTGTGAATAATTTACTACTTTTTGTGTGATTGTTGACAAAAAAACATTAGTAGTTTTTTTAGTATTTGCTCATTGTTTTGTGTGCTTGTGTGGGTTTGATGACCTTATCGACAATTATGTTGAATATTGGAATAGGAATGGATTAAGAAGAGTGAAAATAGTGCATGATTAGATCAACCAATACTTGTTTATGTGAAACTTGATATTCTTTGTGCATGACACTCATGTTGTATACATTAAGTTGGTGATTTGGCTCATTACTTAGAGAAGAGTTGAACATAGTAAATTAAATCTGAATAAACTCTATTGTGTTAATCCATAATCCATTTACATAATAGTTTGGAGGTGGTTGAGCTGTTACAAGTGAAATATTGAGATAATTAGAGGTTCTGTGCATGAAATTATCTTGTGTGGATTGGCTAAAATCGATGAGATGAAGACGATGTGAAAGTCTTAAGTTAAGGTTTGATTTTAGAGACTGGATATCTAAAAGGGCATAACACTAGTATATGTGTGAATAAAATCATCTTTTCAAGCTTATATAATTCAAGTGAATAAGCTTGTAAGGTTTAATACCTGGTGCCCTATGGTCATGTGACTAGAGAGTTATCTGTCTAAAGCTCGCTACATGAGTTATATATAAAACAAAAGAGAAGATGTTTGGAAAATACAATAATAGTTGAGAAAAAGCACAATTAAATTGATTAAGCTCCAAGACATTTGGTTGATAGAACTATACCTTTGATACGAGGCAAGTAGCTTAGTTTAGTTTTAAAGGTTGGACAGTAAAAAAATATTGAAGAATCTCGACTTGTTGAAGTGTGAACTTGTGACACTAAGATCCATCCAAACTAAGAGATTGTAAGGAGTAGAATTAAATAAGTTCAACTTAGAATGCACCCTGGGAAAATTGATTGAAAATAATAAGTTTGGAGGGTATGAATCTCTCGAGCGAAGAATGAAATATTCGACTACTACGGGTTAGGAGTTGAGTCAATCACGAGCTTGATATATTTACATGAGTTTTACACGCATACGTTGAGTAATGCATATAATAGGTGGATGTTGATTTGGTTTTGCGTTGTTGAAGTTTTTCATTATATCGATTACTAAATTTCAATCCTGAGACATGGCAAGTTATCAAACCATGTTTTGTGTGGAATTAAGCCACAATTTTGTTTGAGGATAAACAATAATTCAAGTTTGGAGGTTCAATAAGTGTGTTTTACCCATTATTTAGGCCACAAAATATGGATAACTATTGGTAAATATATTAGAATGTGACTTAATTCTATATAAATTATGTTTTGTAAGATATACATTGTGGAATTTAGGAGAAACAAACGAAAAAAAATTCAAATAGAAGAAAACCAAAAGTTTAGTGACCAAAGTAAAAATAGTCGAACGATGACCCGAAAGAAGAAACGAAGATGTGAAAGAGTCGGAGACAAATTGAGCGAAGGAATGAGGTTTTGCAAGATGAAGAATAAGAGAAAAAAGAGATTACGAAACGAGAAAACGAAGTTCGGGATTCAAGTGCAACTTTTGGATTTTCATCTACACTATGCGGATGCATAGTGTAATATACCATGCGGTCGCATTGTCAGCTTTAGGGAGTTCCAGTGATGACTTTCATTGAACTACTCTATAGCATGAAGTTGTACTATGCTATAGCGTCGTTCATTTTTGGAGGAAAGATTCTTGTTTCCTTATATGATTCAGTAGGTGGTGGTGTTATTGGGTTCAACTGAAAGTGATGTTTCAACAGGTGGTGTTAGTGGATTCTTGTTGTGACAGTGGTGGTGGTGTTAGTGGTGAATGGAATGGAGTGACGGGATGTTGTCAACGAGATGGAGAACTGGGATATGGGAGGGTGTGTGGTTCCAACAGTGGAGAGGCAATAAGTTGTAGGTGGCAGAGATGGAAAATAAAGTGTATAGTTCCAGCTCACGATGTTTAGGGTTTGGTTTTGGGATAGTAATTTGAGTGAGGTGGCAAAAATGGTTAAGTTGGTGGTGTGGATAGCGAAATTCCGGGCAGCTAATTGCAAATGCATATAGTTGAAGGACGAGTCCACAGGCAAAAACTTGCCCGAATTCAGCAATGCTATCTGATTGTCCAATGGCTTTGAGCATGCACCCTGAATACCAGTAGACGAATGTGAGGATAACAGATGCACCAATATGCAATACAATTGCTCTCTGGAATATGATTCCCATTGTTCCATATTGCTTTGCACCATAAGCTTGCCCACAAACTGTTTGAACAGCACTTGCCATGCTCAACTGCATGTAATCATCATTCATCATTCAAAAAGAAACTTAGTAATTTAATTTTGATTTTTCAAATGTAGATTCATACCATCACTCCATAAGCAAGGCCTTGAATTCCTACACTGGCAATGGAGGCGGCTGCTAGCTCGACTGCACCCAAGTGCCCCACGAATATCAGTGTAACAAAACTCAGCATGTAATTAAATAGTCTAACTATAATTGAAGCTACAGATAGAAACCACAATAATTTAGACTCCCGTGTAATTAGTCCAGGGTCAACCTCATCAGATTCATACCCACTGGCTTGTTTTCCAAGAATTCTTCAATTGCATCTGCTGATAAATCCTGAATCTGCTGCAGCAATGGCTAGTTTTCTTCTGACCTCATCTTTGTCTACTTTTTTCTGACGTTACAATGAACAACATTTGAACTTATTTAAATTTCTTAGTCTCGATTCAATCAAGTATACCAAACATGCTAATATTGTGTACCTAACATTCCAAGTTGAAACATGCTAAAAACTATATATCCTTGGTAAGTAAAATTGGATCAAATTTATCTTCATTTATCTACAACATTAATCTGCTGAACATTTTACTAAGTGAATAAATGTTACTCGTCTTCAATAGTTTTAAAGTTGAAATGGTTCAATATAGTATCAAAATACAGAAATTTTATGTTCCAATCTCACCGATGATAAATGTATGTAATGATCAAGGTTTAGATAAAAACATCTAATATATACATGAGAGAGGTGCGTCGATTAAATTTAAATAAATAAAAGTATTTCTTTCTAACACTTTAAATTTATAGATAATGGAGTTAATTATCCAAAATAATAATAAGAAAATCCAAACAGTCATGATTTTTATTTTTATTTTTTTTTAAAAAATGACTTTTTCGAACATTTTCTTTAATGGTGCTAGTATAAACATGGTTAGTCAAAGCAAACATTAAAGTTATTCGCGAAGTATTTCAAAGTGGAAAATTAAAATAATCTTCCCGTGACTATTCAATACAATCGGCCAATGGTCAATGGTATCGTCCAAAATTTTCAGATAAACTAGAACCACATAATTTAAGTAAAATATTTCACATCTTCCAATGAATCCAAACATTACTTTGCAGAATTACCTTAGATTCCCAAAAAATCATAATGATTTTGAATTAACTAAAATGGGTTGTAACACACCCCAAAGCAGGATCAACATCAAATGCTTATACAGAAGGTCCATTGCTAGATTGTACACCTTCTACCCCACTTAAAACATGCTCAACAAAATCATCATTTACATATCTTGTTCCATTGAGTCCGTCCCTAGTAATTGAATATAATGGCACCGCAGGTGATGGTGGCAAAGCGACATTATCCATATCTGAGATATTTTTCGTCCCTCCAGTACAACCTGGGCACCTTTAAGGACCTTTAAAAACCTTAAAAGCTCCACCTCTACCTCTACCTCTACCCCCACCAAAGAACTCATAACCTTTTGAATCAAGGATAGACAATAAGATGAAATTTTTCTTCAAATTCAGAACATGTCGAACCGGCCAAGTGTTCTAATTGTCCAATCCAAAAGCTTCAATCTGACTATACCAATTCCAACAACTTGACAAGATGCGTTGTTTCCCATAACTACGACACATTTAGAAACTGTTTTATATGTAGTAAACAAGTCCTCATTAGGGCACATATGAAACACACATGTTGAATCAAGAATCCAATTATCTTCCAATTTAGACTAATGTCAGAAATAGCTAAGAAATCTCCACCACTTACAACGTTCTCCGCGAGATCTACTTTGCCTGAAGTATCTGAATATCTACTTGTAGCCATCCTTTATTTATTCTGTAATTTGCAGCAATCATTCTTCAAGTGCATCTTCTTCTTGCAGTAGTTACAAATCTGATTACTGAACTTAGACTTCGATCTGCCCCTTCTATAACCACCATGAACAATCATGCCTTCTCCATCTCTGACCTCAAAAGCCAAATGCTTCATCTCTTCTTTTAAATATAAAACATCATACACCTCCTCTATGATGAGAGTATCACGACTGTACAAGATCATGTCTCTAAATGAAGAAAATGAAGCAGACAATGAACACAATAGGATCAAGGCCTTATCTTCTTCATCATACTCTATTTCCAAAGTTTTCAAATCAACGACGATCTCTTTAAATACATAAACATATAAATTTCATAATTTTCTTAAGCATGCTTATAATTTTTGTGTTGGTATAGAAATCCGATTCGTATTTTCCTTTCACGAGGTCGAGTTCTTTGGTGGAGGTATTTCTCTTTGCTAATTCCTCTTCGCACAAAATCCAGTTTCAAATAACTTAAATGGATGGAGTGAGATTTTTCAAATCAGGGTCTGTTTGACTGGCGGAGTTTTTCATGGAAGTAGGAAAATATTTTCCTACTTTTACTTTTTTGATTGTTTGATATGCGAAATTTTTCACGAAAAATGTCTTCCTCCCTTTTTCTAAGTACAACCATTTGATGCACAAATGGTGGAAAAAAAATTCACTTTTATTGACAACTTTCATGCAAAATAACGTCAAACGAATGATGGTAAATTTTTTTTTTTCAAATTTTTTTTTTTGACAATGAGAACAAATTTTAGACTCAATAGTAGAAAAAATTATCACTTTAATGGACAAATTCCATAAAAAACGAAGTCAAATGAACACCAAATTTTCAACATTTTCTATGAAAAGTTATACCAATCAAACACAATTAATTATATTTCCCAGTAAAATATTTTCTAAGAAAATCAATTCCCTGTAAAACATTTTCTTTCTACCAATTTTTCACCCTTGCAATCAAACGGACCCTTAATGGATGGAGTGAGATTTTTCAAATCAGGATTAGCCCCATGTTTGATGGTCATTATTTGGGTAAAACATTGTTTTGAATATTGATTTTTAGGAGAATGTGTGGTTAAAAAGAAGGGAAAAGTTTTGAATTTACGTTTAGAACATTTATTGTGTGAACGTGTGGTTGAAAATAAGTATATATAATTTTTATTTTTTTCAAATAATGGTTGTCAAACAGAGGTTGAATTTGTTTTAAATTCTTGGCGACATTTCTTCTTGTTTTATAAATTGTGTATGCACACCATTTCCGTTGGCCTAAAAAATCTACATAATTTAGTTTTAATAATATAGTATGTAAATTTACGTTTATGTTTTTCAATAATTTCATTTGTACACACTTTAAGAGCTACCATGTGAACATTAATCTTCGTTAAGGCACACCATAGAAGACTAGTGATGAGTTTCATTGGGATCTCCCATATTGAAGAAGATAGCTAATGAAGACTCGAGCAACTCAATAAATCTCGATATTATGAGTAAGGAAAGAAATAAAATGAAATAAAAATTCTAAGTTGATATGGATTGTATGGGACATGGAGACCACTTGACAAAAGAAGTGGTGGACCCACTAGTTGTGACGAGACGATCGAGAATAGTGGCCGATATGAAAAGTGGTTTCATAGATTTGAGAAAATAAGTTAATCCTAAGATAAGTTTTAGATATTTCTAACCAAGGTCAAGAGAATATGCTAGGAACGCATTTGGATACATTCATGAAGTAGTACTTCATTTTTTACTGCTTTACTTTATTTCTACTATAAGAGAAGTAGTACTTCCCCATTTATAGCTTTGTTTCATTTCAATTGTAATTAAGGTATTCGTCCGCCACAAGTGATGACATATTAATAAATTCTTGGAGGTACAGCCCTCCTTCCTCCCAATCAAAAAAATATGTTGCGAAGAAATTAGGCATTTTAATGAAAAACTGTTACTCCGCCATTACTAATATATTTCTCTATATGGTTTCGAGTAAATTACAGAGCAAGTTACTTCCTAGTGACTTGTGACTCATAAACATCTTGAGACGAGTGACCATTACAAAAGCTCATTATATGATTGATTCGATGGGCTCACTCCTAATATCGTGTTTCATTTTGAACCCTTTACTTTACATCTAGGGCTCATCGAAGCCCTATTCCGTTGATTGTGAAACCCATTAGGGTTAAAATGAGTATATTTCAAGCCCCTGATTGACAACAGTTCAACAAACTACTTTTGCGATGTTTTGTCAAATGAAGAAGCTCACATTTTATTCTTTTGTTTTTCAGTATATTTTGAATAACAAGCATAGATCTTTAATTTCTATTATATATAGAAATTTCATATGAATAGATTCTTTAAAATTGATACTGACGTTTCATCACAAGTGTTTAGATGAATTTGTATATAGGTGGATGGGAAATCACTTGCATAATTTTTAATTTTGGAAAAGTAGAAAAAATAGAGGAGACTAGCCTAATATAAAAATAGTGGCGTTAACAAGGATGAGTATCAATAATCTTTTTGCAATTTATAATTCTATGAAAAAAGAATGGCTCCTAGTAAGTATATAAGTGGTTCCTAGTGAGTTCAAAAAATAAAAAGGTTCATAGTCTAAAGACTAATGGCCAATATCATGTATATTGAGATAAATTACATAGTTCCTAGTAGGTATAAATATTATTAGCCATTAATATTATTTAGGAAAAGTAAAAATTTTACTAGTAGGTTCAAAAACTACTAACCATGAAATGTAAGAATTTTGGAAATGACACTTTACTGTTTCTTGAAGATAGGTTCAAAAGCTACTAACCATTACTGTTTCTAGATGAGATATTTTGAGAAATGACTTGGAGGAGGGATCGGTGGAAGAAAAAGGTTCACGGAAATGGTTGTCGTCAATGGAAAATGTCCCTACGTTTCATTTTTTTTTCGTATTTTCGTCATTATTTCAACGTTTCATTGTGGAAAACATCATTTTCAGAACAAAACGTTCCTACGTTTGACACTTCTTATGGAAAATGTCCATACGTTTCATTTTTTTTTTTGCATTCTCGTCCTTATTTCAGTGTTTCATTGCGGAAAACATCATTTTCACCATTTTTAATTTAAAATGACCAATATACCCTTATATTTAAATAAAAAAAAGAAGAAAAATAAAGAACAAATAAAAATCTTACTCTTGAACTTTTTAAAAAGTATAAATGAGTCCAAATAAATATAATTTTGCTCTCTAATTTTGGGGCGATTTTTGCCCCTCTAGCCGCCATTTATGGAGCCAAATTTCGGCATGCTCCGGCCACCTAAACCACCAGAAAATGGTACCGGTGGAAAGCCCTTAACCTCATCTTCAATTCCATACCAATATCTCCCTATAACTCCAAGTATTCCGGCCGGTACAAAGCTTCAATGTTTACTGCCTGAAAATCTGAAAAAGGCCGATTTCTTCACTTCCGACCACCATACATGTCGGGGCTCATCACAGACAAACCCCCCCACCTCTGGACGACCCCACTCATGCAATCAATTGTAACCAAACACCAAGTTTAGATGCTGAATTTAACACAGAACTTCTCCTTGTCGCGACGCACGCGACATCGCCTAAGGAGAAGTCAGTTTTCGACGTCGTCTGGATAAAAAGAGGTTGCGGACCGCATGGGCTAGGTTCGCCTTCACCTGGCGCACCTAGCCTACCCTTGGGTCTCCTCCAATTTGACTTCAATCGATCGGAATTTGAATATGAAATGCATGTAGGCGCGAAATTGGCATTTTTCAGATTTTTAGGCAGCAATCTTTGAAGCTTTGTAAAGGCCGGAATACTTGGAGTTATAAGGAGATATTGGTATGGAATTGAAGAAGAGGTTAAGGGCTTTCCAGTGGTACCATTTTTCGGTGGTTTAGGTGGCCGAAGCTTGCCGAAATTTGGCTCCATAAACGACGACTAGAGGGGCAAAAATTGCCACAAAATTAGAGAGCAAAATTATATTTATTTGGACTCATTTGCACTTTTTTAAAAAAGTTCAGGAGTAATATTTTAATTTTTTTTCTTTGTTTTTCTTCTCTTTTTTTTTTATTTAAATAAAAGGCTATATTGATCATTTTAAGTTAAACAAATGGTGAAACGAATGTTTTCCGCAATGAAACGTTGAAATAAGGACGAAATGCAAAAAAAAGAAATGTAGGGACGTTTTCCAAAAGAAGTGTCAAATGTAGGGATATTTTGTTATGAAAAGGATGTTTTTCGCAATCAAATGTTGAAATAAGGACGAAAATGCGAAAAAATGAAACGTAGGAACGTTTTCCACAAGAAGTGTCAAATCTTGGGACGTTTTGTGCTATTAAGCCGTATAAATATTATTAGCCATTAATATTATTTAGGGAAAGTAAAAATTTTACTAGTGCGTTCAAAAACTACTAACCATTAAATGTAAGAATATTGGAAATGACACTTTACTGTTTCTTGAAGATAGGTTCAAAAACTACTAACCATACTATTTCTAGATGAGATATTTTGAGAAATGGATTGGAGGAGGGATCAGTGGAAGAAAAAGGTTCACGGAGATGGTTGTCGTTAGTGGCTATGTTTCCAAGCATGGTGTCATTGGTGGTGGTGGAATTTGCTATGGGGTAAAGTAGTTCTGATATCATGTTAAAGAAGAATACTGAGAGCAACTGAGTCATGTATTGTATTTTACACTAACATTATAAAATTACATATGAACTGTCCTAAAATTACTAAACACCGATGACATGTCGTATTAATCCATTGATTCTAGTCCAAGTCTCTATAAATGGGGTTTCCATCTTAGAACATTATTCCAAGTATTTACACGTTACAATTACTTCCATCAAAATGTTAGTCCAAACTCCTGTTTGGTACACATTAAAATTTTCATTTTCATTATTGTACTCATTTTCAATCATACATTTTTCAATAAAATAATATTTTCCATCACATCAATAACTTTTCCTTCTTTTTCAACCACACAATGTAATTAAGGATGTTTTTATCTATTTAGTTATTTACAATGACATATTTGCAAATTTATCAATAAATAATACTACAAAAAAAAAAAAAAAATTAGTAGTATAAATATAATTTTATAAGCCATTATAAGCATGTATTAACCCTTATACTAATGGTGTGTGTATCTCCGATGATATGTCATATCAATTCATTGATTTAGTCCAAATCTCTATACATAGGGTTTCCATCTTGGAACATTATTCCAAGTCTTTACATGTTATATTTACTTCCATCTTAAAATGTTATCCAAGTCTTTATAGGTTATAATTCATTATTTTTATATTCAGGTAAGGTTGAAGGTTTAGCACTAACAATACATCAACCATTAAATAAAAAATGGGCGCTTTGTTGGGAGCAAAAGAAATCCCATATCGGCTAGACATGAGAAATATTATGGGTTTATAAGTATAGGACAATATCTCCATTGGTAATGGACACATTTTGTGGTAACACCCTAAAAGCACATCCATGATGAGTTTAGGCGCCAAAGTGGACATAATCCATACCATTGGAAGATATTGGTTGTCCATTAACCCAACAAGTGGATCAGAGCCAGTGCCAAAACTTAAGCCACGAGGAACGCAGTGGCAAAGCATGGTGGAAGTTATCTAATTAGGCCTCATGATCTGACCTAAAAAATATCACGCTTTGAGGTACCCTTGTGTCGAAAAGTCTTCCCTGAATATAAAAATATGGTGGCAATGGGTTGAGCAGGGTCCGTTGGTCTAAGGGGAGATGGTAAACGACGGTTACAAGATCGATTGGGGATGAATTATCGTTGAGGGGAGAACCACAATGAAATGTGGTCCTTCGTTTGAGGGAATGATTGTTGGGAGCAAAAGAAGCCCCACATCGCCTGAGACTGAAAATATAATGGGTTTATAAGTGTAGGATGAGGCCTTTTGGGGTAAAAACCAAAGCAAATCATGTGAAGGCTTTTGGCCCCAAAGTGAACAAATATCATTCCAATCTGGAGATATGTGGTGTCCATAAACCCAACAAGCTTAATTGGGTAAGTTTCCTTATATTCAAATAAATGATCATTTTGACTCAAAGCTTGGGCTTTAGTCATTTGTAACCTTAAATAATCTGTGATATTCTCATATTCATTACATTTGTTGTTCCCGAAGTCATTTGGAAGGAGAAAATATCAAAATTAGGTAACATGTCAAATTTGAAAATTTTCAGTAAAACAGATAATAATAAAAATGGGTCCTAATATTAAATATATGTTTTTTTTTTTTATTTTTTAGGTAAGTTCAATAACCATTTGAATTTCAAAGTTCTATGCTGGTTTAGTCATTTTCTGGAGGCTTATATTCCAAATATCGCAAATATATTGTTCTAATGTGATTTTGGATGAGCTCTATCTTCCAATCCATGAAACTTAATGTAAAACCAGAAAACCCTATTTTTTTTTAACGTGGCTTAACAATCTGAACTTTCAATGTCAATGATTATGCAGTTTTTCTAAAATAAAATAATTCTTTTCTTGCACGGGCCGTAGTGTAATAAACAACAGTATGCCAATATGTCTGTTAACGATAATTGGATATTTTTTATTTTTTTATAATCTCGGGATGTTGAGAAGATGTCATAAAAATAATTGGTGCAATTTTTTAAGCAATAGTGATGATCTTCCTTCTTTTCTTTTTCTTTGTTTTTTGTTTCCTGGTGGACAAATACGAATCTAGCTGTCTGTTCATGCAAATCTCGCAAGCGTACGGGATCGTCGACAAGTAATAGAATTGATGAGCTGAAAGTATCGTCCCACAAGGAAGATATAATCTAGTTTACTAGTTATGTATAGAATTCCAATTATGTAAAGAAATATAGAGTAGTTGGATTTTAATGCTAAGTTATCTAACCACAGCGGTAAAAAGTGTTTTTTTTTTATTTGTCAATATGGATGATTGTATTGGATTCTGAATGGCAATATTGTTTTTATTTCAATTCTTGATTCGTAATCTAGCTCCGTTCATGCTTTCTTAACATCGATAATTCCTAATTGTCATTAATTCTCTTTTCAAAGACAAATTAAATCTCATTTAACATGACCAAAACATCTCTCTTCATTACAAGAATTCGAATGATTAGAATGCATTCAAAGTTAGATTATCTATATGATTGCACACGTGATAAATGTTATTTAACATCTATTGTACATATATTTAATTTTGCCATGTTCTAAACTTATAGTGTGTCTCCCAACCATACAACAAGCAACTATTATCCTAATTGGTGGCCAATTAAATTAATAATGCAATGGGTTATGCAAATTATTCAAGAAAACGCAAGAAATAACTAAACTTCTAGTTTTGAATTAAAAAACAATAAACATAGGGTTCATCTTCATCAATACAAAAACGCGGATTTAGCCTAGCATGTTAATATATAAATTACAAGAAGATGATAGAAAAATATCACCCGACATCAAGAAATAACTAAAAAAGAATGTTTGATCTTCAAAACCTAAAGTGAATTTTTCAAAATCTTGATGTAATATTGACCTTCAATCCCTTTCCAGGCTTGATTTCCTCTCTCAAAATATAATTGACCCCTTGGTTCTTTTATGAGTTTGATGAAACTATGGTGTTTGAAGAGGCTAGAGAGGTTCTTTCATGTGTATCCCTCATTCTCTATTTATAAAGCCAGAAAAAAGTCAAAATCACGTCTAATTTGGTTTCCAAAAGAGTTTGAATCACGAAAAGGAAACTAAAGATTCCTCTATGGCAAAAGATTTTTGTGCGCGCGCACCAGTATTAGTGTTGCGTGCGTTTCGTAGAACAAAATGACTCTCGGGTTGGGGGAAAATAAGGTTTGCACGCGTGCCATGATTCCTTTTGCGTGCGCAGGTTTGTGTCTGAACATCTTTCGGTATGTTGACCATAACTTTCTTTACAGAAATCCGATTGAATCTGATTCAAAATGAGTTGGAAAGATATTAAAAGGGTTACAAATCTTCTAGAAATCAAATTTTCCATTTCAAATGATTGCTATCCGAAAAATGGGTCTCAAAGTTGAGAACTAAACATACGCAGCATAACTTCTTCAGTTGGAAATTTATTTGTGAAAATACTTCCACTATATTTCACTAATTTGACCTCCAATTGCACCCAATCAATTGATCCTACTATGATCATCAATCATCATTTTTGTAGCTCCGAATAACTACTAATGTACACTTTGATCTCCAAAACTTTGAAACATTTCCTTCAATTTTTCGCATGTTCTTCGTTCATTTATTCAAATCCACATTTGCATTGAGTTTTCAACCTAACAAACAATAATTACCAAAATTAAGCCTATAACTCATCCAAATCACTAACAAATAATCTAATTTAATGGCCTAGATAAGTGTACAAATACACTTATCAACACCTTAAACTGAACATTTGTTTGTACTCAAACAAAACTATAACCTAACTTCAACAAAAATTATAAACAAGCAATATGGTTAGATATTTACCTTGTTGTTAAAGCTCGGAATGTCATGTATTAAAACTACTGAACTGCTACAGCGAAATTAAAATGCTAAAACTAATTTCCTACTATTCAATGCAAAACCGACGTGTATGTGGGAAAATTTTGTCAACACCATAACTTCAATAACAGTTGACTCAATCCCAACCATGATAGTCAAATTGTTTCCTTCCTCATCTCGTGAGTTTCACAAAGCCTCAACTTATTCTTTTTACTCTTTTCCGCAGGTGTGATATAAAGTTGAATTTTTAATATAATTATTTTTTTATTTTTTCATATATTTTGGTTCGATTTTGCTAATTGCAGTTCAACAATCAACAAATGCAGATCTCTCCATATTTTATATATTCAACCTCTAAGATCATTAAGTTAACAATCACTTGTCAAAATTCTAATTATCTCGAATAAGTGATCAGAGCTTAATCAAGACATGTATTGACGATTCTTTATTTTTTATTTTTTTTTGCAAACTCCTTCCTCTCCATTAACTTTTCCTAATGACCATTAGGCGAGCTTTCAGTTGACTCAAACTAGGACACCAAGTTTTTTTAGAAGACCCTTGCTGATTAATCACTCAAGTCATAGGCTACGAACAGAAGTTTCACAACAAGACAATCATTTTCTTTTTCATGAAATGCATATAGTGTAATACCCCCTCATTAAACACTTATCCAAGTAAAACGACCTCTAACTTAAGATTTCACCTAATTTTCATCTTATTCTGGCATTACAATCCAACAAAAAATTTAGCACAACATGGAATCCATATTTACTCAGTCTAATATGAACAGCTTAATTCACTCCAAATAACCTTAAAATTGGGTTTAATATGTACTTCTAGTGGTTAACTAGATTAGTATCTAAGGTGCAGTAATTTTTTTTTTATCATCCTATTTCAAATTGAATCAAAGTATTTTTTTCATGCTTTGAAATAAGAAAAAAAAAAAAAAAAAAAAAATATAGTTTTCATCGTGAACAAGTAAAATCAACTCTAAAAACCATGTAACTTTTTTTGCAATTTATAATCTAATACAAGATTCCAAATGTATGCATCATAGTAGGCAAAATTAGTCTAACGCAAGCACACACAAAAAAAAAAGCTATTTTTTTTGGCCACTCGAATAAGCACACAAGCAAATATAAACTCAATATTTTTCCACACTTAAACTTATAACATACATTGTCATCAATAGTCAAAAAAAAATATTTTTTTTTTTTAATATATAAAAACTAAGGGCAAAGAATGGTACTAAGTACTCCCTAATATATATTTCAAGGTGGTGAATGGATTGTTATGAAAGGTCTGGCTCACTTGCTATGTGTTTTCTTTTCCAATGTGTTCAAGTGTCAGTTTCTTCATATCGTAAAAATCAATCAAATTGGAACACTTTATAATAAACTCTTAACACTTCCTAAATGGAAATATATGGATAAAGATACCATATACTAATTAAAAGCAATAATATTTATAAGTCTATATTCTAGAAAACAAAGGTAAATAAAAAGAGAAAGTAAAATTGGGTTGCCTCCCGATAAGCGCTTGTTTATAGTCATTAGTTTGACTTTGTTGTTTTGGCTATTTATGGTGGTTTGAATAGAGAGTTTTCAGTCTTGCTACGGCTGCAGCTGGTTAATTATTCTTCAAATTCAATCTTTCGAGCTTCCAGATTACAAGATTTCCATTATTGTCCCACCCAACAATTCCACATTCTTCCTTCTTATTCTCATGACTTCTCCAATGGTCTATCATTTTGCACTCCTTAATGTCTGAAGGTTGCTTAAGTGGAGTTTCAGGTGAAATTTGTTGTTTTTTCTTCACTCTTAAGATTATTCACCATTTTCAAAATCCATTAATACTCATGCAGTAGATAATAATGGTTCCCAAAATTCGGAATAGCTTGAGCATTCCATATCAAGGATAATGAAATCGGCTAGAAAGAAGTTATCTCCAACTTTGATAAGCACATCCTCTACCACTTCATAAGGATACTTGAGTGTCTTATCAGCCAGCTGTAGGCTTATTGATGTTGTTTTTGGATCATCCAATCCTAATTTCTTGTAGATAGATAGGCACTCAAATTACTACTTGATTACAGAATCAATTAAGGCCGTTTTAAATTATTTTGAACTTTCCTATAGAGCAAGGTACAATGAAACTCCCTTGATCTTTAGTTTAAGATGGGAACATATGCTTATGACTGACCTTGTCTTAACTAGTTGACTGTTCGACTTTTCTCCTTGTGTAACATTTGTTGATTCTTCAGACTGAACTACTTGTTCTTCGCCCATGGTAGGTATCTGAATCTCCTCGATCCCTTTCTTTTGGGCAGCTAAACTCCACTTTTCGTTGTGATGGTCTGGACTAGTTCTTCTTTAGGCTGTTTTTGAAGCCATTGAGAAAATGGAGCGTGCGACACATAAGCTCGAACATGGGTAGCACGCTTAATTTCTGGTGTCTTAATAATTGCCTAACTCACAGCTCTCCACTACTAATACTGTTCCCGTGGGTTCTTTTCTATGTCACTTGGTAGAGTACCTTGTGTTCTGTTGGCTAATGCAGCTGCCATTTGACCAATCTGAGTTTCCAGATTTCTAATTACAGCCTCCTGGTTCTGAATAAGTCCCTATTGGTTTGAAAAATTATTCTCACTCTTAGTAATGAATTGAGTCAATAATTCCTCCATTGATAGCTTTCTGTTTTGCTGCTGTTGTTGTTGTTGGAATCCTGGTGGTCTTGTCTGAAAGTTTCCTACTAGTCATTGACTTTGATTGTTGGCCTATGAAAAATTTGGATGATTGCTCTAATCTGGATTATAGGTATTGAAGTAAGGATTGTTCTGCTGCCTATGAGCATTTTGTGCATAACTGACTTCCTCAGGCTAATAAACATAGGTTGAGGCCAAAGGACAACTTGATAGGTCTAAGGTATTGTCCAATGGGATATCCATTATTGACCCTCTTGCTGAAGCATCGGCTATGTTGTGAAATTTAGGTCTCAAGCCTGAATACAATATGCAGATTTTAGAGTCCTTATGAATGTTCAGATTGGGGCACTTCCTGAAGTAATCTTTGAATCTTTCCTAAACTTCTGGATAGCTCTCAAGGTCCTTCTGCTTTGCTTGAAGGTAGTACTTATCATTTTTCTGAATTGATGGACTCGAGGTGGAAAAAATTTCAAAGGAATTTTTTGGCACCATGTTATTCCATGAAACAATGCTCCCAGGGATTAGTGAGTTTAGCTAATCTCGTGTACCGTCCTTTAAGGTGTGAGTGAATAAGCGCAGTCGAAAATCATCAGCAGACATGCCTTCATGGCTAATCATATCGCACAGCATTAAGAAGGCTTGAATATGTTCACGAGGATTCTCAATTGATCTTCCAAAGAACCTGATATCGTGATAATTTTGAAATAGGTTGATAACATTAAGTCTGATATGGAAGTAAGCATGTCCAAACGACGGATATATGATAGGTGGTTGCACAGGAGCAGGAATGTGATTTACATAATCCTTCACTAAAGTTTCTCCATCATTTTTTGCTGCCCTCAGTTGGTCTGGTTGAACTGGTTGAGGTAGTTGTAATGGATTCTGAACCTGATTTGGATTTTGATTTTCCGCCATTTCTATTGCTTCTATATGTTCTCTTCTTCATTGTCTAAATGTTTTTTTTATTTCAATATCTATTGGAAGAAACTCCATCTCGTTAGAATCTCGTATAAATTATAATTTTTCTAAAAAGCAGTAATAAAGAGACTTTAGTTCAATAAATGCCTAAAAAATAAACCTAAATAACTTCAAATTTAAAATAAACTATAAACTCAAATTAAATAAAAATTATTCCCGACGCGGCACCCAAAAAACTTGTTCTTGCAAAACTCGCAAGCGTACAGGATCGTTTGACAAGTAATCAAAATTGATAAGTTGAAGTATCGTCCCACAAGGAATAAATTTAATTCAAGTTTACTAGTTATGTATAGAACTCGAATTATGTAAAGAAAATAAGAGTTTAATTAGCATTTTATGCTCAATTTAAGAAAGCAGTAAAAAGTGTTTCTTTTGTAAAATTATGGATGATTGTATGGATTTCGAATCATCTATTGCCCATATATTTCAATTCTGATTATAATCTAAGTTCGTTATTGACAATTGATAATTCTATTATAATTAATTCTCTTTTCCAAGACAAATTAAATATACTCTAACCACGACCCAAATCTATTCTTAGTCCGAATTGTTCATCCTCACACTAGATTTATCATCACTCAAAGTCACGGCTATTGGCCTTACGTCTATGCTTTATTCAAATTTTTCTTCATATTAAGGACATTCATTTCTAATGTGACATAACCCTAATACTCATGGCATCTAACATATTGGATTTTCTTATCGGGAGTCCTAAAGTTATTCTTTTACGTTTATCTTTCATGAATTTACTAGGGACTTCAGTTTTCTATTCTTGAGGTTTTCTCCTATTCTTCATCACTTCTTGAATTTTATTACGAGAATACGCTATTTCGTCATCCCTGAGCTTCTCAACATCAGTAGAATTCCACTCTCTTCTTCCTAATAGTAATCATGCTATGGCTTTAACCTTTTTAGGTTGAGCGACGGTGAGTTCAATTGCTGTAACTTTAGGCCTAAACCTTTTAAGTAGAGATCTAAGACTTTTCTAACGATCATGGACTTGAGGATCTTTTCATCTAGGTTGAAAGTCGAATTGACTATATCATTAAGCTCAAATAAAATCATCACAATTTTAGTTCCTTCATGTTGTAGTTTTAAAATGTCCCAAAACTTTTTTAACAGTCTCACACATCGAAACTCTCATAAATTCTTTAGCAGACACAACCATGAAATGGTATAAAGGCCCTTACTTTTCTAGTTACAATCAGTTTAATCATCTTGACCAAAATGAAATATTAGTAGGTGTAACTACACCAACAACAGTAGTTGAAGGTGGAATCCACCAGTTTGACGTTAATCCAAAATACATTCAATCCAATGCTTTAAGGAAGCTCTCATTCGAACTTTTCAATAACCATAATTGCTTCCGCGGAAAAATCGAGGCACAAACAGTGACTAACTCAATTACAATTAGATTAATTTAAGGGTCAGGAATGAAATTAAGCTCTGATACCAATTGAACAAATTACGAAGTTCGGCCCAAATTACATCTAGAGGGGGGTGAATACCATAAATGCAATTTATTAAATATAATTAAATAGCAACAAGTTACTAATTAAATATCTAGATGGTTATGCAATCAATTCAATTATCCGATATTTGAATATCGTAGAAATATTAAAGCGATCCAATAAAATTAAATAAAAAAAAAAAAATGATCACGGAGAAACCAATTCGGTAAAAATCTCGAAAACACTTTGCAAGTCAACAATCCACTATGAACGATATTAAACTTACAGTTACCAAACTAGACGACGGTACGTACTATCTGATCTCCTTATAGCAATTCAAATAGCTATCTTGGATTCTCTACTCCTGCACCAATTCCTAGCTATAGTTTCTAAAGCTCTCATGAATTGTGTTCTCCTACATCAACTCCTAGCTTTGTGAAATCGTCTGTCTCCTGTGGATGCACGAAGAACTCTACGTTCTTCAATGATTGGAACTTCAGTCAACTTTCCTTAATTTTCTGAAACTTTGACTGATATGAAGCAAGAAGCAGTTTTGGTATTTGGATTTTAAGATCTAATGTTTTTCTCGACCACCCAAGAAAATTTAAATTTTTAATGAATTTTGAAATAATCGAAGATCTCAAAAGAAGAAAGAGAATACTGGAAAAGCAAAAGAGTTTTCTTAATGATCAACCTTAGAAATACGTTCTGTGGCGTTTGGATATTTATAAATAGGTTAGGAATGACTGGGTCAGGAAAAAGCCTTTAAAAAGCGAATTAAAAAATTCCCAGCTTTGATAGCCTGTCGCTTGAGCGAATGGCTAGCGATAATCAAGCGATGGGTTGTCACTCGAGCGACAGGCTGTTGCTCGAGTGAAGGGTGAGCGACAGTTAAGCGATGAAGTCTCTATATTTGACGGTCGAACCAAATATTGGCGACAGTCTAGCAGATCCGTGCCTTTTTCCTTCTTTTCTAGCTCTCGACCCCTAGACCTAAAATATCATAACGTATACTAATTCCACTCTACTCCTTGACTTTTTACAACATATAACCTTAAGTCTTTTTGTTCACAAATTGGCAATTACATTAAATAACTACACAAAAGTGTTGCATCAATTACTTCTAAAAATCCTTAAAAATATATTGTAAGAGACAGTGTGGACTTCATGAGCCTCGGATGAATTGAGAGCCTCAGAGGGTCTTTGTGTTGGTCCTCTGAGTGACAGAGCTTAGTTTTTTTTTTTTTGTTTCTTTAGGAAGTGTTTCAACCCAAGTTGTAGTGCTTCGTCTAGGGAGTAGTGCTCCGGTATGAGCATCAATAGTTTGTAATAGTTTTTTATATTTGATCACTTGGGTCTTTGTTAACTTTTTTCTGTTTATTCTCTTCAACCACATGGATTTTGAGCCTCAGTGGTGAGGTGTAACAAACATATCTTTAGACTATCCACTATTTTTCATGTCTAATTATTTACTGCATTTCTCTTGTCCATGAAGTACACTTTTTGGCGAATTATTAGCTAAATGGTTCAATTTCGTATTTAGTTACATATTTTGATGGCTCCGATGCCATTATTTTCAGCTTTGATTTGTAGTTTTTTGAGCCTTAAAAGGACAATAAAGTGGATCTCCTAGCGCCCAAATTAGTGTTCATTGCCCTTCAATGTAAAGCATTTCTATTAGTCTGGGTCTAATATACTTAATACATTGGGTCTTCTTCCAACTCACGTATTAGGTCGGTCGTTTCTATAGGAAAATTACAAATTTATTCAATTTGTTTATTCAAGCATGTATGATTTGAGATAATTGAATCACTGTTAAGTGCAATTGTTGTAATACAAACCACGATTTGAGAAGTTGAAGTTATATGGCAATTGATAATCGAAGTATATGACAAGCATGAATATAAAACAAGAAATCTGCACCAAGAAAAAAAAAAAAAAAATTTTTATTTTGATTAATAATAATGAAGAAGAGAGAAAAATTACAATAGATTCTATAATTCTAGAAGAGTCTAATATTTATCAGAAAACATGTAAGGGACGTCCAAACTCTCATAGTAGAGTTGTTGATGAAGTATGATGGGCGAACAACCGGGGGGAGGGGGAGTCCAAAACGAAGTAAGGATAAGAATAAACTGGAAAACTGAACAGGTCTGCGGTGGGCCCCCGGGTGCCCCAGCGCCCATGCTGGCGGCGGGTAGTCTATCTCAAGTTTTTTTTTTAATTACATGTTCTCCATCAAAATATTATTCAAGTCTAATACTAATTTTCAACTCCCAATGAGCTTTCAAAATAGAACTTCAACTGACATAAGACTCCAATAGCATTTCAAACTTGAATCAATAATTCAAGTTTGGAGGTTCAATAAGTGTGTTTTACCCATTATTTAGGCCACAAAATATGGATAACTATTGGTAAATATATTAGAATGTGACTTAATTCTATATAAATTATGTTTTGTAAGATATACATTGTGGAATTTAGGAGAAACAAACGAAAAAAAATTCAAATAGAAGAAAACCAAAAGTTTAGTGACCAAAGTAAAAATAGTCGAACGATGACCCGAAAGAAGAAACGAAGATGTGAAAGAGTCGGAGACAAATTGAGCGAAGGAATGAGGTTTTGCAAGATGAAGAATAAGAGAAAAAAGAGAAAACGAAACGAGAAAACGAAGTTCGGGATTCAAGTGCAACTTTTGGATTTTCATCTACACTATGCGGATGCATAGTGTAATATACCATGCGGTCGCATTGTCAGCTTTAGGGAGTTCCAGTGATGACTTTCATTGAACTACTCTATAGCATGAAGTTGTACTATGCTATAGCGTCGTTCATTTTTGGAGGAAAGATTCTTGTTTCCTTATATGATTCAGTAGGTGGTGGTGTTATTGGGTTCAACTGAAAGTGATGTTTCAACAGGTGGTGTTAGTGGATTCTTGTTGTGACAGTGGTGGTGGTGTTAGTGGTGAATGGAATGGAGTGACGGGATGTTGTCAACGAGATGGAGAACTGGGATATGGGAGGGTGTGTGGTTCCAACAGTGAAGAGGCAATAAGTTGTAGGTGGCAGAGATGGAAAATAAAGTGTATAGTTCCAGCTCACGATGTTTAGGGTTTGGTTTTGGGATAGTAATTTGAGTGAGGTGGCAAAAATGGTTAAGTTGGTGGTGTGGATAGCGAAATTCCGGGCAGCTAATTGCAAATGCATATAGTTGAAGGACGAGTCCACAGGCAAAAACTTGCCCGAATTCAGCAATGCTATCTGATTGTCCAATGGCTTTGAGCATGCACCCTGAATACCAGTAGACGAATGTGAGGATAACAGATGCACCAATATGCAATACAATTGCTCTCTGGAATATGATTCCCATTGTTCCATATTGCTTTGCACCATAAGCTTGCCCACAAACTGTTTGAACAGCACTTGCCATGCTCAACTGCATGTAATCATCATTCATCATTCAAAAAGAAACTTAGTAATTTAATTTTGATTTTTCAAATGTAGATTCATACCATCACTCCATAAGCAAGGCCTTGAATTCCTACACTGGCAATGGAGGCGGCTGCTAGCTCGACTGCACCCAAGTGCCCCACGAATATCAGTGTAACAAAACTCAGCATGTAATTAAATAGTCTAACTATAATTGAAGCTACAGATAGAAACCACAATAATTTAGACTCCCGTGTAATTAGTCCAGGGTCAACCTCATCAGATTCATACCCACTGGCTTGTTTTCCAAGAATTCTTCAATTGCATCTGCTGATAAATCCTGAATCTGCTGCAGCAATGGCTAGTTTTCTTCTGACCTCATCTTTGTCTACTTTTTTCTGACGTTACAATGAACAACATTTGAACTTATTTAAATTTCTTAGTCTCGATTCAATCAAGTATACCAAACATGCTAATATTGTGTACCTAACATTCCAAGTTGAAACATGCTAAAAACTATATATCCTTGGTAAGTAAAATTGGATCAAATTTATCTTCATTTATCTACAACATTAATCTGCTGAACATTTTACTAAGTGAATAAATGTTACTCGTCTTCAATAGTTTTAAAGTTGAAATGGTTCAATATAGTATCAAAATACAGAAATTTTATGTTCCAATCTCACCGATGATAAATGTATGTAATGATCAAGGTTTAGATAAAAACATCTAATATATACATGAGAGAGGTGCGTCGATTAAATTTAAATAAATAAAAGTATTTCTTTCTAACACTTTAAATTTATAGATAATGGAGTTAATTATCCAAAATAATAATAAGAAAATCCAAACAGTCATGATTTTTATTTTTATTTTTTTTTTTAAAAATGACTTTTTCGAACATTTTCTTTAATGGTGCTAGTATAAACATGGTTAGTCAAAGCAAACATTAAAGTTATTCGCGAAGTATTTCAAAGTGGAAAATTAAAATAATCTTCCCGTGACTATTCAATACAATCGGCCAATGGTCAATGGTATCGTCCAAAATTTTCAGATAAACTAGAACCACATAATTTAAGTAAAATATTTCACGTCTTCCAATGAATCCAAACATTACTTTGCAGAATTACCTTAGATTCCCAAAAAATCATAATGATTTTGAATTAACTAAAATGGGTTGTAACACACCCCAAAGCAGGATCAACATGAAATGCTTATACAGAAGGTCCATTGCTAGATTGTACACCTTCTACCCCACTTAAAACATGCTCAACAAAATCATCATTTACATATCTTGTTCCATTGAGTCCGTCCCTAGTAATTGAATATAATGGCACCGCAGGTGATGGTGGCAAAGCGACATTATCCATATCTGAGATATTTTTCGTCCCTCCAGTACAACCTGGGCACCTTTAAAAACCTTAAAAGCTCCACCTCTACCTCTACCTCTACCCCCACCAAAGAACTCATAACCTTTTGAATCAAGGATAGACAATAAGATGAAATTTTTCTTCAAATTCAGAACATGTCGAACCGGCCAAGTGTTCTAATTGTCCAATCCAAAAGCTTCAATCTGACTATACCAATTCCAACAACTTGACAAGATGCGTTGTTTCCCATAACTACGACACATTTAGAAACTGTTTTATATGTAGTAAACAAGTCCTCATTAGGGCACATATGAAACACACATGTTGAATCAAGAATCCAATTATCTTCCAATTTAGACTAATGTCAGAAATAGCTAAGAAATCTCCACCACTTACAACGTTCTCCGCGAGATCTACTTTGCCTGAAGTATCTGAATATCTACTTGTAGCCATCCTTTATTTATTCTGTAATTTGCAGCAATCATTCTTCAAGTGCCTCTTCTTCTTGCAGTAGTTACAAATCTGATTACTGAACTTAGACTTCGATCTGCCCCTTCTATAACCACCATGAACAATCATGTCTTCTCCATCTCTGACCTCAAAAGCCAAATGCTGCATCTCTTCTTTTAAATATAAAACATCATACACCTCCTCTATGATGAGAGTATCACGACTGTACAAGATCATGTCTCTAAATGAAGAAAATGAAGCAGACAATTAACACAATAGGATCAAGGCCTTATCTTCTTCATCATACTCTATTTCCAAAGTTTTCAAATCAACGACGATCTCTTTAAATACATAAACATATAAATTTCATAATTTTCTTAAGCATGCTTATAATTTTTGTGTTGGTATAGAAATCCGATTCGTATTTTCCTTTCACGAGGTCGAGTTCTTTGGTGGAGGTATTTCTCTTTGCTAATTCCTCTTCGCACAAAATCCAGTTTCAAATAACTTAAATGGATGGAGTGAGATTTTTCAAATCAGGGTCTGTTTGACTGGCGGAGTTTTTCATGGAAGTAGGAAAATATTTTCCTACTTTTACTTTTTTGATTGTTTGATATGCGAAATTTTTCACGAAAAATGTCTTTCTCCCTTTTTCTAAGTACAACCATTTGATGCACAAATGGTGGAAAAAAAATTCACTTTTATTGACAACTTTCATGCAAAATAACGTCAAACGAATGATGGTAAATTTTTTTTTTTCAAATTTTTTTTTTTGACAATGAGAACAAATTTTAGACTCAATAGTAGAAAAAATTATCACTTTAATGGACAAATTCCATAAAAAACGAAGTCAAATGAACACCAAATTTTCAACATTTTCTATGAAAAGTTATACCAATCAAACACAATTAATTATATTTCCCAGTAAAATATTTTCTAAGAAAATCAATTCCCTGTAAAACATTTTCTCTCTACCAATTTTTCACCCTTGTAATCAAACGGACCCTTAATGGATGGAGTGAGATTTTTCAAATCAGGATTAGCCCCATGTTTGATGGTCATTATTTGGGTAAAACATTGTTTTGAATATTGATTTTTAGGAGAATGTGTGGTTAAAAAGAAGGGAAAAGTTTTGAATTTACGTTTAGAACATTTATTGTGTGAACGTGTGGTTGAAAATAAGTATATATAATTTTTATTTTTTTCAAATAATGGTTGTCAAACAGAGGTTGAATTTGTTTTAAATTCTTGGCGACATTTCTTCTTGTTTTATAAATTGTGTATGCACACCATTTCCGTTGGCCTAAAAAATCTACATAATTTAGTTTTAATAATATAGTATGTAAATTTACGTTTATGTTTTTCAATAATTTCATTTGTACACACTTTAAGAGCTACCATGTGAACATTAATCTTCGTTAAGGCACACCATAGAAGACTAGTGATGAGTTTCATTGGGATCTCCCATATTGAAGAAGATAGCTAATGAAGACTCGAGCAACTCAATAAATCTCGATATTATGAGTAAGGAAAGAAATAAAATGAAATAAAAATTCTAAGTTGATATGGATTGTATGGGACATGGAGACCACTTGACAAAAGAAGTGGTGGACCCACTAGTTGTGACGAGACGATCGAGAATAGTGGCCGATATGAAAAGTGGTTTCATAGATTTGAGAAAATAAGTTAATCCTAAGATAAGTTTTAGATATTTCTAACCAAGGTCAAGAGAATATGCTAGGAACGCATTTGGATACATTCATGAAGTAGTACTTCATTTTTTACTGCTTTACTTTATTTCTACTATAAGAGAAGTAGTACTTCCCCATTTATAGCTTTGTTTCATTTCAATTGTAATTAAGGTATTCGTCCGCCACAAGTGATGACATATTAATAAATTCTTGGAGGTACAGCCCTCCTTCCTCCCAATCAAAAAAATATGTTGCGAAGAAATTAGGCATTTTAATGAAAAACTGTTACTCCGCCATTACTAATATATTTCTCTATATGGTTTCGAGTAAATTACAGAGCAAGTTACTTCCTAGTGACTTGTGACTCATAAACATCTTGAGACGAGTGACCATTACAAAAGCTCATTATATGATTGATTCGATGGGCTCACTCCTAATATCGTGTTTCATTTTGAACCCTTTACTTTACATCTAGGGCTCATCGAAGCCCTATTCCGTTGATTGTGAAACCCATTAGGGTTAAAAATGAGTATATTTCAAGCCCCTGATTGACAACAGTTCAACAAACTACTTTTGCGATGTTTTGTCAAATGAAGAAGCTCACATTTTATTCTTTTGTTTTTCAGTATATTTTGAATAACAAGCATAGATCTTTAATTTCTATTATATATAGAAATTTCATATGAATAGATTCTTTAAAATTGATACTGACGTTTCATCACAAGTGTTTAGATGAATTTGTATATAGGTGGATGGGAAATCACTTGCATAATTTTTAATTTTGGAAAAGTAGAAAAAATAGAGGAGACTAGCCTAATATAAAAATAGTGGCGTTAACAAGGATGAGTATCAATAATCTTTTTGCAATTTATAATTCTATGAAAAAAGAATGGCTCCTAGTAAGTATATAAGTGGTTCCTAGTGAGTTCAAAAAATAAAAAGGTTCATAGTCTAAAGACTAATGGCCAATATCATGTATATTGAGATAAATTACATAGTTCCTAGTAGGTATAAATATTATTAGCCATTAATATTATTTAGGAAAAGTAAAAATTTTACTAGTAGGTTCAAAAACTACTAACCATGAAATGTAAGAATTTTGGAAATGACACTTTACTGTTTCTTGAAGATAGGTTCAAAAGCTACTAACCATTACTGTTTCTAGATGAGATATTTTGAGAAATGACTTGGAGGAGGGATCGGTGGAAGAAAAAGGTTCACGGAAATGGTTGTCGTCAATGGAAAATGTCCCTACGTTTCATTTTTTTTTCGTATTTTCGTCATTATTTCAACGTTTCATTGTGGAAAACATCATTTTCAGAACAAAACGTTCCTACGTTTGACACTTCTTATGGAAAATGTCCATACGTTTCATTTTTTTTTTTGCATTCTCGTCCTTATTTCAGTGTTTCATTGCGGAAAACATCATTTTCACCATTTTTAATTTAAAATGACCAATATACCCTTATATTTAAATAAAAAAAAGAAGAAAAATAAAGAACAAATAAAAATCTTACTCTTGAACTTTTTAAAAAGTATAAATGAGTCCAAATAAATATAATTTTGCTCTCTAATTTTGGGGCGATTTTTGCCCCTCTAGCCGCCATTTATGGAGCCAAATTCCGGCATGCTCCGGCCACCTAAACCACCAGAAAATGGTACCGGTGGAAAGCCCTTAACCTCATCTTCAATTCCATACCAATATCTCCCTATAACTCCAAGTATTCCGGCCGGTACAAAGCTTCAATGTTTACTGCCTGAAAATCTGAAAAAGGCCGATTTCTTCACTTCCGACCACCATACATGTCGGGGCTCATCACAGACAAACCCCCCCACCTCTGGACGACCCCACTCATGCAATCAATTGTAACCAAACACCAAGTTTAGATGCTGAATTTAACACAGAACTTCTCCTTGTCGCGACGCACGCGACATCGCCTAAGGAGAAGTCAGTTTTCGACGTCGTCTTGATAAAAAGAGGTCGCGGACCGCATGGGCTAGGTTCGCCTTCACCTGGCGCACCTAGCCTACCCTTGGGTCTCCTCCAATTTGACTTCAATCGATCGGAATTTGAATATGAAATGCATGTAGGCGCGAAATTGGCATTTTTCAGATTTTTAGGCAGCAATCTTTGAAGCTTTGTAAAGGCCGGAATACTTGGAGTTATAAGGAGATATTGGTATGGAATTGAAGAAGAGGTTAAGGGCTTTCCAGTGGTACCATTTTTCGGTGGTTTAGGTGGCCGAAGCTTGCCGAAATTTGGCTCCATAAACGACGACTAGAGGGGCAAAAATTGCCACAAAATTAGAGAGCAAAATTATATTTATTTGGACTCATTTGCACTTTTTTAAAAAAGTTCAGGAGTAATATTTTAATTTTTTTTCTTTGTTTTTCTTCTCTTTTTTTTTTATTTAAATAAAAGGCTATATTGATCATTTTAAGTTAAACAAATGGTGAAACGAATGTTTTCCGCAATGAAACGTTGAAATAAGGACGAAATGCAAAAAAAAGAAATGTAGGGACGTTTTCCAAAAGAAGTGTCAAATGTAGGGATATTTTGTTATGAAAAGGATGTTTTTCGCAATCAAATGTTGAAATAAGGACGAAAATGCGAAAAAATGAAACGTAGGAACGTTTTCCACAAGAAGTGTCAAATCTTGGGACGTTTTGTGCTATTAAGCCGTATAAATATTATTAGCCATTAATATTATTTAGGGAAAGTAAAAATTTTACTAGTGCGTTCAAAAACTACTAACCATTAAATGTAAGAATATTGGAAATGACACTTTACTGTTTCTTGAAGATAGGTTCAAAAACTACTAACCATACTATTTCTAGATGAGATATTTTGAGAAATGGATTGGAGGAGGGATCAGTGGAAGAAAAAGGTTCACGGAGATGGTTGTCGTTAGTGGCTATGTTTCCAAGCATGGTGTCATTGGTGGTGGTGGAATTTGCTATGGGGTAAAGTAGTTCTGATATCATGTTAAAGAAGAATACTGAGAGCAACTGAGTCATGTATTGTATTTTACACTAACATTATAAAATTACATATGAACTGTCCTAAAATTACTAAACACCGATGACATGTCGTATTAATCCATTGATTCTAGTCCAAGTCTCTATAAATGGGGTTTCCATCTTAGAACATTATTCCAAGTATTTACACGTTACAATTACTTCCATCAAAATGTTAGTCCAAACTCCTGTTTGGTACACATTAAAATTTTCATTTTCATTATTGTACTCATTTTCAATCATACATTTTTCAATAAAATAATATTTTCCATCACATCAATAACTTTTCCTTCTTTTTCAACCACACAATGTAATTAAGGATGTTTTTATCTGTTTAGTTATTTACAATGACATATTTGCAAATTTATCAATAAATAATATATTGTGTAGCGATATATAGTATATAAATAAAAATTTATAAAGCAATATATACACAATGTAATTACCTCTTATACTCATGGTGTGTGTATCTCCGATGATATGTCATATCAATTCATTGATTTTAGTCCAAATCTCTATACATAGGGTTTCCATCTTGGAACATTATTCCAAGTCTTTACATGTTATATTTACTTCCATCTTAAAATGTTAGTCCAAGTCTTTATAGGTTATAATTATTATTTTTATATTCAGGTAAGGTTGAAGTTTACAATTAACAATACATCATCCATTAAATAAAAAATGGGCATTTTGTTGGGAGCAAAAGAAGTCCCATATCGGCTAGACATGGGAAATATAATGGGTTTATAAGTATAGGACAATATCTCCATTGGTATGAGACATTTTGGGGTAAAACCCAAAAGCAAATCCATGAGAGCTTAGGCCCAAAGTGGACAATATCATACCATTGTGAAGATATGCGGTGTCCATAAACCCAACAAGTGGTATCAGAGCCAGTGCCCAAAACTTAGCCGGAGGAACGCAGTGGAAAGCATGGTGGAGTTCATCTAATTAGCCTCACGATCTGACTAAAAAAGCATCCGCGTTTGAGGTGTCTTGTAACGAAAGTCTTCCTGACATAAAGAATATAGTGGTCAGGTGGCGGGTCCCGTTTGGTCGAAGGGAGATGGTAAAACGGAGGTACAAGATGATTGGCGGATGGATTATCGTTTGAGGGGAGACCACAATGATGTGGTCCTTCATTTGAGGGGATGATTGTTGGGAGTAAAAGAAGTCCCACATCGACTAGACATGAGAAATATAATGGGTTTATAAATGTAGGATGAGGCCTTTTGGGGTGAAGCCAAAAAGCAAATCCATGAAGGTTTTGGCCCAAAGTAGACAATGTCATATCATTGTGGAGATATGTGGTGTCCATAAACCCTACAAGCTTAATTGGGTAAGTTTCCTTATATTCAAATAAAATTGATCCCTTTGACTTCAAATGCTGCTTTAGCCATTTGTACCTTAAATAATCTGTGATATTCTCATATTCATTACATTTGTTGTTCCCGAAGTCATTTGGAAGGAGAAAATATCAAAATTAGGTAACATGTCCAAATTTGAAATTTTCAGTAAAACAGATAAATAAATAAAAAATGGGTCCTAATATTATATATGTTTTCTTCTGTATGAAGTATATTATAACCATTTGAATTCAAAGTTCATATGCTGCTTTAGTCATTTTTCTGGAGGCTTATATTCCAAATTTCGCAAATATATTGTTCTAAATGTGATGTATATTGAGTCACCTCTATCTTCCAATCCATGAAACCTTAATGTAAAAACCAGAAACCCTGTTTTTTTAACTGTATTAAACAATCTGAACTTTCAATGTCAATGATTATGCAGTTTTCTAAAATAAAATAATTCTTTTCTTGCACGGGCCGTAGTGTAATAAACAACAGTATGCCAATATGTCTGTTAACGATAATTGGATATTTTTTATTTTTTTATAATCTGGGGATGTTGAGAAGATGTCATAAAAATAATTGGTGCAATTTTTTAAGCAATAGTGATGACTTCATTCTTTTCTTTTTCTTTGTTTTTGTTTCCTGGTGGACGAATACGAATCTAGCTGTCTGTTCGTGTAAAACTCGCGAGCGTACGGGATCGTTGACAAGTAATAAAATTGATGAGTTGAGAGTATCGTCCCACAATGAATAAATCAAGTTTACTAGTTATGTATAGAATTCGAACTATGTAAAGAAAATAGAGAGTTTAGTTTGATTTTATGCTAAATTATCTAACAAAGCGGTAAAAAGTGTTTTTTTTTATTTGTCAAATTATGGATGATTGTATTGGATCTCGAATTGGCATATTGCTATTTATTTCAATTCTTGATTCGTAATCTAGCTCCGTTCATACATTCTTAACAATCGATAATTCTATTGTCATTAATTCTCTTTTCAAAGACAAATTAAATCTATTCTAACCATGACCCAAATTTATTCTTAGTCCGAATTCGAATGATTAGAATGCATTAAAGTTTAGATGATGTATATGATTGCACACGTGATAAATGTTATTCCTAACATCTATTGTACATATATTTAATTTTGCCGTGTTCTAAACTTATAGTGTGTCTCCCAACACTACAACAAGCAACTAATTATCTAATTGGTGGCCAATTAATTAAATAATGCAATGAGTATGCAAAATTATTCAAGAAACGCAAGAAATAAACTAAACTTCTAGTTTTGTATTAAAACAAATAAACAATAGGGTTCATCTTCATCCAATACAAAAAGGGATCTAGCCTAGCATGTTAATATATAAATTACAAGAAGATGATAGAAAAATATCCCCCGAATCATGAAATAAATAAAAAGATGTTGATCTTCAAACCTAAGGTTGAATTTTTCAAAATCTTGATGTAATTGACCTTCAATCCCTTGCTAGGCTTGATTTCCTCTCTCAAAATATAGTAATTGACCCCTTATTTTTGATGAATTTGATGAAACTGTGGTGTATGAAGAGGCTAGAGAGGTTCTTTCATGTGTATCCCTCATTCTCTATTTATAAGAGCCAGAAAAAAGGTCAAAATCACGTCTAATTTGGTTTCCAAAAGAGTTTGAATCACGAAAGGAAACTAAAGATTCTTTTGCGAAAAAGATTTGTGCGCGCGCACCAGTATTAGTGTTGCGCGCATTTCGTAGAACAAAATGACTCTCGGGTTGGGGGAAATAAGGTGTTGCATGCGTGCCATGAATTGCCTGCGTGCGCAGGTTTGTCTCTGAACAGCTTTCGGTATGTTGACCATAACTTTCTTTATAGAAATTCGATTGATCTGATTCAAAATGAGTTGGAAAGATAATTAAAAGGGACACAATTATTCTAGAAATACAAATTTTCCATTCCAAACGATTGCTATCCGAAAAATGGGTCTCAAGTTGAGACTAAACATCCGCAGCATAACTTCTTCAGTTGGAAATTTATTTGTGAAAATACTTCCACTATATTTCACTAATTTGACCTCCAATTGCATCCAATTGGTCCTGTATGATCATCAATCATATTTTTGTGCTCTGAATCAACTACTAGATGTACACTTTGATCTCCAAACTTTGAATTTCCTTCGTTCTCGCATGTTTTTCGTTCATTTATTTCAAATCCATCAATTTGCATTGAGTTCAACCTAACAAAAATAATTAACACAAAATTAAGCTATAAATCATCCAAATCACTAACAAATATTCTAATTTAATGGCCTATATAAGTGTACAAAATACACTTATCAAACACCCTTAAACTGAACATTTGTTTGTACTCAAACAAAACTATAACCTAACTTAACCAAAAATTCTAAACAAGTATATGGTTAGATAATTTACCTTTTGTCTAAAGATCGGAATGCATGTGTTAAAACTATGAACTGCTACAAAATTAAAATGCTAAAACTAATTTCTACATATTCAATGCAAAACCGACGTGTATGTGTGAAAATTTATGTCAAGCACCATAAATTCATAAAGTGACTCAAATCCCAACCATGAATAGTCAAATTTGTCCTTCCTCATGTCGTGAGTCTCAAAGCCTCAAACTTATTCTTTTTACTCTTTTCCCAAGGTGTGATATAAGGTTGAATTTTTAATATAATACTAATCATCACCCTTTATATATGGTTCGATGTTTGCTAATTGCAGTTCAACACATCAACAAATGCAGATTCTCCATATTTTATATTGCTTCAACTTTTAAGAATCAATTAAGTTAACAATCACTTGTCAAAATTCTAATTCTCTCGAATAAGTGATCGGGGCTTAATCAAGACATGTATCGATTCTTTATTTATTTATTTTTTTGCAAACTCCTCTCCATTAACTTTCTAAATGACCATTGTAGCGAGCTTTCAGTTGATGACTCCCAAGTCAGATGATCATAGGACACCAAGTTTTTAGAGACCCTTGCTGGTTTAATCACTCAAGTCATAAAGGCTACGAACAGAAGTTTCACAATAAGACAATATTTTCTCTTTTTCATGAAATGATTAGTGTAATACCCCCTCATTAAACACGTATTCTCAAAAATCAACATCTAACTTAAGATTTCACCTAATTTTCATCTTACAAACTATCCTAAAATTAGTTTAATAATGTATAATTTAGTGGTTAACTGGATTAGTATCTAAGGTCCAGTAATTTTTTTTATCACCTATTCAAATTTTGAATTAAAGTATTTTTTTCATGATGCAAAACATAAATCTTGTGCGCAAAAATATCAAGTTTCACGTGAACAAATATAAATCAATCTTAACATGTAACTTTTTCGCAATTTATAATCTAATACACAATTCCAAATAGATGCATCATAGTAGGCAAAATTATCTAACACACACAAACACAAAAAAAAAAAAAAAAGCTTTTTTTTTGCACTCGAACAAGCACACAAACAAATAGAAACTCAATATTTTTCCACACTTAAACTTATAACATACATTGTCATCAATGTCAAAAAAAAATATAACATGCAATATATAAAAATTAAGGGCAAAGAATGGTACTAAGTACTCCCTAATATATATTTCTTGGTGGTGAATGGACTGTTATGAAAGGTCTGGCTCACTTGCTATGTCTTTTCCCTTGTCTAATGTATTCAAGTGTCAGTTCCTTCATATCGTAAAAATCAATCAAAATATGGAACGCTTTATAATAAACTCTAACACTTCCTAAATGGAAATATATGGATGAAGATACCGTATACTAATTAAAAGCAATAATATTTATAAGTCTATATTCTAGAAAACAAAGGTAAATAAAAGACAAGAAAATTGGGTTGCCTCCCGATAAGCGCTTGTTTATAGTCATTAGCTTGACTTTGTTGTTTTGGCTATTTGTAGCGACCGCGAACTTTTATTTATGTAAATTAGTTTTCTCAAAAAATGTGTCGCTAAACGTTAACCCTAATTTTCTAGAGAAGCGCGTTCGTCTAGCCGTTATAATATTGAATTCAAAACTATTCGATCGAATCCGATCCCGAATAATAATTTTATTATCAATTTCGATTTATTTTATTTAAATTCAATTTTTATTAAATTCAAGTCCAATTACATAAGCCCAATTATTATGGTCCAATTATATGAGTCCAATACCTTGAATTTTAATTCATTTAGCCCAATTCACTTAAACCCAATTAAATGAGCCTAAAACCGGATATTATTTATTTCAGCCCAGTTAGAAAGCCCAAAAGCCCAACATTTTGGCCCAATTACCCGTCTAGGGTTTTGTGCCCTAATTCCACCACTATTCATACCCACTCCACTCCACTCACACTCATCACTCATTTTCCCACAAGCCAAACAGCCCCTAGGTAAGACATTTTCTCCCGGTTTCAGCTCACTGCTTCAGCTTACTGCTTCAACTTACAGGAGACTTGTGTGGATGCTAAAATCAATTTTTAGCATCAACATCAAGCCCTCTAATTCTGGAAACTTTTGATGATGCTAGAACGACAATTTCTAGCATCAACAACTTGTTGATTCCACAAATTCTACAGCACAATCACCAACACCAAGTCCATTGCAACTCCCATCAACGCTACCAGCACCAAAACCGAGACCAACCAAAGCTGCAAAACGAAGTCCATTCACTCACTAAAAGACAAACTAATCGAACTCCATAGCCATAACCTCCATTCCAACCACTCCACCAAGCTTCTCAAGCTACTGCCCAAAACGTGACCAAGGAACACCCGAAAACGAAACCTCCCCAAACCACCAAGCCAACTGCAACACCATCACCCAACACCAAAAGCCGACTCCACACATCCACCAAAACCGAGAGCAAAGCCAAAGCCAGCCAACTCGTCGCCCAAACCCGAACTTCAAGCACCACCACCACCAACCCACGTCAAACCACCCAAATTCCACCAAACTGAGAACAAATCGCCCAAAACCCCCAAGCAAAACCTAAACCAAGAAAAGAAATCAAAAACCCACATACCTAATGTCGAACCCAAATCCTCTAGCCTCGGTTTGAACCATCCTTTTCGCGCCCAAAGCCCAAATAAACCTACCCCCACCTAGACCCACTCCGGCGCCACCACCGCCGGCCGATGGTGGTGAGATTTCGAGGAATCTCTCTCTCTCTCGGTGTAATGAGAGAGAGAGAGAGAGAGAGAGAGAGAGAGAGAGAGAGAGAAATAGGAATGGACGTTTATATTTTGATTTTGATTTTTAATAATCAAAACCTTAGCCCCTAATCTTTAAATGTTGTCCATTGTAGCCCCTAGGTTTTAAATACTTCGATTTTAACTCTTAACTTTCTCATTTTTAGTTTAGAAGTTATTTATTTCAGTCCCTAATTTATATAAGTTATTATTTGAGCTTTTATTTTCAGCTTTAATATATTTACAGCTTAGTCCTTAAACTATTAAAAGTTATTATTTCAGTTTTCAGCTTTAATATATTTACAGCTTAGTCCTTAAACTATTAAAATTTATTATTTCAGTTTTAACTTTTATTTCCAGCTTTATTATAATTACAGTTTAGTCCCTAAACTTATGAAAGTTATTATTTTAGCCCTTAAAGTTTTATTTGCAGATTTAATAAATTTCCAATTTAGTCCCTAAACTCATGAAAGTTATTATTTTAGCCCTTAAAGTTTTATTTTCAGATTTAATAAATCTCCATTTTAGCCCTAAACTTTACTTTATCATTTTAAGCCATTTATTACAATTCCAATAATTTTCAATAAAGTCCTTAAACTTAATTTCAACACTTTAAAACCTTAAAGTTCGAAATACTAATTCAAACTTATGTGCTATTGGCTAGACGAAACGTACGGACAATTAGGAGATTGAAATTACTTCTCGCACTTTTTTCACGAAACTCGAGATTTTGAGGTAGACTCGTCACCATTAATTAGTTTAAATTATAATTGCATGCTTTATGTGAATTACGTGATTTATATGCTTTAATGCATGAGATGAGAATTTATCATATGTGATATTATGATATTGTTATGCTTGCCATAACTTATATGCTTAATTGTATGAGAAAGAAGAGAATCTCTTATGAGATAAGAAGAGAATGTTATGCATAACTTATGTGCTTCATCCGCACAAGAAAGAAAGACTACCCACACCCCATGATTTTCAAGAAAATGAACCAAAGATGATATCACATTGTATATTGCATAAGTGTGTATTCAATTATTCTGTAAATTAATTATCGGCGATGAGTCTACTGAGTATTTCTTCGAAATACTCACTCTGCTATTTTAACGATATTTGCAGACTTCGGAGGCGATCGTGATTGATCCGGCAGTGGTGGCATAGAAAAATTTGACTATCGAAATTATTATCTCTTTGAAGTTTTTGTATTCGAATATTGATAACATTTTGTCGTTTTCCGCTATTTCTAAAATAGGATATTTAAATTTTAAATTTCCTATGAGTTTACTTGTCGACAAAGTTTTCAATTACAAAAGTGATTTCAAAATTAGGTTATTTCCGCGAAAATTGATTTTGAAATTGGGGCAAAAGACGATGACGTGGCAATCCGGGTTAACAGAACTCGGGGCGCTACAGCTTGGTATCAGAGCCGATCTGCGTTTCTGTAGACAGGCAAATTTTCAAAAAAAAAAGAAGAGAAAATTTTCAAAGAGATTTTTCTTATTATTATTATTACTGAAAGTTGCCACTGCCATCATTCGATCCGCCAACTTCGAAGGTAAAAGAAGTTTATGAAGTTTAATGTTATTCGGATACCTGTTTTACAATTTACGAGATTTAGAAGAAGAGAAAGAAATGTATCCGGATAAGAAAGAAAGAAATAAAGAAAGAAAAGAAAGAAAGAAAGAGTTTGTGCATAATTTACAAGAATTTTTAAATTTTTACGTCCTCGTAATTTTACTAAGAGAGATAAATAACCCCGCATAATTGGACTTTGCATAATTGATTTAGGACATGGTACACATATGTAGAAATGCACCAAGTGACGCGGAACAAGCCGCAAGAGACTACGATCGATTCAGGCCCGAACTCGATTGGACTATAGCCCAACACATAGAGCAACTAAACATCGTACGCGATCGGGCCATACAACATGGCTATGTGACTAATTATCGCCGATCGATCCATCTTGTACTATCGACCTTCCGAGCCAACTACGCGGGAGTAGCTCGCAGCATATACGTAGATGCAATGGGGTCACCTAATGTAGAGGTTGAATATGACACCTTTTGCGTGAGATTTGTGGCATACTGGCCCATGTATTTTGAGTACCGCTTTGGGGTTGCACCCAAAGGGGAGCCGAACCCGAGCCAATGCCCGAGCCCGAACTTGGGCAAGAAGATGGGCTAGTACCCGGGAATGAACTCGAGGAAAACCCCGAGGAAGACCCAGAAGAGGATCCGGAAGAGGACACTGATCCGGCACTCGAAGAATTCTCCGACGCCGAATCATGTGTAACCGAAGGAGAATAGAGTGATAGAATCTAGAATAGGTTTGACATTTTATGTTCGACATACATGTCTTCCTACTTATGTACCATCATTAAGAGAAATTGAGTTATGAATGAAATGATGTTTAGTTTCCAATTTCCAATCAGTAGAAAGACACGGACCAGAAAAGAGAAGGGAAAGCAAGAGTATTTGCTATGGTTGCAACCAAGGATTCTGATATGATAACAACTATACTATCTATTTCTGGTATTCCCGTATACGTTCTAATAGACTCGGGAGCAACACATTCATTTATATCAGATGCATGCTTAGAAAGATTGAACCTGATAGGAGTAGAGACTGGTAGTACTCTCGAGGTTAGCTTGCCGTCTGGAAGTACTATCGATACTAATAAGATAGCCAAGGCCGTACAAATAGATCTTGTCGGTCAAGTTTTGGAGGCAGACTTGAATATTATTCGAATGAAAGATTTCGACATTATTCTGGGTATGGATTGGCTCAGCGCCAATCATGCCGCAATTATGTGCCACGAGAAAGAGGTTATTTTTCGCAAGGACGGTGAAGAAGTATTCAGGTTTTATGGGACGAGAATCAAGTCACTTCTTCGCCTTATCTCCGCTTTACAAGCCAAGAAGTTTTTAGCCAAGGACGATTGTCAAGGCTTTTTGGTTAGTTTGCAAGACAAACCCGTAGAGGAGATTACCCTGGAATCTGTACCAATAGTATGTGAGTACGGCGATGTTTTTCCAGATGACCTACCTGGTACTCCGCCGGATAGACAAGTGGAATTTTCCATTGACTTGGTACCAGGAGCTACTCCGGTTTCCAAGGCTCCGTACCGTATGGCGTCGAAGGAATTGCAAGAACTGAAGGTGCAATTAGAGGAATTGCTAGAGAAGGATTTCATCAGACCAAGTGTATCTCCATTGGGAGCACCCGTTCTATTTGTAAAGAAGAAGGATGAAAGTATGAGGATGTGCATCGACTATCGAGAACTTAACAAGTTGACGATAAAGAAGAAGTATCATCTCCCCAAGATCGAGGACTTATTCGATCAGTTGAAAGGCAAAGCTATCTTCTCCAAGATCGACTTGAGATCCGGTTACCATCAGCTAAAGGTTTCGCCAGCTGACGTACCAAAGACAGCGTTCAGGACACGATATGGACATTACGAGTTTGTAGTGATGCCTTTCGGACTCACGAACACACCTGCAATATTTATGGATTTGATGAACAGAGTTTTCCATCAGTATCTTGATAAATTCATTATCGTTTTTATCAATGACATACTAATCTACTCCTGAGATTCGATACAGCATGAAAAACATTTGAGAATTGTATTGGAAACGCTGAGAGCAGAAAAGTTGTACGCTAAATTCAAGAAGTGTGAATTTTGGCTTGAGAGAGTAGGTTTCTTGGGTCACGTTGTTACAGCCAAAGGCATCGAAGTTGATCCTTCTAAAGTAGAAATTGTAACGAATTGGCCGACACCTGCAAATGTTGGAGATGTGAGAAGTTTTCTTGGATTAGCCGGGTACTATCGGCGATTCATAGAAGGTTTCTCTAAAATAGCTGGTTCCATGACTCAGTTGACCAGGAAAGGAGTTAAGTTTCTGTGGACCGAACAGTGTGAACAAAGCTTCCAGAAACTTAAGAACAGACTCGTCTCAGCACCAGTGCTGACTGTACCAGATGGGTTTGATGGTTTTGTTATTTACAGCGATGCATCTAAACACGGCCTAGGTTGTGTATTGATGCAAAACGGCAAAGTGATCGTCTATGCTTCACGACAGTTGAAGCCACATGAGAAGAATTACCCGACACACGACTTAGAGCTCGCAGCTGTAGTGCACGCTCTTAAGATTTGGCGACACTATCTGTACGGTAGTAAATGCGAGATTTACACCGATCACAAGAGTCTCAAGTATTTCTTCACTCAGAAGGAACTAAACATGCGACAACGTCGATGGCTAGAGCTGGTAAAAGATTATGACTTCACCATTCTTTACCACCCAGGTAAAGCAAATAAGGTTGCCGACGCTTTGAGCAGAAAGAACGCCGGACAGTTATCAGTTTTGGGATTAACGCAAGATTAATTAGTTCGAGATTTTCAGAATTTAAGAATTGAAGTGCGAGCCCCATCAGTCCAAGGACCTATCAGATTGGCAAATCTAACCGTGAAACCAGATTTGAGAGGTCGGATTGTGACGGCTCAAGTCGGAGATAAATTCCTAGAAAAGATCAGATCCGAAGTTGGAACTGGCAAGAGAATATGTTTCGAGATTGCCGCTGATAAAGTACTTATGTTCAGAGGGCGTCTCTGTGTACCGAAAGATGAGCATATCAGAAATGAGATTTTGACAGAAGCTCATTCAGCACCATATGCATGCCACCCAGGAGGCACAAAGATGTATCGTGATTTGCGCAATACCTTTTGGTGGAGAAACATGAAGGGTTGTATTGCAAAGTTCGTCTCTCGATGCATGACGTGTCAGCAAGTTAAGGTTGAACACTAGAGACCATCAGGATTATTAAATCCTTTGGATATACCAGAATGGAAATGGGAGAAAATTTCCATGGATTTCGTAACAGGGTTACCGAAATCAGTGAAAGGACATGACGCTATTTGGGTTATCGTAGATCGACTTACGAAGTCAGCTCATTTCCTACCGATCAGAATGACTCTCAATGTGGATCAGTTATCCCAGTTGTATGTTAGAGAGATTGTTCGACTTCATGGAGTACCAGCTTCCATTGTCTCAGACAGAGACCCGAGATTTACTTCGAGATTTTGGAAGAGTTTACAAGTAGCGATAGGTACTAAATTAAATTTTAGTACTGCTTACCATCCCCAGACCGATGGACAGTCTGAACGCACTATTCAGACACTAGAAGATATGCTTAGAGCTTTTGTACTAGACTTGAGTGGAAATTGGGAGACTCACATCCCATTAGTGGAATTTGCCTACAATAATAGTTTTCAGGCTACTATTGGTATGGCACCATATGAGGCACTTTATGGACGACGATGTTGATCACCAGTCTATTGGGATGAAGTAGGTGAAAGGAGAATTTTGGGTCCAGAATTGATTGAAAGGACCGTTGAAGCTATTGAAAAGATCATATTGCGGATCAAAGCCGCACAAGACAGACAGAAAAGCTATGCCGATAAAAGGAGAAAAGACTTGGAGTTTGCAATAGGAGAAAAAGTATTTTTGAAAGTAGCTCCTATGAAAGGAACTATCCGTTTTGGTAAGCGGGGGAAGTTAAGACCCCGTTTTATTGGACCATTCGAGATATTAGAGAAAGTGGGTAATGTGGCTTATCGTTTGGCGTTGCCGTCCGAGCTATCGGCCGTACACAACGTTTTTCACGTTTCTCTATTGAGAAAGTATATCCACGATACAAGTCACGTGATAAATTTTCAGACTATTTCGATTCAGAGGAATCTGTCCTATGAGGAGACACCTATGTGCATTATAGAAAGAAAAGTCCATGTCTTAAGAAACAAAGAGATCCTTTTAGTCAAAGTCCAATGGGGTAGACAGGATAGCGATGAAGCTACCTGGGAGAAAGAAGAAGAGATTCTGGCTAAGTATCCAGATATATTAGATCAAGTAAGTTTAAATTTCGAGGACGAAATTATTTTTAAGGGGGTAAGGTTGTAGTGACCGCGAACTTTTATTTATATAAATTAGTTTTCTCGAAAAATGTGTCGCTAAACGTTAACCCTAATTTTCTAGAGAAGCGCGTTCGTCTAGCCGTTATAATATTGAATTCAAAACTATTCGATCGAATCCGATCCCGAATAATAATTTTATTATCAATTTCGATTTATTTTATTTAAATTCAATTTTTATTAAATTCAAGTCCAATTACATAAGCCCAATTATTATGGTCCAATTATATGAGTCCAATACCTTGAATTTTAATCATTTAGCCCAATTCACTTAAACCCAATTAAATGAGCCCAAAACCGGATATTATTTATTTCAGCCCAGTCAGAAAGCCCAAAAGCCCAACATTTTGGCCCAATTACCCATCTAGGGTTTTGTGCCCTAATTCTACCACTATTCATACCCCACTCCACTCCACTCACACTTATCACTCATTTTTCCACAAGCCAAACAGCCCCTGGGTAAGACATTTTCTCCCGGTTTCAGCTCACTGCTTCAGCTCACAGGAGACTTGTGTGGATGCTAAAATCAATTTTTAGCATCAACATCAAGCCCTCTAATTCTGGAAACTTTTGATGATGCTAGAACGACAATTTCTAGCATCAACAACTTGTTGATTCCACAAATTCTACAGCACAATCACCAACACCAAGTCCATTGCAACTCCCATCAACGCTACCAGCACCAAAACCGAGACCAACCAAAGCTGCAAAACGAAGTCCATTCACTCACTAAAAGACAAACTAATCGAACTCCATAGCCATAACCTCCATTCCAACCACTCCACCAAGCTTCTCAAGCTACTGCCCAAACCGTGACCAAGGAACACCCGAAAACGAAACCTCCCCAAACCACCAAGCCAACTGCAACACCATCACTCAACACCAAAAGCCGACTCCACACATCCACCAAAACCGAGAGCAAAGCCAAAGCCAGCCAACTCGTCGCCCAAACCCGAACTTCAAGCACCACCACCACCAACCCACGTCAAACCACCCAAATTCCACCAAACTGAGAACAAATCGCCCAAAACCCCCAAGCAAAACCTAAACCAAGAAAAGAAATCAAAAACCCACATACCTAATGTCGAACCCGAATCCTCTAGCCTCGGTTTGAACCATCCTTTTAGCGCCCAAAGCCCAAATAAACCTACCCCCACCTAGACCCACTCCGGCGCCACCACCGCCGGCCGGTGGTGGTGAGATTTCGAGGAAGGGAGCGAAGCCCCCTTCCCCCGTCGTCTCTCTCTCTCTCTCGAGAGAGAGAGAGAGAAAAAAAAAAAGAGGAATGGACGTTTATATTTTGATTTTGATTTTTAATAATCAAACCCTTAGCCCCTAATCTTTAAATGTTGTCCATTGTAGCCCCTAGGTTTTAAATACTTCGATTTTAACTCTTAACTTTCTCATTTTTAGTTTAGAAGTTATTTATTTCAGTCCCTAATTTATATAAGTTATTATTTCAGCTTTTATTTTCAGCTTTAATATATTTACAGCTTAGTCCTTAAACTATTAAAAGTTATTATTTCAGTTTTCAGCTTTTATTTTCAGCTTTGATATATTTACAGCTTAGTCCTTAAACTATTAAAAGTTATTATTTCAGTTTTCAGCTTTAATATATTTACAGCTTAGTCTTTAAACTATTAAAATTTATTATTTCAGTTTTTAACTTTTATTTCCAGCTTTATTATAATTACAGTTTAGTCCCTAAACTTATGAAAGTTATTATTTTAGCCCTTAAAGTTTTATTTTCAGATTTAATAAATTTTCAATTTAGTCCATAAACTCATGAAAGTTATTATTTTAGCCCTTAAAGTTTTATTTTCAGATTTAATAAATCTCCATTTTAGACCTAAACTTTACTTTATCATTTTAAACCATTTATTACAATTCCAATAATTTTCAATAAAATTCTTAAACTTAATTTCAACACTTTAAAACCTTAAAGTTCGAAATACTAATTCAAACTTATGTGCTATTGGCTAGACGAAACGTACGGACAATTAGGAGATTGAAATTACTTCTCGCACTTTTTTCACGAAACTCGAGATTTTGAGGTAGACTCGTCACCATTAATTAGTTTAAATTATAATTGCATGCTTTATGTGAATTACGTGATTTATATGCTTTAATGCATGAGATGAGAATTTATCATATGTGATATTATGATATTGTTATGCTTGCCATAACTTATATGCTTAATTGTATGAGAAAGAAGAGAATCTCTTATGAGATAAGAAGAGAATGTTATGCATAACTTATGTGCTTCATCCGCACAAGAAAGAAAGACTACCCACACCCCATGATTTTCAAGAAAATGAACCAAAGATGATATCACATTGTATATTGCATAAGTGTGTATTCAATTATTCTGTAAATTAATTATCGGCGATGAGTCTACTGAGTATTTCTTCGAAATACTCACTCTGCTATTTTAACGATATTTGCAGACTTCGGAGGCGATCGTGATTGATCCGGTAGTGGTGGCATAGAAAAATTTGACTATCGAAATTATTATCTCTTTGAAGTTTTTGTATTCGAATATTGATAACATTTTGTCGTTTTCCGCTATTTCTAAAATATGATATTTAAATTTTAAATTTCCTATGAGTTTACTTGTCGACAAAGTTTTCAATTACAAAAGTGATTTCAAAATTAGGTTATTTCCGCGAAAATTGATTTTGAAATTGGGGCAAAAGACGATGACGTGGCAATCCGGGTTAACAGAACTCGGGGCGCTACACTATTTATGGTGGTTTGAATAGAGTTTTCAGTCTTGCATCAGCTGCACCAGTAATTATTCTTCAATTCATTTTGAGCTTCCAGATTACAAGATTTTCATTATTGTCCCTCCCAACAATTCCACCTTCTTCCTTCATATTCTCGTGACTTCTCCAATGGTCTATCATTTTGCACTCCTTAATGTCTGAAGGTTGCTTAAGTGGAGCATTCATGGTGAAACTTTGTTGTTTTTCTTCAACTCTTAAGATTATTTCACCATTTTCAAAATCCATTAATACTCGTGCAGTAGATAAGAATAGTCTACCCAAAATCAACGAAATATGTTGAGCATCTATATCAAAGATAATGAAATCAGCTAGAAAGAAGTTATCTCCAACTTTGATAAGCACATCCTCTACCACTCCATAAGGATACTTGAGTGTCTTATCAGCCAGCTGTAGGATTATTGATGTTGTTTTTGGATCATCCAATCCTAATTTCCTGTAGATAGATAGTGGCATCAAATTACTACTTGATTCAGAATCAATTAAAGCGTTTAAATTATTTGAATTTCCTATAAAGCAGGTATAATGAAACTCCTTGGATCCTTTAGTTTAAGAGGGGGCATATGCTTTATGACTGAACAATTGTCTTAACCAGTTGACTGTTCGACTTTTCTCCTTGTGTAACATTTGTTGATTCTTCAGACTGAACTACTTGTTCCTCGCCCATGGTAGGTATCTGAATCTCCTGGATCCCTTTCTTTTGGGTAGCTAAACTCCACTTTTCATTGTGATGGTCTGGACTAGTTCTTCTTTAGGCTGTTTTTGAAGCCTTTGAGAAAATGGAGTGTGCGACACATAAGCTCGAACATGGATAGCACGCTTAATTTCTGGTGTCTTAATAATTGCCTAACTCATAGCTTCCACTACTAATACATGTTCCCGTGGGTTCTTTTCTATGTCACTTGGCAGAGTACCTTGTGTTCTGTTGGCTAATGCAGCTGCCATTTGACCAATCTGAGTTTCCAGATTTTTAATTACAGCCTGCTGGTTTTGAATAAGTGCTTATTGGTTTTGGAAATTATTCTCACTCTTAGTAATGAATTGAGTCAATAATTCCTCCATTGATGGCTTTCTGTTTTGCTGTTGTTGTTGTTGGAATCCTGGTGGTCTTGTCTGAAAGTTTCCTCCTAGTCATTGACTTTGATTGTTAGCCCATGAAAAATTTGGATGATTGCTCTAATCTAGATTATATGTATTGAAGTAAGGATTGTTCTGCTGCCTATGAACGTTTTGTGCATAACTGACTTCCTCAGGCTAATAAACATGGGTTGAGGCCAAAGGACAACTTGATAGGTCTAAGGTATTGTCCAATGGGATATCCATTATTGACCCTCTTGCTGAAGTATCGGCTATGTTGTGAAGTTTAGGTCTCAAGCCTTAATACAATATGCAGATTTTAGAGTCCTTAGGAATGTTCAGATTGGGGCACTTCCTGAAGTAATCTTTGAATCTTTCCTACGCTTTTGGATAGCTCTCAAGGTCCCTTCGCTTGAAGGTGTGTACTTTATTTTTGAGTTGATGGACTCGAAAAGGTGGAAAAAATTTCAAAGTGAATTTTTGCACCATGTTATTCCATGAAACAATGTTCCCAGGGATTAGTGAGTTTAGCAAATCTCGTGTACCGTCCTTTAAGGTGTGAGGAAATAAGCACAGTCGAAAAACATCAACAGGCATGCCTTCATGGCTAATCACATCGCACAGCATTAAGAAGGCTTGAATATGTTCATGAGGATTCTCAATTGATCTTCCAGAGAACCTGATATCGTGATAATTTTGAAATAGGTTGATAACGTTAAGTCTGATATGGAAGTTGGCCTATCCAAACGGCGGATATATGATAGGTGGTTGCACATGAGCGGGAATGGGATTTACATAATCCCTTACTAAACCTTCTCCATCATTTGCTACTACCTTCTGTTGGTTTGGCTGAACTGGCTAAGGTAATTGTAATGGATTCTGAACCTGATTCGGATTTTGATTTTTCGCCATTTCTATTGCTTCCATATGTTCTCTTCTTCATTGTCTAAAGGTTTTTTTTTTATTTCGAGATCTATTGGAAGAAACTCCATCTCGTTAGAATCTCGTATAAACTATAATTTCCTTAAAAGAGCAAAATAAGAGACTTAGTTCAATAAATAGCCTAAAAAATAAAATAAAAACTTCAAATTTAAAATAACTAATAAACTCAAATTAAATAAATTATTCCCCGACAGCGGCACCAAAAACTTGTTCTTGCAAAACTCGCAAGCGTACAGGATCGTTGACAAGTAATAGAATTGATAAGTTGAAAGTATCGTCCCACAAGGAATAAATTTAATTCAAGTTATCTAGTTATGTATAGAACTCGAATTATGTAAAGAAAATAGAGAGTTTAATTAGATTTTATGCTCAATTATCTAAGAAAGCAGTAAAAAGTGTTTCTTTTGTCAAATTATGGATGATTGTATTGGATCTCGAATCCACCTATTGCCATATATTTCAATTCTTGATTCATAATCTAGTTCCGTTATTGACAATCGATAATTCTATTATAATTAATTCTCTTTTCCAAGACAAATTAAATCTACTCTAACCACGACCCAAATCTATTCTTAGTTCGAATTGTTCATCCTCACCACCAGATTTATCATCACTCAAGGTCACGGCTATTGCCTTACGTCTATCTTTATTCGAATTTTTCTTCAAATTAGGACATTCATTTCTATAGTAACCATAACCCTAATACTCATGGTATCTAACATATTGGATTTTCTTGTCGGGAGTCCTAGAGTTATTCTTTTCACTCTTATCTCTCATGAATTTACTAGGGATTTCAGTTTTCTGTTCTTAAGGTTTTCTCCTATTCTTCATCACCTTATGAATTTTATTAACGAGATACGCTATTTCGTCATCCCTGAGCTTTTCAACATCAGTAGATTCACTCTCTTCTTCCCTAACAGTATTCATGACTATGGATTTAACCTTTTAGGTTGAGCGACGGTGAGTTCAATTGCTGTGACTTTAGGCCTAAACCTTTTAAGTAGAGATCTAAGGACTTTTCTAACAATCATGGACTTGAGGATCTTTTCATCTAGGTTGAAAGTCGAATTGACTATATCATTAAGCTCAGCATAAAAATCATCACAATTTTAGTTCCCTCATGTGTAGTTTCTAAAATGTCCCAAACTTTTTTAATAGTCTTACACATCGAAACTCTTCAGCAGACACAACCATGAACATGGCATAAAGGCCATTACTTTTCTAGTTACAATAAGTTAAATCATCTTTAGACCAAAATGAAATATTAGTAGGTGTAACTACACCAACAACAGTAGTTGAAGGTGGAATCCACCCAGTTTGAACGCTAATCCAAATACATTCATCCTAAGCTTTAAGGAAAGCTCTCATTCGAACTTTTCAATAACCATAATTGCTTCTGTGGAAAAATCGAGGCACAAACAATGACTAACTCATCTAAAATTAATAATAAGTCAGGAATCGAAATAAGGCTCTGATACCAATTGAAAAATATGAAGTTCGGCCCAAATTACATCTAGAGGGGGTGAATACCATAAATGCAAAATTTATTAAATATAATTAAATAGCAAAAAGTCACTAATTAAATATCTAGATGGTTATGCAATCAGTTCAATTATCCTATGTTTGAATATCGTAGAATATTGAAAGAGTAAAGAAAGCTGTAAATACACGCATTATGATCACGGAGAAACCAATTCGGTAAAAATCTCGAACACTTTGCCAATCAACAATCCACTATAAACGATATTAAACTTACAGTCTACCAAACTAGACGACAGCACGTACTATCTGATCTCCTTATAGCAATTCAAATAGCTATCTTGGATTCTCTACTCCTGCACAAATTCCTAGCTATAGTCTCCAAAGCTCTCATGAATTGCGCACTCCTGCATCAACTCCTAGCTTTGTGAAATCGTCTGTCTCCTGTGGATGCACGAAGAACTCTACGTTCTTCAATGATTGGAACTTCAGTCAACTTTCCTTAATTTTCTGAAACTTTGACTGATATGAAGCAAGAAGCAGTTTGGTATTTGGATTTAAGATCTAATGTTTTTCTCACCACCAAGAACAATTTACAATCAAGAATGAATGTTGAAATCTCAATAGAAAAAGAGAATATGAAAAGCAAAGAGTTTTCTTAATGATCAACCTTAGAAATCACGTTCTATGGCGTTTGGATATTTATAAATAGGTTAGGAATGAATGGGCAGGACAAAAAGCCTTTAAAAAGCGAATTAAAAAATTCCTAGATAGCACTGTCGCTTGAGCGAATGGCTAGCGATAATCAAGCGATGGGTTGTCACTCGAGCGAAGGTAATATGACAGCTAAGCGATGAAGTCTCTATATTTGACGGTCGAACCAAATATTGGCAACAGTCTAGCAAGATCCCGTGCTGTTTTTCCTTCTTTTCCACTCTCGAACCCTAGACCTAAAATATCATAACGTATACTAATTCCACTCTACTCATTGACTTTTTACAACATATAACCTTAAGTCCTTTTTCTTTATAGAATTGGCAATTACATTAAATAACTGACAACAAGTGTTGCATCAATTACTTCTAAAAAATCTTAAAAATATATTGTAAGAGACAATGTGGACTTCATGAGCCTCGGATAAATTGAGAGCCTCAGAGGGTCTTTGTGTTGGTCCTCTGAGTGAAGAGCTTAAGTTTTTTTTCGTCCAGGGAGTAGTGTTTCGGTATGAGCTTCGATAGTTTGCATAGTTTTTTTATATTTGATCACTTGGGTCTTTGTTGACTTTTCTATTATTCTCTGCCCACGTGGATTTTGAGCCTCAGTGGTGATGTGTAACAAACATCTCTTTAGACTATCCACTATTTTCATGTCTAATATAGTTTACTTGCCATTTCTTTCAATGAAGTACACTTTTTTGCTGAATTATTAGCTAAATGGTTCAATTTCGTATTTAGTTACATATTTTGATGGCTCCGATGCCGTTATTTTCAGCTTTGATTCGTAGTTTTTGAGCCTTAAAAGGACAATAAAGTGGATCTCCTAGGGCCCAAATTAGTGTTCATTGCCCTTAAATGTAAAGCATTTCTATTAGTCTGGGTCTAATACACTTAATACATTGGGTTTTCTTCTGACTCATGTATCAGGTCGGTTGTTTCAATTAGAGAAAATACAAATTTATTCAGTTTTGCTTATTCAAGCATGTATGATTTGAGATAATTGAATCACTGTTAAGTGCAATTGTTGTAAAACAAACCACCGGATTGAGATGTTGAAGTTATATGACAATTGATAATGAAGTATATGATCAAGCAATGAATAATAAAGACAAGAATATGACAGATGAATTAAGAGATTTTATTGACTTAATAATAATGGAGAAGAGAGAAAAATTACAATAGATCCTATAATTCTAGTAATCTATTTTCTCACACTCATCAAATTGTATAGAAGAGTCTAATATTTATAAAAAATATGTAAGGGACGCCCAAATCCTCTTGGTAGAGTTCTTGATGAAGTATGATGCGAACAACCGAGTCCAAAACGAAGTAGGATAAGAAAACGTGGAAAAAACTGAACAGGTCTGCGGTGGGCCCCCAGGTGCCCCAGCGCCCATGCTGGCGCCAGGTGGTTTGTCCAAGATTTTTTTTTTTGGTTTCTCCATCAAAATCTTATTCAAGTCTAATACCAATTTTCAACTCCCAATGGGTTTCCAAAATAGAACTTCAACTTAACATAAGACTCTAATAGCATTCCAAACTTGAATTCTTCATGACGTGCACTTCAATTAGAATTTTTTAATTACTTTAATAACTTCAACAAAGGAATTCTGGTCACACCCAAATTCCAACAATTTTCACCTTGACACGAATTCCACCAAAGAATGAACTGGGTTCTTTAACACTAACCAAAACTAATTTCTCCAACCAAACACAAAATATTCCATCTCTTCCAATGAATCCAAATACTACTCTGTAAAATTACCTTAGATTCCCAAAAAATCATAATGATTTTGAAATAACCAAAATGGGCTGTAATACACCCCAAAGCAGAATCAATATCAAATGCTTTTACAGAAGGTCCCTTGCTAGATTGTACACATTCTACCCCACTTAAAGCATGCTCAACAAAATCAGCATTTACATACCTTGTTCCACTGGGTTCGTCCCTAGCAATTGAATATACTAGCACCGCATGTGATGGTGGTAAAGCGGCATTATCTATATCTGAGATCTTTTCCGTCCCTTCAGTACAACCTGGGCACCCTTAAAAACCTTCAAGGCTCCATATCCACCAAAGAACTCATAACCTTTTGAATCAAGGATAGACAATGAGATGAGATTCTTTTTCAAATTTGGAACATGTCGAACCTGACTAAGTGTTCTAATTGTCCCATCCAAAAGCTTCAATCTGACTGTACCAATTCCAACAACTCGACAAGATGCATTGTTTCTCATAACCACGACACCTTTGGAAATAGTTTCATATGTAGTAAACAAGTTTTCATTAGGACACATATAAAACACACATGCTGAATTAAGAATCCAATCATCTTCCAGTTTAGACTTAATGTTAGAAATAGCTAAGAGATTTCCATCACTTACAACGTTCTCCGCAAGATCTGCTTTGCCTGAAGTATTTGAATATCTACTTGTAACCATCCTTTCTTTATTCTACAATTTATAGCAATAATTCTTCAAATGTCCCTTCTTCTTACAATAGTTACAAATCTAATCACTGAACTTAGACTTCAATCTGCCCCTTCTAGAACCACCATGAGCAATCAGGCCTTCTCCATCTCTGGCCCAAAAAATCAAATGTTTCATCTTCTCTTTTGAATAAAAAGCATCATACACCTCCTCTATGATGAGAGTATCACGACCGTACAAGATCATGTCTCTAAATGAAGAAAACGAAGCGGGCAACGAACACAATAGGATCAAGGCCTTATCTTCTTCATCATACTCTACTTCCAAAGTTTTCAAATCAAAGACGATCTCTTTAAATACAGTTAGGTGATCTTCTAATGATCCTCCTTCTGCCATTCAATGAGAGTATAAATACTGCTTGAGGTTCAACTTGCGTGTCAAGCTTTTAGTCATGTACAATTACTCTAACTTCAACCATAAAGCAGCTGCTGAATTCTTCTTCAAAACGTCCTAAAGAATGGTGTTTGATAGATGAGGATGAATGTGAAAAAATTGCCTTCTTATCATTCCGTAATTTCTCCTCTACGGTCAAAGTTGTGGGCATCTTGTTAATTTCCTGCAACGCATAATCCAAATCCAGCAGTGCAAGTACTGCATCCATCTTAACTTGCCATAGTGAAAATCTAGTGCTCTGATTCAAAAACAGAATGTTATACTCCATGGAAGCCATCACGAAAAAAACTTTGAACAAATCAAACCTTGCGCTATGCGGAACTGTTGAACCTTGTCTCTGATACCATTTGTTGTGAAACAAACCATCAGATTGAGATGTTGAAATTATATGGCAATTGATAATGAAGTATATGATCAAGAAAATAATAATAAAGACAATAATATGTTAGAGGAATTAAGAGATTTTATTGACTCTATAATAATGGAGAAGAAAGAGAAGTTATAATAGATACTATAATTATAGTAATCTGTTTTCTCACACTTATCAAATTGAATAGAAGAGCTTAATATTTTAGAAAATATGTAGGGGATATCCAAATCCTCTTGGTAGAGTTGTTGATGAAGTGGATGCCAAAAATTGAGTTCAAAACGAAGTAGGATAAGAAAACGCGGAAAAACCCATAGTTGTAGAAAAGAAGGAAATTATATTCGTGGGTATAGACAGAAGCTGCAGAAACATATAAATTTCATAATTTTCTTAATCATGCTTATAATTATTGTGTTGGTATAGAAATCTAATTCGTATTTTCCTTTCAGGAGGTCGAGTTCTCTCGTGGAGGTATTTCTCTTTGCTAATTCCTCTCCGCACAAAACTAGTTTCAAAGAACTTAATGGATGAAGTGAGATTTTTCAAATCAGGATTAGCCCCATGTTTGATGGTCATTATTTGAGTAAAACATTGTTTTGAATAGTGATTTTTAGAAGAATGTGTGATTAAAAAGAAGAGAAAAATTTTGAATTTAAATTTAGAACATTTATTGTGTGAACGTGTTGTTGAAAATAAATATATATAATTTTTATTTTTTCAAATAATGGTTGTCAAACAGAGGTTGAATTTGTTTTAAATTCTTGGCGACATTTCTTCTTGTTGTTTTATAAATTGTGTATGCACACCATTTCCGTTGGCCTTAAAATAGTAGATTTATCATTTGATGTCACCTCAGATTAAAATCTTTCAGTTTGTAGATATAGAATTATTTCCTAAAATATGCTTCTGAAAATTGTTTTCTATTTCTTAATACCTAAAACGAGTTCAACCTCGTCCTTAAATTTGAGCACTTCCAATGCATGGACATTAATATTTTGATTTCTATTTATGTAAATTTTTATTAACTCTTATATAAGCGTGTTTGATTAAGCTTAAAAATGTGCGAGAAAATTACATATTCTTTTCGAGAAATATCAATCTTGATAGTTGATACTTCTAAAAGAAGTGCTTAGCCAAACATGCCATAAGTTTTTATCACATCCGTTATCTTTTGATTTGCAAGTCATATATGTATCTTGATTAAAACACACACACACACACACACACACACACAAAAGTAATAGAATACTTAATAATAACACCTTTTGTTCGGTACATTAGTTTAGAAAGGTAGAAACGTATCAATGTAAATTAATTGTAAAACGTCAAGATAAATTAGTACAAAACGTCTCTACCTTTCAATGTTATTGTGTAAAACGTTAATACCTTTCATTTTTTTAGTATTTTCTCCATTATTTTCACATTTCATTGTGGAAATCATCATTTTCATCTATTTTTTCAATTAAAAGCTATGAAATGGTGAATACGCCATATTTAAATAAAACAAAGAGAAAAAAAATAAAAGTAAAAAAAAAATAAAGAACAAATTAGAATCATAGTTCCAAAATTTCAAAAGATTACAAATAAGTCTCAAATGTATAATTAAAAATCCAACGTAAAAAAAAAACACTCCGGCCAACCACCACCTTTGAATCCCAAAAACTCCGACCAACCGCCACCTAAACCGCAAGAACTCTATACCATTGGACAACTCTTACTAATCAATGGCCAAAATCTTCCCCACATGCACTTATTATCCCTGTTCGATCTATCATATGGAGGCTGAGTTGTTGAAGACCTATAATGCATTGTGATCAGATGATGCCAGAATAGGTGATTCGAGATCATGGGTCCTACCATCGGCCCCGAAAATTGCGACTGAAAGTTGCGTTTTCGTTGATTCGAAAAATGTGGTTGTAAATTTTGATTGTGTGGATTTGTTGATGTTACAAGACCATGAATAGTTGCACCATGATGAGTATAGTCGACTGGTATGATGGAAGGGCATGGGTCTTGCCGGAGAAGGTGATGTAGTTGATCTTTGTGTTGATAAGTTGTTGATTTTGGCGATCGATTTTGGCCAAATATGGTGACGGTAGGACTCATGGCTGGGTGTAGAGGAAAGTGAGGGCTGTCCAATGGTATGAAGTTCTAGTGGTTTGGATGGTGGTTGGCCGCAATTTTTGGGATTCAAAGGTAGTGGTTGACCAGAGTGTTTTGTGTTTTTAGGTTGGCTTTTTTATTATGCATTTGGGACTCATTTGTAATCTTTTGAAAATTTGGAACTATGATTTTAATTAGTTCTTTATTTTTATTTTATTTAAATAGAATGGCATATTCATCATATCACAACTTTTAATTGAAAAAATAAATGAAAATGACGATTTTCTCAATAAAATGGGAAAATAATGGTGAAATGTCAAAAAATGAAAGGTAGAGACGTTTTATACAATAATATTGAAAAGTGGGGATATTTTGTGATAATTACTAGAAAGTCTATATAATTTAGTTTTAATAATATAGTATGTAAATTTACGTTTATGTTTTTCAATATTTTCATTTGTACACACTTTAAGAGCTACCATGTGAACATTAATCTACGTTAAGGCACACCATAGAAGACTAGTGATGAGTTTCATTGGGATCTCCCATATTGAAGAAGATGGCTAATGAAGACTCGAGCAACTCAATAAATCTCGATATTATGAGTAAAGAAAGAAATAAAAGGAAATAAAAATTCTAAGTTGATATGGATTGAATAGGACATGGAGACCACTTGACAAAAGAAGTGGTGGACCCACTAGTTGTGACGAGCCGAGAATAGTGGCCGATATGAAAAGTGGTTTCATAGATATGAGAAAACAAGTTAATCCTAAGATAAGTTTTAGATATTTCTAACCGAGATCAAGAGAATATGCTAGGAACGCGTTTGGATACATTTATTTTTACTGCTTTACTTTATTTATACTGTAAGGGAAGTAGTATTTCTCCATTTATAGCTTTGTTTCATTTCAATTGTAATCACGGTATTCCTTCACCATAAGTAAGGACATATTAATAAATCCTCGGAGATACCACCCTCCTTCACCCCAATCAGAAAAATATGTTGCGAAGAAATTAGGCACTTTAATGAAAAACTCTTACTCCGCCGTTACGAATATATTTCTCTATATGGTTTCGAGTAAATTATAGAGCAAGTTACTTCCTAGTGAGTTGTGACTCATAAACATCTTGAGATGAGTGACCAATTACAAAAGCTCATTATATGATTGATTCGATGGGCTCACTCCTAATATCGTGTTTCATTTTGAACCCTTTGCTTTACATGTAGGGCTCATCGAAAATTTCATATGAATATTCTTTAAAATTAATTTAATCGTTATAACAATCGTCATAGAAAGCTTTTATAGCATCATCATAATACATGACGACTCATTACTTGTCAAGGATAACATATGTAAAAGTGAATTCCTCCGAAGAAAAAAAAAAGAACTCACTTCTAACCTCTTAGATTTTTAGTGTTGACAATTCTATGAACAAAATGGCTAATTTGTAACGTGTTGTAAAAGTTTAGGACATAAGGTGCAATTTGTATAAATTGGGTTATGAGGTCTAGTGTTCGAGCATAAAAAGAGGATAATCAAGGTGTTGCATTTTCTCTAGCCCATCGCCTGGACACTGCTCGAACGATAAAAACAGAATGCCGGTCGCTCGCTTATTGTCTGGCTCTCGCTCGAGCGAGAGACCGTCGCTCACCTGTCGTCGAGGTTTAGCTCGAGCGACATGTTTATACGAAAAATCATAATTTGCGTTTTTAAACAGGTTTTTTCGGCCTATTCAACCTGATTACTCTCTCCTATAAATATCCAAGCCATTGAATGAAATTTCAAGGTGGTTTTCATTATTTTCATTGCTTCATCTTATTCTCAAAAGATCCAAGAACATATTCTTTCATTGTGATTCATCCTTTCTTCTTGAGATCATATAACCACCTATTTGAAGAAAATATCAAACCCATTAAATCGAAACACCACTACTTCCTATTGGTTATAAGAAGGTATTTGTAATACCTAGGGGTGTCCGTGGGTCGGTTCGGTTCGGTTCGGTTCTGCTCGGTTCCAGAATTTTCGGGTATTTAATAAATGGACCCGTCGGGTCCAAATATAATTATGGAACCGTTCGGGTTCGGTTCCATTCGGTTCGGTTCGGTTCGGGTCGGGTCGGGTTCGGTTCCGTTCGGTTACGTATCATAATTAAATTTTTTAACATTTACAGCAACACTACATAAATATAACTAATGACATTTCATTTGTAACTTTTACAAATTAACATAACCAAATTCAAAAATATAAAAATAACTAGCTGTCGAATAACATTAATTCAATGCATACAAATACCAAAAAGTAGATATTAATACTTATCAACTATTTGATTTAATCATCAACTGCTACTGCTTGACTTGCCATGGCAAAAAACTCTACAAGAATTGAAAAATCACAATTAACAAACAAATAAACTAAAAAATATTCAACTAATAAGATTTGATAAAAAAATATAATATATATCTATTATATGTCTCAATGCCCTCATAGAACTCTGTTTCTTCAATGCAAATTTCATCTTGGAAAACTTTCAAGAGTCTAGAATATTTTCTTAGCCAGTTTTGTGTACAAATTAAGGCTTCAACTATTTTAGGAGTTAAAGAACTCCTAAATGGATCAAGAATGCGTCCTCCAATACTAAATGCTGACTCAGAAGCAACTGTAGATACAGGAATGGCAGGAACATCCCTTGCAACCTCAGATAAAAATTCAAATCTTGATTTATTAATCTTCCACCAATGTAAAATGTTAGAAAAAATAAAATAATTTAATTAATTCAATAAAAAAATATAAAAAAATTATTTAGTTTCGGATCTCATTCGGTTCTTCGGTTCTTGGTCGAGACCCAAGACCCGATCCAAACCTTTCGGTTCTCGATTCGGGTACCCGTTCGGGTCTTTAACTTATGAAGAACCGCTCGGTTCGGTTCGGTTCGGTTCGGTCCGGTTCGGTTCGGATATTTTGGACACCCCTAGTAATACCCTCAGACCACAAAATTTTAAGAGATTTGATGGGTACTACTCATACCAACAAGGTGCACTTTCTTTTCCGGAAGTCTATCGTTAGAAACTCCACAGTTAAGCGTGCTTGGCTTGGAGCAATTCTATGATGGGTGACCCCCTGGGAAGTTTTCTCGGAGAGCGTGCGAGTGAGGACAAAGCATGCTGAAAAGACTTATGTTGGTACAGTGGAGACAGTACGTCGTCGATCTAAAGGCCGAGACAGCCCGTTAAGTGGGACCCGGGTCATTACAAATGGTATCAGAGTGCAGTTGCCAACCGGAAATCGGGAACTAAGTGCTATGCGGGACAAAGTGCTACGCCATAGGGCGGGAGCCACCTCTTGAACCCGTATGAACCACCTCTAGAATCCCAACGCCTGGCAATGGATTCTCAGATGGATCAAGCACGACGAGGACGTCGTGAGTCTAATGCGGGGTGATTGTAATACCCCAGACCACGAAAGTTTAAGAGATTTGATGTGTACTACTCATACCAACAAGGTGCACCTTCTTTTCCGGAAGTCTATCGTTAGAAACTCCACAGTTAAGCGTGCTTGACTTGGAGCAATTCTATGATGGGTGACCTCCTGGGAAGTTTTCTCGGAGAGCGTGCGAGTGAGGACAAAGCATGCTGAAAAGACTCATTTTGGTACAATAGGGATAGTACGTCGTCGATCTAACGGTCGGGACAGCCCGTTAAGTGGGACTCGGGTCGTTACAGTATTTTCTCAGTTGAATTTCAAAGGTTGCTGGAGATTGAGAGAAGTTGGACTAAAAGCACAAGAAGAGCACAATGCCTTAGAGCAGGCTCTTGGAATTCTACTGGGAAGAGACAATTGCAGAAAATCTTGGAGCAGACCTTGGAGTTAGCAGAAAATAGATCGGGAAGTCTAGTGGAATTGGCTAGATAGCATTTGATTTTAACTCACTCCGTAATATTTATATTGGAGGTAATTGGCTTGGTCCCGAAATCTTTACCTACTTGAGATTTCTCCGTCATCATTTTCGTGTTCGTTATTTATAGTTTTCTTTATTACTGTGGTATTCAAACTTAGGGAAATTGATTGTTTGATAAACCATCTAGAAATAATTAAAAGTGACTTGTTGCTTTTGATTGATTAATTCCGCACGCAGGGTAAAAACTAAAAATGGATAATTAATAACCATTCGGTAATAGTAGACGTTAATTTGGTAATTCATAACTTTCAAATGGTATCCAGAGCGACGCTTGATTTTTCATAACCAATGAAGAAGTGCATCTACACGAAATCTTTTAAGGCAAGCGTGAACTCAAATTTTCAATGGGACTTTGATAAATTCTTCATTGTTTCCTATTAGTATCATTAACATATTCTAATTACATTCCTTTGGGGACATTATTTTTACAATGAACTAACAAGGAGTGATCAACTTCCCTAAAATATAAACCAATTTGAAGTAATATTTGTGACAATTAATCAGACAGAGATTTTGGTGATTGATTTATGTTCGCTTAAACTGTAAGCGCATATAGTCAAAGACAAGTAATAATGTGACTTTGTGTCTAGTGTTGATCACATGAAGATGTGCTCTTATAATTGAAATTACTTTTTCTAGTCTCTAATTGAAAGAAAATTAAATACAAGAATTCTTTGAATTGTTGGTTTTAGCTAAAAATTACGTAAAGCTAGTAAAACTTGTAGCTAACAAACTTAGAGAAAACTTGAGTAAAGGAACTAGGACACTGACTCCACTTATTTTTCCACTTCAATCTCCCGTCAAACATCTCCATGCCACAAACATGTATTCTGCACTCCAAACTCTGAACCATGGACATTTTGTTACCACTTGTTGGGAATTGAGATCAATTCCTCAAATTTGTCCACACAATCCTTGTTTAGAAGATTTATTTGAAACAAAAAAAAAAAAAAAATATCGGTAGAACAAAAACAAAAATATTTACTCCCAAGTGGAAAAAAAATCAAAAGCTATCAAAAACGGAAATATTCCGCTACATGATTTTTTTTTTTTTTTTTAACGATTCACACAACCTAAACTCAAGCACATCCAAAAATACAAATACCACACCAGGTGAGATTACAAAGATCCCCAGATCTCATTCCAAGAGAGTCCATGACTATCTTATAAATGTGATAGAAAATATTACTCTAATTAATATGATACAACAATTATTGAAAGTTCACCTATTTGAATGTGCATGATTTGTCCATATTTCTTTGCTAAGTTACTCAGAGTGTGAAGAGGTAGAGCCTTCCATGTGTTGCAAGTTATTGATGGGAGAAATATACTAATTTAAATAAATAAATAAGGGGAATAATAGAATTCTCCCTCTTGTACAAACTTAATAGGAAATAATCAAGTAAAGCAATAACATAATTAATAATGCCGGAAATTAAAGACATAAAATTTAACATTGTTCGGCAATATGCCTACGTTCACAATCCCAACTCCGACTAATCTTCCAGTACTATAACAATAACAATGAGTAAACCCTAGTCCTCTGTGGATAACAATTGAGGCGCATCAAATTCTCAAGAATTCAACTAATTCTTGGCACACTAATATCCTTGTTCGACAAAGATAATCCTTTCACAACTATCTCAAGAATGAAGAGTCTTTGAATACTTCTCAAATCCGACAAAGAATAAGGATAGATCCCACCAACAAAATGCTACTGTTCATGAAGAAATTACTCAAGAATTAAGAGTTGGATCTTGATCTTGACATTTAGATTCTGATAACAATGAGTTGTCAATAAGTTAATTATAGGTAAAACTTCATTTTGGATGAAATTGGTGAGAAATAGATGAAATTGGACAACTCCCAACACGCGTTTAGTGAATTAGCTATATTGTCCATTGAACATGATTTTTAGATTAGTGACCATGGAGATTTAGTCAAAATAATAATAATAATAGCCAACAACTTCGCATCCATGAATTTCTTAAGTTATAGGAACTTCCTACTATGTCACGAAAATGATCCTTTCTATGTATATAATAATAGGATCTTTACTCGTAAATTCATTATTCAGATAACTAGAATTATGATATCTATAATGATCCAAGTCACTATTTTTGATTTTGGATCTTCCAAATCATTCACGCAAGAGACCTGGGCCCATTTTTTATGATCATTCGAGAAAAATATTCATTCTCTTCGTAAAAAATAGGAGGTAGAACCAATAAAGATTTCTTTTCCAATGCATCCCTGACCTCATTCAAGAATTGCTTTTGATCCAATCCGTAGGAATCAATAGAAAACGCAAATTCCTTACGAATTTTGATAAACCAGATCTGGCTCAATCATTGATAGAGTGAATAGATTTGCCGTGTACGCGATTTGTACATAGTCAAGTCTACTGCAAATGACAAGAGGAGCTTTCTAATTTTGAAGTCAAAAGAATTTATTTTACAAAATAGGAAACACATATAAATGATCCCAGAATTTCTAGATTTGGGGTTTGTAGATTTGGGGTGGGGGTGGGTATGTGTGGGGTGGATGGATGGAGAAGAAGATGGTGGAAATGAGTTTTTAATTTTATTATTTGATTTTAGTTATTTTATTACAAAAAAAAAATGTAAACTTACCATTTAACCTTTTTAAAATTAGTCAAAATTATTTGGACTTCAGTTGCTACATTTTAAAAAGTTTGGTACCGTGGGTGGCACAAATGAAATTTTTGGGAAAAATCTACTATTAAATGAAAAGTTTGGTATCGTGCAATCATCCCTATATATAATTATGAGATATGTTGGGACTCCTCACATTTTGACCAAAGTTACATTTTGACTAAAGTCGTGTTATATGCGTCACATAATGCGTGCGTTTTATTGTTGGGTAAAGATTGGATTTGATTTTTACATTTGGTTTGTTTTGTACTATTGAACTGAGGGCAAATGTGCTCTCTTTTAAATGGGTTTTAATCCTCATTTGTCACAACACTATGTGAGCTCTCAAAAGTTTTCTTTTGATTCTTTGAAAGAAATCCTTATGAACTTCGGAGTATACTCTATGTAAATTAGAGGAGTGTTCAGTTTACTATGATAAACAACATTTTTCTATAATTTTTTAGGGGAGAGAGAAATAGAAGAAATCTGAGTAATTTTTTTCCGTACATTATATTGAACTATTCTTGATATAATTTTAGTGTCTAAATCCATATATACCTTTGTAGATGCTCAAAGTTTGAGTAGTGTTTAGAGCACATGAACATCCAGACTCGTTAGTGAGTGAAATTTTTTTTGTGTTTAATTTCTTTGATTTTGATGCAGGAGGATCCGAGTCAGATGATGACGAGTTGTCCGATGGTTCGTTGATGGCATTGAGGTACAATGAGTTGGTGGATCAACGCAAAAATGACAAATAATCGACGACATTTTCTAATTGGGGTAGTTTTTGGACACGTTTTGGTATTTTGGCCATAACTTTGACTATGGTTATCAGAATCGCACTCAGATCCCAATTCGAAAAGCTCTATTTGGCGATCACTTCGTGGCCACTGAGCGAAGTGCATTGATTTCGAGGGAAAAATCCGATGTTTTCCCTTCACAATCCCCAATTTTAGTTATTTTCTTCTTTCTTTTTTTTTTTTTTGTAATACTTTTCCACTTGAACAGCTAAGTGAAATGACATTCACAATGTTGATTTAATAATCCATAGAAATTTGTCCTACTCCTCGTGAAAAGATTGGCCATTGAATTACTCTTACTCTTGAAAAGATTTAAAATATAAAATTAAGTTTTCAAAATCTTTTAGGAAGAGAAAGATAATTAAGTTATGTTCCTCAATTTAATTTGACTTCGAAGTTCAAATGCTGATTTCTTCATTTGCTGAATGGTTTACATTAAATTCTATCTAAATATATGGGTGAGTTTGGGCATCCCAACCCTTAAACCAATTTGGCATTTTTCATGTGAAATTCAATTAAAATTGAAATATAACCGTTATTGAGTCCCACTAGTCTAATAAAAGTCAACAATAACGGCTAATTTTTCAATTTTAATCTCTAACAAATACACTCTTACACTGTTTTTGGAAAAAAATTTATGTAGTCAAATCTCATTTAATGAAGGACATATCATGTATTTAAATTATCTAGAGGGGCAATTTAACTCAAATATAACTAGTCAAAAATATTTATTCTTGAGCCCAATTTATGCTATTTAACACGATCTACAAAATGAATATAATATTTGATATATTTTATCAACTTTTATAATACTTAAATATTCAACCCAAACCAAATTTCTATGGATTATTAAATCAACATTGTGGAATTGAATTAGTCTCACTCCTGAAAAGATTTAAAATATAAAATTAGGATTTCAAAATCTTCTAGAAAGAGAAAGATAATTAAGTTATGTACAACTAATTTGACTACATATGTATGGCCTCAATTTAATTATGTTTTCCTATTTGTATAAAATATATTCCTTTGATTTCGAAGTTCAAATGCTGATTTCATCATTTGTTGAATGTTTTACATTAAATTCTATCTAAATATATGGGTGAGTTAGGGCATCCCAACCCATAAACCAATTTGGCATTTTTCGTGTGAAATTTAATTAAAATTGAAATATAATCGTTATTGGATCCTATTCGTCTAATAAAAGTCGACAATAACGGCTAGTTTTTCAATTTTAATCCGATTTTAATCTCTAACAAACACACTCTTACACTGTTTTTGTACAATTTTTTATCTAGTCAAATCTCATTTAATGAAGGACATATCATGTATTTAAATTTTATCATTGAGAGTTGACTTCAAAGTTAAAATGTTGATTGAATTATTTGTTGAATTTATATTAAATTCTTTGTGGTTTGTTTTCGCATGTTGGATGAATAATAAAGAATTTTCTTGTTTTCTCGACATTTTCTCTTGTGTTCTACCATGTTAATTATCTGCTGAAACCAGCCTGCAAAATAATCAACATTCTGCCCAGCGTAAAATTTCTGCAAGTTTCTTTCAATTATTTAGGGTTCAGATGAACAGTTGAGACTAAAAGCATATATAATGATTTTAGACATAAAAAGTGTGAATCTATATGTATACGTCAACTACGTAACTACCGTTTGTTTACTGGTTAGATTTTCCAACACTAGATAATATTAAATTAAAATGTAAAATTAAGATTCTTACGTTGTTTACTTTTCAATCTTGTATGGTATTATACATCCAAATCCAATATGTCGATACAAAATTAAGTACCTAAAGAATTGCAATAATCATTGGTAAAACCACCCCAATTTTTTATATAAGTTTTTGTTGAACTTTGTTTATTGGTTAAGTATACGTTCTTTCAACGTTAATTAAATAGATAATTACGCTGCTTTAAGATTGAAGACAAACTACTGGATAAGCTAATTATTGTACCGCTCCTACCTATTGACAAATTATACGTGTTAGATTTTCAATAATAATAATAATAATAAAGTGATAT